>JBAJHX010000011.1:3973888-4024065 GCA_037176925.1 Amniataba percoides | reverse complement strand
CTTTGTTCCATTATAGTCTTTTATATTTGCTTAAAATTATAGTGATATGCTCGATTTAAGTGACACAGTTTCTACACTCTACATGCATTTTCAAAGCCGTTCTTCACTTCCCCACTCTCATTCATTTATTGGTTTACTTTAACCACCAGCACCAAACAGATGGGGCGACCGTGACAGCGACACACTGCTCGGGCAGCTGTGCAAGTGTGTAGACAAGAGGTAATGAATAATCAGCCACCAGCCTCCAACTGCTTCATATTAATAGCTAGGTGTTCTAATTACATTTTCACAACTTGTTGGGTCTATAGAACCAAATGTGAGTCTGGTGGATAATGGAAGAATCACAGTTACTTCAGTTTCAATGCCAAAGGATTTTCAGAGCTGGAACACGTTCAAAAAGAGGCTCTTTTAGTTCTCAGCTTGATTTATTGACTTGAATATTAAAACTAATAAACATTAGAAATAAATAACACCACAGTAAGAAAATTGGATCATGCCGCAGCAAAACAAATCTAAACTATGTTTCATTCTTTAATTTTGTTTTCACCAGAGGCGCAAAAATATAAAAATTAATTACTTGGACTTGCATCCAAGTTAGTTGAGTAAGAGTGTGACACAGTGTTCTCCAAGGTCGCCGCGGTAACGTTCACTGTTACTGCTCTTGACGCGATTGTACTTGGCTCCACTTGGCACCGAGTCCAAGGCACGCAACAATTGCAGTTTTGAAAAACAACCTTGATGTATTGTGTCTCTGAGGAGTTTTATTGCTTTCCCCCACTTGCACTGTAGCTCCGCTCTGCAAAAAAAAAACAAAAAAAAAAAACAACACACAAACTAGATGCTGCTTATTGCTCACACTCCTACCTGGTGAAGCACCAAGAAGCCCGGCAATTCTGCGCCCGAGTGTTTGATGGTGCTGCCGTGTGTCAGAGCGATTTGTTTTATTTAAGTACGGCTTATTTTAGTTTGCCAGGGAGAAACAACATTAGCAAACACCAGTACCTGGATTAACGAACAACACTACCTGGGTTTGTTGGGGGACTATTTGTCTTGCCAGACAAGATATTTTATCATGTTTGACAAAAATCATGGCTGCACTGTAGATGATATATACTCGCCTCATTTGTTGTGCTGCACTATCCCAAATGACTTCTTATTGCATGCCTTAACATAGTATTTATTAAAGTAAGAGTATTTCCACACTTAAAAGATAATAAAAAGATGTTTTACTATGTAAAAAGGGAAAATGCACTCTTAATCTCAATAGCAACTGTGAGGACTTTGCACTATAAAGTTTATGTCTGCAAAGTAACAGATGTCTTTCTGTGCTGGAAGTCAAAGCATTAAAACCTCAGCTGATGATGTCATCAGGGGACACTTCCTGGAGATGGTCCATTGAGTGTGAATTATTGACCCACTCCGGCTGCTCATAGAATGGGTTTTATGTGAATGCAGGGCTTCCAGCTGTGTATCAGAATATGCGCCCATGCACCAGTAAAAATCACCATGTCTGCTGTCAGAGTCGTAGCAGTTGCTCCATTATTCACTGTCTGTGGAGCAGCTCCGGGGTTTGTCTCCGGATGACATCAACACCGCAGTCTGTTACAAAGCTGCTCAGCTGGAGGAGAAGCCTGTCCGGAGTGCGCCAATGACAGCTGAGCCGTGGTAATAACACAAAGTCTATTTTCAAACATGAACTGAGTCGGCGAATTGAGATCATGATCGCAAGATTTCTGCATATACAGTGGAAGTTAATGTTTAATGTTGCACCTCTCTCCCTGCAAAGCCCCCAAAGCTTGCACTTTCCAAACTTTTGATAACGCTCCACACACAGCTCTTGAATGAATGGAGAAACTAAGAGCATTATAATGGAGCTGTGCAAGATGCGGCAAGGGTGTGTGAAGGTGCTCCTGAGGTAGAAGCAGGCCTCAGTGGTGACTGTCTGACAAGAGGAGGGGGGTGGGGTGAAGGGGCGCGGTGTAGCGAGATGGCAGGCGGCTTGAAAAACACCATGCATATGGATGTTACAGTAGAACCAGATGGGACAGAGGCAGTGACATTGTCAAGGTAGCGAACACCTGCGCACCGGCTCTCCGGGCCCCACTAGCTTGTGATCAAAGTGCCTTGTCTGCATTTTTGATGAACATGTGCATCAGGCGCTGACAGCACCGAGGTGTGTGACACCGCACAACGAAGCGCGCTAAAGAACACGGCCCAAGGGGATTTTTGACCTGTGAACTGCGGCGCAATTATTAAGTAGAGACAATGTAAACATGAAGCTGCCGCACGGCGCCCGCCGCCTCCGTGCTGTGTCAAGAAGCCTGAAAGTAAAGTGTGTGAAAGTTCCTGATTGGATAGAGCTAATCCTGCAGAACTCGAGTCTGTTTCAAAATCTGGCTCAATTTTGGATGCATGAAGTCGTCCATTCATGGTGGCTCTATATCAGAAAGAGACATACAATAACAGCTGTTTCTCACCTGTAAGAATGAATTCATTGAGTTAGTTTCTGACTGTTGAAACTCAAATTTCCAATTCTGGGGGCACTAATGTTAGCTTCTTAATGCACTGTACATTTAGCCTCCATTAAGAAAAAAATATCATTTTACTGGGATCCCACCCTCATAGAGACAGAATTAAACATTAAATACGCCGCACTGAGTACAGTTACTGTGTGGGGAATCAGCAAAAAGATTCTCAGATAGATATGAGTATAATGATAGTGAAATGTATATCCCTGAACTCCTTCATTTTGCAATAATAAAGAATAGAATAAAAAGAGTAATACATAGCTATACTAATCTTAGTAACTTTGAATAAGTATGTAAACATAATCTTAGAGCGGTTCTTCGGCAGTGGCCTCATTTAGGATTCTAGTGGCCTGTGGGTACAAATTCTTCCTGTAGCTTTCAGTGCTGGTCTTGTGCATCCTTTTTTTTCCCCTCTTGAACACAGAAAAATCTGAGTGGTTGAAATCCATAATAATTCTCCCAGCCTCAGTCTTACACCACCTCGTATAAATGTCCTTTCTGCAGGGTAGAAGTCCGCCTATGACGCGTTCAACCAAACAAACTCTCTGTAAGGGCCTCGCTCAGCATAGCAGGAGAAGAAATTCCTGCAAGTCCACGATCAGGTGAAGGGGAAACTAAACTTATGTAACTGTATGTTATATTCACCTGTAAAAGGCCTTTAAAAATCTCTTTACATATTGCTTTGTCTTTAAAGCACAAAGGAATGTTTAGCTCACGTCAGTGCGTTTGCTTGTGTCTTGACTCCTCCCACTGGCAACAAATAACACGCCGAAATTAAAGCTGCCAATACTGATTGGTGAGGCACCAGCTCGGACATTCAGTGGAGGGAGATAAAAATCGGATCCTGTCGCCATGCCAATTCCCTGAAGCTTTAATTTCAACAATGGCCCCATCTACTGTGGAATTGGGAATCTATATATTGCGTCCAATAATAGGCCGGAGTCAAATCTATGATGTCTTGTGGGAAGCCTGTCATCTAGCATTGAGGCAAATGTGGATACACCCCAGTCACAAATGTTTAGTTTATTTCCCTGAGGAGAGACTCGGGGCCGTCCACTCCTCCCTGCATTTTCTTTTTCCTTGATAGACGCAGCTGGTGGGACGAGATGGATATGCAGCGGAGAGAAAAAGAGGCAAAAAAACCTTCTAATAGGCTCTTAGATGTACAGGGACATTTAGCTCCAGAGGCTGAGGTCGTTTATATCTATCCATCTATCTCGGCCTCTGTCTCCCTTTCTTTTTTGCCCTCTGGAGGATGTTGCTCATTCACTTCCCCTGCCCACGAGGACCCTGGCAGATCTGCAAATTCAAACAGGTGACCTTCCAGAAACAAGCTGGCTTCTCTAACATTTATGCCAAAGCTGCCCTCAACCCTTCCCCGGTTTCTCACATCTCTGAAAAACAGTCTGCTTCACCGATTCTTTGCAAAGAGCTCACCTTTCACAAACAAAAATCTCTGACACATGGAAGTTAAACTGATTAAACAGACAAAAAAAGACTCACCAGCATCGTCACACTATAATGACAGACACACAGCTGTTGATTAAATTCATCTCAAGACATTTAGCGGGGTTGACGTTTCACATCCTTTATTATCTTGTGGAAAACTATTGATTTCCATTTCTAACTTCACACATGAGACAAAGGCTACAGCATGGCTCCAATCACACACCAGGGAAGAGAGACAATGGAAATCATCTCAAGATATTGATGTGGAGCTGCTATTACAGAGGATTGCTTATACATTATAGACTTAATACCATATTATACATTTGATGCTGGTTGTCATTACTGTGTATGATTTATTCACAAGAGAAGCCGAGAGTTTGATTGGTCCCATTTCATCGCTGCACTTTACAGTTTTTCTCAAGCAATGAGAACCTTCAAATGCTAATTTTACTTATGCAATAAGTGGGGTTTTCTCATTAATATATATTACTTTGCAATTAGTCGCAATTCAGTCCAGACTGAGAGGCCTGTTTTTTCTCATATGAACCTGCCTCTGTGTGAGATTTGTGATAATGCAACCAATCTTTACATATTCCAACATCCAGCAGCCATTTTGACTCTGTCAGGGAAAAACTAGGGGAAAAAAAGTATTCAGGGTTTGAGGTTGGAAGGTGATTTTGATGAAAATATTTGTGTTTGTTTCTCATTTCCTGCTGACAGTAAATATAACTTTATTTAAACTTTGGATGGTGACCTAAAAAAAATGTTTTTGTGTCTAAAGCAAGACTTTAGCGGGGTTTTGGCAAAACTGGGGTTATAACCAAATAGCTGAAATTACTTTGTGACCTTTGTCTCTTCTTTCCCTAAAAATACAAACCTGAACAACAAAGAATTAGCATTTTATTTCCCAACAAGGTTTAAATGGTGAAAGTCTGCCGCATGCTGCCAGGAATACAATTCTGAATCATTCATGTATTTGTTTGTTTATTTATCTATTCTTTTGGCCTAGAAGTGGTCATATTCAAATGTACTGAATCTCAAAAATATCCACCAGGATGTTAAAACTCCCTACTCTCCAGAAAAATACAGAACACTACCTACTCACTATCCTCACATGGCTATGGCCTAAATCCAGCTTTAATCTTAATTTTAGTAACTGTAACCTTCCCAGAACTTTACCATAGCTGAAACAGAACAGAAAACGCTCAGGCTGCATGTTTGTAAAGGTATTTCAAGGCAAACAATGTCAACTCTGATGGAGTGAAGCCATCAGGTCAGAAAACGCTCAAATACGTCATTTTTGGAAGGCGGCGACAAATGATGAATTTTGTCATTTAGTTTTTTTTTGAGGACTTGTTCAGATGCAGCAGGGAGGAGAATTAATGACGCTGCCAGGCACGGCGGAGCGTAGATGGACTATCACACGGAATATTTAAAAGTGTGCCACAAAAAGGAGGTTTCGCAGATTACAATGCTTCAGAAAGTGGCAGCGTGTCACTGCTGAGCGAAAGTGGAGCCGGTCGCCTCGGAGGAATTCGACGCAGCTTCTGCGAACCACCTGGCGCATTTAAACGCATTGAATTTCTTTAATTAACGACGTTTCCATTTCAGAAAACAGATGTAACAAAGTAAAAAACTCGCTGACAAGTGAAGAGAAACTCTTTAGTTTCGAGCAGGTCTGAGCCGCTTCCCTACTGCCTGCCAAAAATGATGTAGCAGGCAAACACAATTCTCCACACATTTTACAGCTGTCACAAATATTACACTTGGTGGAGAAGAGACTGTCATACATTAAGTGCTCACATCTTAAACCTAAATAAAAAAAAGGTGCACGGTAGATGAAAAATCATGGAGATGTTACTTATAACAAACACTGTCAAAACAATCACACACTATTATCCTCCGAAGTAAAGTGCGAGCTGAAACATTCAGGTAATAATAGCCTTGGCCTTGCTTGATTATAGTCTATATCCAGTCTGAATACATTCAAATGGCAATCACTTGTCCCCTGCAGTCATTCAGTGGATTAATTTATTTCATCTGTATTCATTCATTATTTAAGGCTACAGATAAAAGTTTGAATATAACTGCAAATAAAGGAGTTCATTATCTGTTTGAGGGAGAGAAAAAAGTTGAGAAGAGATGAGAAGAAAGTAAACTTTTATTTAAAGGAACGATGCATCACAAATTAATCCAAAGACATCTCCAATGACTTGATAGCAGTATTCCACCTAAAAAGATATTTCGAAATGGACAATCATGTGACGCTGCTCCCTTTAAATAAAAACGGCATTATCTCCCACAGACATTGCTAATTATCTGCGAATTGCATAAATCAGTTGCAAGTTGTTTCCCGTCAGGCTTTCAGTCATAATTGTGAGTCAATCCCTTATTGGCTGTACACAAATAATAGCTGTCATTATAATTAATGATGTTCAAATGGCCAAATAAATAGAAAAATATCTTTACTTATGTTGCCTTACAACATGATAAATTGCTGTGGCGGCATTAGATGGAAGGTCAGAGGTTGCTTCCTTTTCAACACACAGTTCTGAAGACTCACAGCACCGACGTTAACTCAGGTAGCCTGTGTACATCCATGACAAACAGTGAAACAGCACTGAGCCTCTGTTCTGTTTGGCTGATTCTACAGATCTGTGGGATTAGATGTATACGCCCAAGCAAACGCATCATGGATACAGGGAAATGGCATTTTATCAGGGGGATTTGGTTCTGCATCACCTTTAGCCAGTGTGATCAGAAATTTGCAAGTGTCACAACAAGAGAAAGATAAAAAAAAAAGGTCTTTTTTCCCAAATTAAACATTTCCTTTTGGCTTAGTTTGTTTCTTTGCATGTTCTCTCACACGTTGTATTACATCGGACAACGTATCGGGATGAAAAGTGTACTGTTTGTATCGTTCCTGCAATAATAATAAATATTTTTTTCCCTTTCAAATGAAGCAAAAATCTCCTGAAAAAATCGAACCCTCCCTCTTTTTTTTTTTTTCACAGATCACCTTGTAAAAAATCAATGTAACTCTGAACATGTGTGGTGATGTGATGTGGGGTGATTTTCACCGCAGGGGGAGTCTGCGACTGGGTCCACACAACCTGACCCCCTTGTTCAGGTTTTCTGAGCATCAGCGGGATGCATTCTGGGTCAGGAATAGGCCGCGGATGAAAACAAGGGGAGCACAGACTCCTTCCATATTCATGAAGGAAATCGGTAAATGTAAGCAAAAGCTGCTCAGGCAGAAACCATCACACAGCGGTTTGCATTCATGTATTATTTTACCGCCTGCATCTGCTTGTGAGTTTTATCTAGCCTGTCACATGTGATTAAAACAAGTAGAATAAGCAAGCATGAAAATACAATTTACCATAACTTTGTGGTGCAACTCTTTAATTATTGAAACTTAGCACAAACAGATTAAATATTTCATACCACTATGAAATATTTTTGAAATTTTGGCAACTTCTCTAATGATAAAAAAAGGCATAGAGGGCACAAAATTACAAGTATGACAGTAAAACTCTTAATCTCAAAGTAATTAGGGATTTCACGAGTGCCTTGAAATCACTTTTGAAGATCAAGGGGTGAACTTCAAATAAAATTCCTCAAGCGCTTTGGAGAGAAATTATGGAGTTAATTTGCTCTGACCAGACTTGACGTTTGGCAGGCTTGTTCCAAACGTTGTGCTCTCATGCATCTCAGGCGTCTCATGCCAAGCGTCCTGCAGGCCTTGAAGGAATCGCGAGGCTGCTGGGTGTCTCACCGCTGTGCAAACAATCAATCACCGGCGATGGCAAGTGGATTACGACCCCACTATCTGTGTTCATGCGCTTGTGGGACTGAGGGGGAAACATCGTCCCCAGACACACTGAAATGGACTAAGTGGTGCAAGAGAAGAAAGGCCACCGCAGTCTCATAGGAAGGCCTCCATCAGAATCATGGATAAAGTATTGCTGCTTTACTGCACAATCGTCCTGAGGGAAACTATGCTTTATTGTTACTGACACCAGACTCCCATTTGGAGAAAATATCCCACAGGAGTACACCGCACAAGTCCACCTTGACAGAAGCCAGAACCTTTGATGTTGAATTGTAAAATGTGCAGTGTGAAACTAGAAGGCTTCAGACACGGACGGTACTTGAAACAGACCTATAATTGAGAGCTGAAGCAATAATCTGCAATGTTTTTTCTTTAAATATAAATAACCATTTTTTGCAACCTTTCCATGATAGGTTGAAACAATTTCAACATATAGCCAGGTTATGGGAGGGCAATGGGAATGCATTTATGTAGCATATTTGCATATTTCATAACATGAATTGTGTGCTTTGTAAAATAGCAATAGTAACACAGAGGGTTTTGCAGTTCATACAAAGTAGCCAGTTACCATGCCAAACATCAATGCCAAATACATGAAAAAAACTGGCCTCTGCACACCTGCTGAGATGATGATGAATACCACTGCCTTGGTCCATGCCCTCACATGCTGACTTCTGAATGTTATGAATGGGCACAGCCATAGGTTTTGTGCAATGGCACTAGTAGGAGATCCCACCTGTCTGAGATCTATTGTAGGACAGAAATGTCACAGCTGACTTCTCTCTAACTGGACGTGGAGGTGAAAAATGCTGTAGTATGGAAAGGTTGCTTTTTAAGCTGGGGCTCACACTGATGGTGAGTTTGCATTATGCAAATTTCCAGTCCACAGGGACAAGAGGTTAAACCCAGAGAGCCCCGCTGGAGGATAAACTCTACGTGAAACAAAGTCCAAACTTCAAAACCAAATCCTCTGCTTGATTGACAGCTGCCCTCAGTGGATGCGACACAAAAAAAAACGGCACATCAGTGAGAACTTAGCAATGACGATATCAAAACACAGCACAGAAACCTCACAGACGACAATATAAGCTCCTTATGATAATGTGGCTTTGTCTGTGATCTTGATGGCAGCCTGCAGCCACATGTAGCATTCATACTGAACCGCATATTGCCTCGGCGTCATCTGTAACATATAAGATGTGAGCGAGGACGCCTTATTTGTGGATGTGAGGCACTTGACGTGCAGAAAATCACCATAAATTCGCCACGAGTTATTGCTGTCCATTCATCTTTTCTGAGAGTTTATTGTCTTTCTTCTCTCTTGTGAGAATATGAGAAAAATCTTCACTCGCCACGCACGCTGGAAAAATCTTCAATAGCTCTGATGTTGTAGCAAATGAGTACTGTGGGGAAAAAAAAGAGACACGGCTCTGAGAGAGACTAATCATTGTGAGAGACAGAGGGAGAGAGACAGACAGGAGGAATCAAAGAACTTTGAGACAAAGACAGACCGCATGCCCCCGTGAATTAGCATTTAAACAAGGAAACAGGATCTTATCGTGATGGTTTAATAAGCTGTTTGGCTTTTTATCAAGCGTTTGAGAGCACAGACACACAAATGCATGGACAGTCTGCTTGGCCAAAAGACAGATGAAAAGTTAAAACGAAATATAGACTCGCACATTTCACACGTGCGCATCTTTTGTTGGAATCTAAAATTAGTTTCACCTCCGATGCGTCCGACTAATGAGTTTTCATTGACTCTTTGTGACAGGCCCTGATAGATAAATATGCTCCAGTTACTGTTATTTTATGCAGTTCTTAAAGAGGCGGAGCGAGGGGGAGTAAAGGAAATGTTCGGGGCTAAAATTGGAGCTCGCAGAGTGATGGGTTCATGAAAGGAAGAGCCTACACATCCTGTTTGTTATTAGGCCCGAACAATGCCTCTGATTGACTGACAGATTGAGACTAACAGAGGGAAAAAAAATGCTGCATGCAGGCGAAATCTTGAAGGGATTACATCAGTGTGCTGGAACTGAGCAGAATACAAAACTGGGAGACATAAAGACAGAAAAAGTATAGCAGAGACTTCTGCTGGTATTTCTTTTCCAATGCTATTTTTATTACAGGAAGCACATGGGGCATTTACTAAAAGACACTTAATTAATCAAGGCTATCTTCAATTAATTAATTCTAATAATCCAGTGTATTATTCAATTTGTTACAGTCACATTATCCCTTTCATAGACTGCAGAGATGCATTTGCATCCCATCATAGTGCTGAACAGTTAAAAAAAAAAGGGATAACACTTGATTCTCAAATTGCCTGCTCAGTATGCTCTCCGTGCCAGATTCAATGATTTCAATGTCATATTGCGGCCCATCTAATCGTAGGAAAGGCACTAATTTGGGAGAAGCTCTCCACAGCTATAAAAAGTCCTGGTTGGTATGACGACTGCAAAGGTCGCATACACAAAGTTTGCCATGATGGAATTTGTGCAGCTTATTTTAGCGTTTTAGATTTTATCACTGAGGGCCTTGATCTGGCAGAAGAAAGCAGCCAACTGCACATATAAAGGTAGAGATGTAGAGATACAGCTATAGATAGTTAGATAGATAGTTTATATTATGTCCTCTTCCCTTGTAGACAACAACATACAGTAATCTGAAAATGGAAAAGGTGCCACACTTTGCATCCCACCCCACAAAGGTTTGATGTTACTTGGCAGTTTTCACCACACGTCCGTTCGTGAGAGGTTTCTCTCACTGCAGGTCTGAACGCGCCACACCTCACTCCAGTCTCGCCCTCTCCAGCGCTCCAGATTTGCATCGATCCTTTGGCCCCCAATCAATAATAATTAGAAAAGCATTTAATGACTTTGTGAACTCCTAACCCCAAATGTTGCATAATTGCACGGCGAGGGGGTTTGCTGGTTAAGTAGAGTGGGGTTGGGTGGGGGGGAGCATAGTGTAGTGGCTTCAAGTGTTTGCTGCAGATTTCAAGCAGCCTTTTAGGATGACAGAAGAGGCAGTGTGGGATGGACGTTTATTACCCGCGAGGACGATGCTGATGCTAAGCAATGTGGCCATTACATTTTTCAGATGTTCAAAAGTATCTAAAAATGATTCTCTTTCATTATATACATGACATTTTTATCAGTTTTTGCTCTTGGCATTCTTTGCTAGTTTAAATCTACAGGATAAAAGACTTTGAGAGCTCATACTGAGGTGCTGCCCAATACACCACCTTATTATCAAAGCTTCAGACTTCTGTCTCCTCCTTTGTAATTAGTGGATGTGAAAAAAAAAAACAGAAAATCAATAAGAGATAATGACTTTTACCTTAACTCACCTCATCAATGTACTTCATGAGAAATTAGACTCCCGACTTTTCATGTACATTGGGTTTTTATACAGTAACCATCCTGAGTGAAAGACTGAGATTGGACTGCTTTTAACAATCTTGTTTCTGAGCTGACAGAGGGGGGGAGGGGGGGACCACCTGGTGATTCCTGAGTGTGAGTTCACCAGTAGCCAACATCAGCAATCCACCTAAGACGGCACTGCATGTAAATAAGATGACTTTGGAGGCTCTTTTGTTGCACTGGATGGGTCTGTCCACTGCAAACAGCCAGACTGGCATTCCATTAAACTCCTTGTCAAAGTAATGGAGAATTACAGGGATTACGCCAAAGTAATTACTGAAATTTTAAATTAAAATCTCTTACACTACTTGAGAGCGATACAATTAGCCAATTTTTGTTAAACAATGTGTTAGATTTCATGAAAAGTTATTAGCTGGCTTGGTGTTAAAAAGGTAACTGGGGTGCAGTATGTGCATGCATGACACTTCATTATCTGAAGCTAATCAGAGCTGTCACTGCACGAGAGTCTTGTTTCCTCAAACCAAGCAGACTCAAAAATGAGCTGCCTGCAGTGAGTGCCTTGCAAACCTATGGTAATTTCTTTCAGAGATCAATAAAGATATGCAGCGCTCGTTTGCATAAGATATATTAGGCCACATGAAATGGCCTGTGCCAAAGTTTGCCCTTAAAAGTGATATTTCACTTTGTTAGTGTGTGTTCAATCCGTAGCCTGAGTGCCCCTATATACAGTATGTTAATGAACAGTCCACCCCTGACAAGTCGTGCTGTGGAAATCCATAGTCATTAATGTTCAGGCTCTTCTCATCAGAAATGACAAATAAGCCAAATTAGTTAAGTTCTAAAAATCAATGCAGTAACGTTAACGTCCCCAGCACTGCAGTAGCTCAGACTGGCCCAAGATTGAAAAGTGAAATTGCAAATGTGCCACATTTAGAGATGAAAAATGCATCGTCACCAATAACACGAGCCTGTGAGCGTTACGTGTTGATGAAATCATATAAGAGGTAAGGAGATACGTCAGATATATTCTGCTGAAGCTATGCAACTACACATTTACATTTGAACAAAGACTCCATTATGTCTCCCAACCAGTTTTTACTCACATGGGCTCAGTTCCATTCGTGTCATTCCTCACGTGAGCTCATATTGACATTAGATGAGGCTAATTTGGTGTTGAGCTTCAGATATTATTAAACAAAACTCTTGGTTTTATCTGGATGATTTGCTCGAGTGTGGAAGCAAATACGATCCGGTGCCAAAATATTAGTATTGGCAGGGTGGATTGTGTTGCATGTTTCTATCTGTCTCCACCACAGCTGATGGTTCGACTCATCCAACACTGCTGAGCTCTAATTCTCCTGTGCTAAACAACTTTCAAGTGATTTTTGTCTCTTTAATTTTTACAGCTAAATTTAACTATAGGAAGAAATAGGTGGAAGAGGAAGGATTTAATTCTGCCATCAGCTCTCCCTTAGTTTTGTATACTAATATCCCAAAAGTATTGTACAAAAAGAGGGCTAAAGATAAAAAATTGTACCTCCAGAGCCAAACTCCTGACATGTCACTGCTGCAGGCCAGTAAGCAGTTCCATAATATTGATTGCTGGTGTGCCAGTGTGAATGGGTTTACAACATAGTGTAGGTTCATTGAAATTGATTGTCAATACCCGTGCCATTGATATAATCTGCATCAGTGTTCTAAATCCTGACATGCTGCCCGTGTACGTGTTCTTTATACGGGCGGGTGACAAGACCGGCAACTCCGACTGAGGCCTGGGATGAAAACACTTTAACTGTTTGATCAGCGAGCGGATGAACTAATGCGGCTTGGCACAAAAAGAATGCTGAAAATGCTCCCAAATGTGCAACTCAAAGGCGGATGGCGAGCAAGCAATGTTCATGAAGTCAGCTCAGAAACAATTATCGCTTTTAAATGGGATGATTTTGCACTATTGTGTCTTTTCACCGATTGTAAATTAAGGTAATTTGCTCTGGGAAGGGGAGATGCATTATGTTGCCTGCAATGTAAAATGCCATCTTAATGAACTTCGAAAAACTGAGCCACTAGAGCTACCAGAGAGTTAAATTGAGAATCAGATGAAATTAAAATAGAAGAGTAGAGTGTGATAATGTGCATCTGCTGTGTAATACACCAGTAGAATAGAGAGCACTTTTAAGTGTATGGATATCCCCAACTGTGGCTGCTGTAGATATCTGGGGCATACATCCAAAAGGACACAGATGTCACAAATTTGATGTGACCCAGATGTTCCAGAATTTGCACAGGCACTGAAACATGGGATGCATTTGGACAGTAAAAGAGATCAGGATTCTACCCATCTGTGCACAAAGAGCACATCACAACTGGCAGCTGTTTAGGTGCATGGGATGTGTGTGCAGCTGATAAAAACATTTACAGGGGGGAAGACTGTGGCGCTGATGGGTATTATTGTGGATGCATTCTTCGAAAATACTTACAAATGCACAGGTTTCAGTCATATATTACATATCTATTCATTTATTCATTTTCCGTGCAAGGACGAGGCATGATGGAAACTAACATATCTTATTTACTTTTCAATCACCTGCTCAGAATGAGGCCCAGCAAAGACTGAAACCTGCAGTACAGATGTGGAAATGTTTCAATTCCTAAAAAAAAAAAGACAGGACACAATGTATAACTCACACAGCAAAACAGAGCCCACATTAAAAAATAAATAAATAAATCTGGGGCCAGAAAAACATCAGACGCCGCTGATTCCCTTCCCTTCCCCTTCCCAAGAGAGCAACCAGAGAGAAACCCGGAGCCATGTCGGCAACGATAAAAAAGGAATTTGACTGACACGGCAAAGTGAAGACGCGACACAGACGGAGACGGGTTTGAAATTTAGCAAAGTCTGTCCCTTGAAAACAAAGTGCCTCCCCATTAATTTTCCGCCCAAATCTTTAATGAAATGCAAATCAAACATTCCACGAATTTGATTAATCTCCGAGGGTGGCCGAGGCCTGCTGGCTGGAACAGTGGGAGACCCGTTGGCAGTGTTGTTCTGATCTACTCAGCTATTGCTCTGCGATGATTCATTTATTTAATTGGGATGAACTCGAAGATTCTGTGTTTTTTCATCCCTCGTCTCGCTGCCTTTTGCACCCTCAGTTGCACACCCATAAACATGCATACACTTTCGCCGGGCGGGTTGTTTATCCTCATCAAAGAGGGGAAAAAAATCCCTCACTTGTCAGTTCTCTTTAAGCAGGTCAGGGCTCACCTTTGAGATGCTCGTTGCACTGATGCCGTATCGGCTTTCAGACACATCAATGAGGCAATCACATGGCTGATGTGCATCCGTTGTCTTTCATTCCCGTTTTCTCTTCCCACCTAATCCATTTAGGGTCACGGTGGGCCAGAGTATATCCCAGCATGCACTATTTTAATGCATCTGAAATAGTTGTAACACTTTCCATGTCTTTTTTTTTTTAGTTCATTAAGGTTCTCACATTTTTGTCAACAAGTAATGTTTTTCAGTGAGGGTGCAAAAGAATCTGCTTCCCGCCTTTGTGAAGTTATTTATGCGTGATAGACATGACTGTGCTCTTTGATGTAGTTTAGAAGTTGCCCTCAGTTCAATGATTTTTGAGTATGAGGACCTGATGGCAATCAGATGCCAACATCTGTCCCTTTATTCCCATAATATGAAGCAATTCTGGGGTCGTTTCCTGTAATTACATCTGATTAAAGTCTTACTTAAGTTGCGCTGCAGTTTGCTTTATAGTGTTTGAGACTCTCAGGCAGTTTGGTGCTGTTCTTGAATGACATAGTTTACATAGAGTGGTAGTATTCGTACAAAATCAGCTGGTGGCTGGTTTACTTGTCTTATATCGTAGATGTACGTGAGAAATCCCAGCGGACAGAGGCAGTACCTGTGAACTTCACAATGTTTACAGGCTTCGATCAAAGCCAAAGTGTAAAGGTCAGATTTTTTCAGGCCCGGGGGCTGTTTTGCCTAAGAGCTTCATACATTTGGAGAAATGTAGTTGAAGTAGGGCACGGCTAAAAAAAAACATGCTAAAATGCATCTTAGGGGGCCCCAAGCCAGAGACTAAAACCAAAGGAATAGCCTCCACACTGACACTGCCACCTTCAAAGGAAGCGTTTTTACCCTCAGGTTTTCTGTAGGATGTTTAGTTCTACTTCCTATACAGACATAATGCTATATGCGCCTCTGGGCCAAATTGTAATCTGTCCATGCTTTCAGCAAGCTTCAGCCCGAGGCAGATGTGAAAGTAAAGAGTTCCTCGCACAAGAACCTGAAAAATGTGACGTGGTTGAGCAAAGGACTACTCTTCAATTAGAAACAGCTCCACAGAATCTGGAGTAAATGTCAGTAATGGGGTGAATCACGCCTGCTTGGAAAATTTGGCATCTTGAAGGTCTGTCAGTAATAGAGGGGTATGACCATAAACTCCAGCTATATTTGTTTATGATGGAGATCATTTGCAAATTGGCTCTCTTAAAGCTCCGGAGAAAGCTGCCCCCCGACTAACAGGGTGGCGGTGGGGTCAGTTTACTGGCTGCCAGTCTTTTTCATGATTATCAGAGGGAACGGTGCCAAGCAGGCTCTATAGATCAGACAATAGCTTCAAAGTACCCAAGCTAATTAGAGTAGCTGTTATTGTGCAGTTTGGATGTGTTTATACTTCACTTGTATGATACTTAATAGGTCTACACCCCCTTTTGCAATCTTAAGATGAGAACCTTTATGATGTCTTCTACCCTGTTTATGACTTTCAGAAAGTTGCATTGCAGATTTACAATGCAAGATTTGAAATTGTTTGATTAAGTGGTCCTACTGCATTCTCTGAAGTATTTCTAATTGCAAAATCTCCAAAATCAAAGCCTAAAGTGCAATTAGGAATCAAGAGGTTACATCTGAAGGATGACTTGGTAAATTTTGGCAGGATAAGGAACACGAAGAGGGTGATGAGAGTGATCGAAGTGTCGGGGGTGGCGGGATAAAAATG
Source organism: Amniataba percoides (assembly GCA_037176925.1). Classification (NCBI taxonomy): domain Eukaryota; kingdom Metazoa; phylum Chordata; class Actinopteri; order Centrarchiformes; family Terapontidae; genus Amniataba; species Amniataba percoides. Next base: position 4,007,849 of record JBAJHX010000011.1, on the reverse strand, counting down.
CATTCTAATGTAATCAGTGTGGCAGTTGTGGTGATGTCATAAACAGACAAAGCCAGAGGCTCATCACAGCCACAAATGATCACACGGGGATAATAGAGGCCACGTTACAGCAAGATTTTGAGATTAGATCCAGCGCCTTGGCCAGGGTGCAGTCATTCTCCGTCCTGGCTGCTTCACAGTGAGAGCTATCATCTATAGATCCATCATCTTCAGAAGTGGATGCAGCTCAATAGCTGCTGAACCATCTATGTTTCATAAAGATTCCCAGTCAGGTCAATTTTAACCACAGCTGAGGCTGGCGGCATGCTGCGGCACAAAGTTTATGATAACGGTTTTCTATTTTCTATACCCAGACTGCTTGTGGAAGTGTGTATTTTGCAGTGTTTCATAATAAAATCTGCTGAATGCTTGTATAAATGCTTTAGCTCAGATGATTTCAGTATCGGTCTCACAGAAGGAGCAACAGGGAGACGGATAATAATGAAACCTACCCGTTGTTGAACATCTGGGGGTGAAAATAAACGCTTGTTCATGGTGTGCAAGATCTGGTCATTATTTCCAAAATCCTCCCATTATTTGTCCACTCTGGAAACTAATGGAGACACAAACCAAACGAAACAACAGGCAGCCCTGGACCAAGTGAGCCTAGCTTAAATAGAGGAGGCATTTTCTTGCCTTACACAACCCAGCATGTTGTTCTCAGCAGAAGTAGAAAATTATTTTCCCCAATACTTGTGGAGTTTTCAGCCTATTCTCTGGGTGTAAGTTAATATTGACCTTATTTTTAACCAGCTACGTTATATTTTTTGACACAGTGAAATTTCAGTATGCTTGGCATTTTGGATAATGCTAGAAGACATCACACTTTCTTGGGAGAGTAACTCACACACAACTATTGTGTTTTTTAAGGTTAAAAGGAACAGAAGGTTAAATCCTGAGGTTTTAAAGCACAAGAAAGGAGCTACAGAGAACAAATTCACATAAAAACTGCAGGATTGTTAGAGTCCAGCTCTTAGTTGGTCAAGTTCATGATCAAACAACAGTGATAAGGCACACAGGAACTTAAACTTAGTATATGTGCGAATAATTCAAAGTCACACATCGAATTACTTGCAAAGATGCCACCAAAATTGGAAATCCAGACACCCTCCTTTCTAAACCCCAAAACACAGACCTGTCAGTGGCAGCGTGGACTGGTCATGCTATTAACGTGAAGGCTAAGCAAAGGCAATGAACCAAGAGATATGCATTTAAGTGGACTTAAATTGATGCATCCCAGAACAGCCTTCTAACACACTTTGGAGTTTAAATTGAACCAGTGAATTGTTGTTTTTCTTCACTGCCTGCTGACAGCAGAGATAGCTATTGCCTCCCAGGTGAAGGCAAGGCTGAAGGACAAGAGACTCTGTGAGTATATATGTTTTTTTTTCCATCTGCACCATTCTGTATTTTTCATTTTATCATATAAAGAAGATCTCATTGATAGAAATATGCCTATAAATGATCTGAAAGCTATCAAATATAGAAAGCCTGGCTGTGGTTATATTCGTCCTTATTACAGCAATGCATTGGACATTTAGCTTACTGTCACTTACCTTTCGTTCTGCCTGCTGTGCTTTTCTGTCATGCACACTTTAAAATCTATTTATTCTCTCAGTCTGATGGGTTGTGCTTACAGGCTAAACACTATCCCCCTGCACTAAGCCAGAAAGACTGGTGCCAAAAAGGCAAAAAGCAAGTTCATCACAGTCAGTGCCATAATGCAAACACTATGAACAGAGATGACCACCGTTACTTTTGGAAAACAGGATCTTGTTTCAAATGGCTTTTCAAAGCGCTGGGAAAAAAAAAAGAAACAATGATTGATTTTTAGTGGCACACACTGTCTGAACAAATAGGATCGCAGATAAAAGAACATCCTGTCCATCCCGTGCTCCAGGCAGGCTGGAACAAAAGATCAAAGCGTCAGAGGATTTGACGAAAACACATTCCTGATAAAACAGCTGAAAAGTTTTAGGTTTGCTTCTTATATTGTAACTACTTTTTAGCATCGCCAAGAGTGGCTTTCCATGGATGGAAATGTTCCACCAGTGGTTCACCACTTCAGTCCAGACTGAGCTCTCTCAACAACTTCTGAATGAGTTACTATCAAACACCGTACAGACGTCAGTGATTCCTCTGACGCCACCAGCAGGTCAAGGTTGTTGCTTTGATGATGGACCATAATAAATTTATAACTTTTCATCGCGCTCCACCAAATCCATAATTAGGTTTATGACTAAAGACGTGCAAAACGAACATCATCTACTTAAGAATATTTTCCATAATATCAAGTTTCATTATTTTTGCAAATTCCCCAAATATACTGTAATGTACAGATTTTCTTTAAACTTTAAAAGAAGATTCTTTGTGATTTGATGACCTTCATTTATACTAACCACCACCCGTATTCCCCAACATTTCCATTTGAGTCCCTGCATGTTTTTTTTTTACTGCACTCAGGACAACACGCACTTTCACACTTTTCTTTTTTAAAACTAACAATTCCATGGATCTCCTATTAAAGCCCTTAGATGTAAATTTTATTTCCACTACTTATAAGGCTGTAACAGCAAACTACTAATTATGCTGTATGTGTCACGCCTTTCATACATTTGAGTTTAAAGATAATTGCAGCCTCTCAGGGTAACTAACTGGAATTTGGATTTCCAGTTTTGTTGTAATAATGGTCCCTCAATTGTCTTTTCACTGTCTTTTGTAGTCATGAAGGTCAAAGGTCAGACACAAGCTGCATCATCAGAGTTTTTTTGTCTTGCTGCTGAGAGACACTTTGCAAAAGGTGAATTATTTGTCATCACAGAAGACTGAACCACTTTGTCCTAATTGCTACGCTACCGTGCCTCGCCACTGTTTAAAGGAGGTGAATCATTTTTAAATTAAAGTACCCTTTGAGTCAATTTCAAAGTAAGTTCGTGTCATAAAACGTAGCAGCCCATTCATCGTATTTTAGACACTCGGCGCGTCGCTCATTTTAACAAACGGCACACTCTTTGCGTTCCTGTTGATTTGGTATTATCTCAGTTTGGCGCACGTTAAGGCCTGATATGTCCCTTCTGAATACTCACTGTGTCACATTCTCTCTCTCTCTCTCTCTCTCTCTCTCTCTCTCTCTTTCTCTCCCATTGTCAATCTGTCTCTGTGATATTGACTTTTAAATGTTGGTGCATCATCTCCTACATGTCAGCGTGGCAGAGCTGAAATAAGGGCTGTCCATCACTGACTCCAAACCATTCAGAGAGCCCAACTCATTTGAACTGTATCAAAATTGCAGGTTGGGGATGGGGGAGGGGGTTGCAGGGATGAAGCAAGCTATGCATTGAGGTCACTGATGGTCAGTTGAATCTTCGTAGATACTCAGAAAATGCTTAGGTAATCAATTGCCCTTCAGACCTCTGTGGAATACAGCAAAGAGATGGGCCCTTAACGTCGTAGACCAAAAAATGTTACTGATTATCTGCTCGCAGCCTTCTTATAAGTTTCATCAGAAAATAAGGGCTTCAAAAGCTTAAATCGATAGTTAATTATCTGCTGCATAAACATAAATACAGTTGCAGTTTTTCACTGCAGAGGCTTTGGACCAAGGACTTCAATCTGCTCTGTTTTCTTCACTTTCATTGAAGGAGGATAAGGTTAACCTCATCTGTGAATGCCCAACTATATGAGCCACTGTCTTCCTGCCACTGAGTGTCTAGTGATGCAGGTGGAACATTGAAATCTAAGTGGTTATACACGCACACACATCATGTCTCAGCTGTTGCACAGAGTGGAATCTAATACAGTGCCGAGTGTAGTGCCTGACCTTATCATGTACAATGATTACATGCAACACTGAAAAATGAAGTAGTCCGCCCGCTGTGGCTTTGGAAAATCATTCATATGGTGACTTATGACTAAAGATATTCAGCATCTGCTCTGAATCATTGTTTTTCTTTGCTTATTTGTGTTGCATTTAGTCTAGATTGTCTTAGGAGAAAAAAAAGAAAAAGGAAAAAGGGAGTGTTTTGTGTTTGTTTTTTAAAATATGAGGCAAAAATGCACACTTCTTACTATATGAAGTATTCAGCCCCTTAAATTGGTGCCTCGTAAGCCTCTTTGGCAGCGTCCACAGTTCCCAGTGTTCTTGGATATCTCTGAATGAGCTTGGCGCATTTCGATTTTTGGATTTTGTCCCATCATTGTTTGCAGATTTGCACAACCTATAATCTTCTATCTCATCCCATTCAACAACCTTCACACTGCTCTGAGGCCACAGCGGTGTTGATTTTCACTGTTCAAGTTTAACATTTCACATCTCTGGGCCTGATGTTAAAAAGCCAGTAAGGTTACTGGTACTCTGAAGCTGACTCTACTTGTTAAGAGTCGATCTGACCATGGCCACATTTGTTTTGTTCCTCCCGTCCCTGCATGCCCACAGCCTTTCTTGATGCCTCCATCGTGAAGTTACTGCACCTGTGCTCAGCTCCTGCCAGATACAACATTTCTTTCAGTCTGGTCAAAGAGTTTAATTTCCAATCCATCAGGCAGCAGGATCTTTTGTGTCATGTTCTCAGGGTCTGTCAGTGGATTATTACAAACTCCAGGCTGCCATCATGCTTTTTTTTCCTTTTATTCAAGAGTGGCTTCCCTCTCGCTGCTCTCTGCCCTTCTAGCCCAGACTTGTAAAGTTGTGCCGCTGACTGTCCTTCAGGCAAAATCTTCCATCACAGACAAAGACCACTATAGATGTGTCTGAACCGTTCTCTAGGGTTCTTGTCACCTCTTTGACCAGGATCATACATGCCTCATCAGAAACTGAGTATTTTCCAGTCTTTGGTCTTGTGCTATAGTTTCTGGTGCACTGCCCTCTGTGGATTTGATTATGCATTTCATTCAGTGACGGTAAAGGACAAAGTGTTGAATGCATCTTTACTCTCTATTACTTCAAAGCCCACATAGTTTGTGGACCAATAAAGTGTGCTGGGTAAAGGTAATGTGTGGACCCATTAGCGCATCTTTAAAACATGTCTGATAGAATCAGGAGTCCAGAGATGAAATCTGGATTGCCATATCCTTCCTGTTATTTTGAATCACGCTCTGACCTTTCTGAAGGTGACCTTTCTGAATTCTTAGCCATAGAAAAAGGGGCTGTCAGACCTTATCCATAGTTTTTAGACAGTCCTGAGTCTGAGCTTTGGAAAGTTTTCATGAGCTAAAGTGGAACTAAAAGTTGTTTTTTATCACTGTTGGGAAGTGTAATAAAAAAAAAGATTCGGCCCACTTAATCTCCAGCGTCTAATCCAACATTTCTGGGCGCTGCAATGTTTTCCTTTCGGTGCCGAGGAAGACTTGACTGGCATCGCTCTTGATTTAAAACAGCACCCATCTGCTTGTCCGTTTTCTGGCCACTCTTCCAGGTCAGTGTCCCGACCGTATTCCAGCTTCAGCGCGGGTCAGAACAATGACTCACTCGCCAGTCAGGACGTAAAGCAAAGTCTGGCGGCAGATTTTCGACCTCATAAAAACTTCACCTCACAGGCCAGCTCATGCATACCCCTGTGGTTACCTGCGCAGTCTGCTGATGTCACCGCCTCCTGCTGCTTCTACACTTTTTCATTGCTCCGTCCGACACTTTCCTGTTTATCTGCGGACTCGATTCTATTTGATTCCCAGGAGGGGTTTTCAGTCATCACTCCCTGCACTCTTATCCGCTGCTCAACACATTTTTTGATAACATACCAAGCACTGATGCCAAAATAAATAGCGTTTTATCTTTGTATGATTATATATTTTTCTTCTATTACCACAAAACTCAGCCGTTTTCTTTTCATCATTCTTGCCGGCATGACGCTGCAGTCATGCACCCAATTAGAAGTCAATGTCGCGAACCTTGCTGTCATTCATATAATAAGGCTGCGGGATATTAGAACAGCTTTCATTTGGAGCAGGGCAGGCCTCTTTTTACCCTGACAGAACTGTCATACGACTCTTTTCTGAACTAGATCACACCACAAACCGCTCAGTGAAAAATTATAGTCCAGCATGACATCATCCACAAAGAGATACTCTGCTATGTATAATTTTGACATGCTTGTAATTTCCTTGGGTATATCTGTTTAATGCTCCTTTCTACTCTTTCCGTTAAACTTCACTGCATTTATTTGACAGCTAAAGCTACTCATGACTTTGGAGATTAAGGTTTTTAATCGATAACATATAATTAACTCATTTAAATGTGACACACTGTTTCTACAGGAAGCCTTTTTCACAGACACAGTAAATCTGGATATGCAGTCTATTCATGCATGCATATATCACTGTGGTTGAACTGGTGCATGCACCTCTGCATATATGGTTCACTCTGTAGGTACTGTGCAAAGGAAAATCTTAATATCATGCTTATGTTTTATTTTCTCATCCATCATGGATGTACAGCAAGTGGGAGTTACTACATGATTTTTATATAACCCTTTAACAATTCCTGAATATTTATTAGTTATACTAATGCTAAAATCTATAGAAATAAATAAATAAATCAAAAGACTGATAAAACTCTCTATTTTTTACTTTAAAATTATGTATTTTTTCGTAAAAATGAACACGAATAAAGATACTACACAAATCCTCTGCACCACAGCAACCAGGTGCTAAAGTGCGTTGATTTGTTTCTGCATAAATAATTGTTAATGCAAAACGTATCGTTTTGACCTGAAAGAGGATATACATAATTATAGTGGAAGCATTTACAGTTGCTGCACAGTCCTTTTAAATAATATATAAGCCAAAGCAAAATCATCAATGTAGAGGTGTAATAGTTAGAAACAGGACACAATCAGAGTTAATTTATGATTTTCCATGTTTGAACACCCACCCGCAGTCATATCAGCCCCGAGAGTGAACCGAGAACTCTCCAGTCACACTTGCTGAATTCAAATAATTGCCACCGAAATATCAATAATCAGGAATGGTGGAAAATTACGTTTGAACCGTATCACTCCTGAAATAGCTATTTCCTGCCCTTCCGCTTGCCGCTGAAATCTGCTCTTTTATTTCCCCTCATCCCACAGATCAGTCACAGCGGGGGCCTGTTTTACTAAGGGAATAAAGCACAGGCCCTACAGATCTGATGAATCAAAGAGCTACTGGGGTTTTTGATCCTCAGGAATCTCTGGCTGATGCCCGGTGCACGCGGGCCTCATATGCACGTTGGCCCCGTGCGGCGGATGCACCGGTGTGCGCACGCTAACCGTCGGCACACGGCGCTGCGGCAGCCAGGAGATCAGCTCAAACAGCAGCTCGCTTAGGTTTAGTTTAAATTATTCGCTGCGTTTTGCTGACAGTTTCTTTTCTGTGAATGAGATTTGTGCACGATCGAAGCTCAAACTGTTAAAAAAAAAAAAAAGGAAGTCGTAAAACCTGCGATGTCCCAGCATGCTTCGTGTTTTCTTGCTTAACAGCCGCGTGTCAGCTCTTTCTACTTCCTGAGGAAGGTCGCGGCCTGTTAGCAAAGATCTAAAAGTTGCTGTCTTTTACAAATCCTTGCATGAAAAATGGAAACAAAGTAGCTTTCGCGTCCCCTCCTCCACCTTTTGGGCGTCTTTGAGTGCCGCTGAAGCCAAAGGTTGCTTAACGTCCGTATACATAAACATGAGCTGAACCATGCTTTGACGTATCTGCCCTCTCTTTGTGCTTGATTTTCCTTATTTTTGCCGGGCTGGTTTCATGCTAATCATCTGCACCTGTTGAGGTGCTGCCCCTGCCACTCCCCATCCTTCTGCAGATGTCAACCACCCGCTGACTCTGTCCCAGGATAAATGTCGGGCAGAAGGATGACTTGGGGGACAATGAGCCCTTTCTGCATAACTTACAAGAATCAGGATAAAGTTTCTGCTTCTTTTTTTTCATTCGTCGTTTTCGCTTGCTTATTCACTCTTCCTCTTAAGGAAATAGTTCCTATCTGCACACACTAAGTGAGGCTGCCCCAGCTTTAAAGCCTGCCAGTGTTCAGTTGGTCTTGTTCTATTTTTTATTGCCATTCGCAATACAAATAAATAGTTTTGTAGTTAAGGAATGCAGGAACGTATTTGAGAGTCTAATCTGGCTGTTCCCATCATTAAAATCTGTTTACTCTCCGTAAATCTCCAGTCTTGGAATCTGCTCCAAATACAGATCCAGCTTTTGGATGTTGTTTTTTTTTTTTTCTCCTCAAAATAATGAGACAGACTGCTAATGCGGTCCAGATGATGCACTTTGTTGTCTGTTTTTTGGTGTCGGGATCATTGGGGAAATGACTCTCTCCATCTCCTGGATCACCAGAATGACCCATCTGTCATTTTGCATGCTGCCCCATCTTACGTAATTAGGCAGAAATTGCCAAGTAAATCAAGATGTGAATGCTTCCTAAACAGATAATCAAAAGTCTTTTGAAATGTAACAAGGAGAGACCATAACTAAAAAAAAACTTAAAAAAAACATTTTCTGTAAAGAACTTAAGTTTTAGGAGAACTGAAATATGGAAGTTTGAACTTGGTTATGGTCAGATAGTTTCACCAGGTTGATCACTGCTTGCAGAAAGATAAGCAGACGGGAAAAACTAGCTGAGGAACTGTCTGAGAATAAAGATAGATGCAGAAAATGAAGCATGAAAAGATGGAGGAAGAACAGGGCGAAAAAGAGGAAATTAAAAAAAAAAAAAAAACGGGCCGAGAGTAAGAAGTCGAAGGAGGTGGAAAAGAAGGAGTGGGGTGAATGTAAGTGAGATAGAAGACATAACAAAATGGTTATTAAAGTTAATCACAGTGGAATGAACTATAAAAACTATCAATAAAGCACCACGTACACAAGTGGATATGTACAGTGACAATTTACAGGCAGTATAAAGTCATTTCAACAAGGCTGTTTCTGTAACAGTGCCTTGTGCAATCTTGTAAATTCCGTTAAAAAAAAAAACAATAAAAATATTTTGTATTTGCCGATGCATGAAGAATGGACTAGTAGAGGATGCCACTATCTTCCTCACAAATAGGCTGTCAAGATATGATGGAGACACTAATAGATTTCCAGTTTCCTGAATGAACATGAATTATTGAATTTTTTTTTTTTTTTTTTTTTTTAAATCCGGCATATGATAAATCTCAAACGTCATCAACCGCCATAATGATTCATCATCATTTATCACATCGCGCCGAGTCGCTGTGTGTGTTTTCTGTGATTATCAAATGTAAAACAAGTTTCTTTATTGTTTCCCAGATAAGATTTCGCGCCGTTGACATGAGATAAATCTGTTTTCCTAACAAATGAAGTACACGGTCGCCGCGGCACCCGTTTTGCCGCCTCATCTCATCATTTTTGTCCGAGATGACATCCCGCTGTTTACCATTTCTGCCCATTATTTACCAGTCAGTGTTTGGACAATAAATTGTGCTTCTCCCGCGGCTCCCACTGACCTCCACACAAGATGAAAGAACCTTCAAGATCCTTCAGTTCGTGTCTGCGTGGGCACTCTGTCACACAGATACTTTTGTCATCATTACTGTTCGGCCGGATCACATCGGTCAGGCGCCGGGGGAAGCCACACTTTTCACTGATCTGTCCGGGGTGGCTGCACAAGTCTGTCTCAATCAGCGTGTGGACATGCACACTGCAAGACTCTGATCATGACCAGATGAAAGCACTAATGCAATTAATGAACCCCGACTTTCTAATCACATTTCGGACTGAAATTCTTTGGAACTAACTAATGTGGCACCAACTGCGGGGGAAATAAAGTTTTTGAACTTTGTTTGGTGTAAAATGGATAAAAAGCTTATAAATGCAATAATAGTACATATCAATTCAATATCAATTAAAAAGTTTTTTCTCCAGTGTTGAATTATATGCCTGTCAGGTAATAAAAGTTCACATTTTGGCATGTTTAGCTGACACGCTGCACAAAAAAAAAATACATTCATTGGAAATAATTAATTGGAAGCACAGCAATTTAATGCTGTCTCCATTTTCCCTCTAATAAGTCCCAATGGCGTCGGCCTCTCAAAGAAATATACAGTTCACTTTTCATAAAAGATTATTATGCACAATCTACATCCTTAAAATCAAGCGTTAACTTTTAGAAATCTATCAACATCACTCACAAAGCCCCAGACTACATGCTACTGTATCAGTCCTGACAGTTAATGTTTATTTATTTTAGTGGAAGAAATATTAATTACAGAACGTCTTCGGGGTGTAAAAAAGATACGCGGCATTGATATTTCCACGTCAAATTAATCAGCATCAATGTCACACGAATCATCTTCACCAGCCACCTATTTTCAACTGCAGAGCTCGATACGGCGTTAAAAAGCAATTAAAAATCAACAAAAATAAGATTACAGATTTAGAAACAATGCTGAGACAGTGTAAAGGCACCAATGTGGCATGATGTAATTAAAATACACCATAGCAGATAAAGAAAAAAGCAAAACTATGTTAGCCTGATAATCACACTTAATTGACTTCATTTCAGTTCACCGTTCAGTCTGAATTTGTGCTCATTGTGTTTGTTTTGCAGAGGTTCTCGCTTCGCCCTTAACAATCGGAAGCAAGTGACACATACGTGCTGCAGATGTAATTGTAAATGTAATAAGCAGTGAGCTTCAAAGCGATTGCTAAGGAAAGAAATAAAAAAGGAGTCTTAACAATGATGCAAGAAAGATGCCAGCTGGATTAAACCCATGCAGCTGTGTTGCATTCGCATCCACGAAGCTCACCGCTTTCTCATTTTTATAATTATCTTTATTTAATTTCATGCTTTCCACTGTGAGATTTTTCTTATAATCTCCTTTTTTTTATTATTTTATTTTTCTATTTTCATCTCCACTCTGGCACAACACCAGAACACCCCCCCCCCCCCCCCATTCTTAATGTTGCAAACAAAGCAGAATAACGTGTAGTGCAAATGACACTGGCATCAAAGCGGTGCAGTACACAGTCAGGAGCGCTGTATTGGTCATGCACCGTGAAGTAGACAATGATTAATGGAAACGTTTATTTAAACCTCTGCCTACACAAGGACTTGCACCCTGGGCTCCTGTCCTACAAAGTGAGCTGCAGCTCTCCAGTTGGGCTACGGGAGAAAACACTTGGCTCAACATACAGTACATACAGCTCTTTTGGGCTTAAAAAAAAAAAAAAAAGTACAAAAACGCTGATCAGAGCTGCATGAAACAAATGGTGTCAGAGTTTCAACATCTCAGAAATGCACTCCACCCGGACGGAACCTTATAATTTGGTGTTAAGATGTATGTCTAATGATAGAGGCTCTAAGGCTGACTGACTAAAGGAGCTTTTCTTCCACAAGACAATGACATCCCCTCACATGGTGGAGCCTGTGAAGCCATTACCTCTGGTTTTTCTGTATAATGAAAGTGCCAAGTGCAAGGGCATGAAAAACTTTATATTTCAGTCAAGTATCATTGAATTTAAGGTCAGGAGGCTCTATTTTGTACATATATCACAGTTACAGTGGCTCTGTGTGGTCTTATCTAACAACTTCAGAGCCGGTTTTAATGCAGGCTGAGTTGCTGGTCTTATGCCAGAGATGTAACACGCAGGTCAAATTCAAACAGTGCATGTGGGAGGACCGCTGCATTCTTACAGTCTGAGATCTGCATGGAACCTTTGACACAGAGATTTAGATGTATTTCTTACATATTTAAATATGTGGGTTTTTAATGCAGCATATTGTATTCATTGTTGGATCTGGAGGTTTCAGCCATGTATACGCTGAATACAAAGGGTTCGAGACTGAATGACCTCTTTGTGACAAACATACATTTGATGGGAAGATGAAAAGCTCGACATTCAACTGTGGCTAAAGTCGAGGACAAGTCTGAATGGGCTCCTTCAGAGTCTCTACTTCAACACCAAATGAATTGTGAAAGGCTGACGAGACGGCGGGTCCTTAAGTGGAGCCAGAAATACATTTCCTGTGGCTAAATTTTCAGAGAACAACTCAGTGTTCTCTGTAGTAGTCTTTAGCGTCCCAAAAGCTGATACTTGAACTTGTCATTGGTCTTTACAAAGAAAGTGAGTAATGCTAACCTTGTGCCAAATGACAGTTTCAAGCGATTTCACCATCGCAGACAAAATTGTCAATGTCGGAAAAAATAAATCATGAGTCGTGTCAGGGTTGATGCACGTCATCTCGATTGTTTGGTTTAAGGTCGTCAAAAAGCCGGAGTTGTCTCGAGTCAGTCTTTTTATTGTCTTGACGTTCCACAAGTTTTTTTGCAGCGGCACCTGCAGAAATACAGGTGTAAAGACAAAGCATGTAACCAATCAGAAAGGCAGAATGAGCAGCTATAGTGTGAGGAACCGTACGTGATGGAGCGATTGTTTGACAGTTTTTCATCTTGTAAATCTCCACCAGGAGAAAGATGGGAAGTAATTTCAAAAGGAATCTGCTTGGAGTCTTGCAAAGAGTGACCCTGCAAGATCCCCCGTCTTTGCAAAATCTATACTCCGACTAAAAGCTCTGTGACTTATGACACACTGTGTTTAGATGTGAGAGGTGTCAGACTTCTGTCTTTTAAAAGTCTTTTCAAAGTCTTCTCGCGTTTGGTAGGCAAGTCTATTTATAAAACACCTCTTCAGAGCAGAAAATCATGAAGTGCTTCACAGTAAAAAAGTAAACCAACAGCCTTCTTTAGTTTTAAGCCTGCAGAGAAACAACCAGAAAACCCTGATCAGAAGACCTCCGTCAGTCTTAGAATACGTTGATAAAACGGGTGAAAAGGGACAGAATATAAGCACGAATAATCATCTAATCTTGAGACACAATGGGCAATAGTGCCGTGACCTTCCATTAACTTAGGGTCAAGACTGGCAGATAGAAGAACTTTTTTTGTCAGCGTTAAGCAGGAAATTATATGGCATCTGTTCTTCACAGAGTTTAGACAGTTCTGTAAAACCTCAAAACTTTTAGAGGATCTAAGGAGATGCATAACTGAATATCACAATATAGGTCTGTCATTTTCTGCTGCGGGGACGGGAAAGAGCCAGCCTTTGTTTTCTTATGAACTTGTTTGTACAGCCTGATTGAAATCAGTCAGAACACAAGACATTAAATAATTATCAATTATAAAAAAGGACCAACAGACAAAGTTTTCATACAGAGGAGTCTTCTGGAATCTTCATAAGCCAAGTCCTTCAAAAGGAGATGGGACAGGAAATGGGACATAACTAAAAGTAGTCCAAGTCTAAGATGTTTGAAAAGCAGCCTAGAGACCAGAATCCAGCAGTGTAGGCCTGGATATAATTATACAACACAAGATTGGGGGCATCAGTTACTCATGCAGACAAAATAACCCGTGCAGACTAAAAACAGAGATGACAGAGGTGCCCAGTTCGCTTTCCCCAAACGCCTGGGAAAATCTGGACACAGAAGTTAATGAGAAACACGCTTCCCCTCCCTCCGCAATTCCCATTGAAATGCCCTTGAGCAAGACAATTAATCCCCAGCAGCTCTGGAGGAATTCCTGCGAGGCTCGTAGTGGAAGACTGTGGTCACGCCGGGCAGATCCCAGGTGTGACTGTGTGTAAGTGTATAAAAGTGAAGCGGGGCCATTCTCAAAAAAAGAGAAAAAAAAAAAAACAGCATGCATGCTCAGTGAACCTTTCCAGGATAAGTGAAGGTTAGAAAAATCTATTTAAGGTTTTTGACGAGGCAGCGAGCGGAACCAAAGTTGGTGGGGGTAGGTCAGAGTTTGCCCACAGAAAAAGTCCACACAGCCGTTTCAGCCATTGGAGATTTCTATATAGTAGGCTCGGCACATCCACAGAAAAAAAAAGGTGTCATTTCAAACAAACATCAAGGCACATCAGAAGCCGCCTGATTGTTTTAAGGTGAGAATTTAGATGGATGGCACTTTAAAGTCAAACTCGCTCAGTTCTGTCTTTGTGGCGCTATATTCAGCTTTTACAAGGTCAATTACATCCAGGCACTGCAGCATATCCATTGATTCAAAGGGAGGAGGCGAAAAGAGTTTCAGAATGACACAAGTTGGGATTTGGAGTGACACAGTGGCGAATTAAGAGTGCCAGAGGGCGAATGGATGACACATGCAACATGAAACATACAGTGTCAGCCGCAATCTGCTTCAACTTGCTGTTTTGCTCTAAATAAAGTGTGTTTATTTGGAAACTCGGAGAAGTGGGGAATTCTAAAAAGTGAGAAGTCCTGTGTGGATGCCAAAAGACTTGAAAAGTGTCTTTGTTACTGTGTTTTACTCTGCAGTTCAATTAATTGGGGCAAAGAACAAACAGAAATATTAAAAGGCGATCCATCAGCGTGGTTGTAAAATGCTGTTGTGGATGGAAAACTGTGGATGGGGATTTTTTTATTGTTTTTGTTCCAAGATACTGGTATTGATCAGAAACCCAGCACCTTAAAACTGTATTATGTTCATTTTGTGCAATGAGCCATTAAAAATCATACTTATCGTCGCCTTAATGGAAAATGGACCATAACTGCCTGTGTTTATCTTGATCCCCCCCATCAATTTTAAATTATTTATCAAGCAAATGGATGCCACATATCACTGCCATCAGAGGGACGGCGAGGATTAAATTACCATTTCTCTCCCTCTCTTACGCACACAAGCTGCCTGTTTTGTGAGTGGCAGGTCAAAGCTTCTTATGGACTTGCAAATCAGTCTCGTAGGCTTGGCCGGTGAGTGGGAGCCTGTCTAATTAGTCCATAGTATAAATAGAATTAGAGAAAGAAAGAAAGAGGGATGTTTGGCCAGGTAGGTTCAGCAAGAAAACGTCCGATTCATGATCCAAAAGGAGCTTTTTAACTCATGAAGGCTTGGAGAAAAAGCAATGTGATCATTTGGGATAAAATAGGTAAGATCTTAATATTTATTTATAGCTCCATAAAGGAGTTCATAGTTCCAACCTTAGCCCATAATGCATCTAGTTCTTTCACATTTTCCTGTCATTAAAACCAAGCAATGTTCCTGACTGCTCAGTAATTGACTAAACACACCACCCCAGGGCAGTGCAACTAATTGTTGTAATAAAAAGAAAACCAGGTTTTTGTTGGCCCTCTGCCGCCACGGGGGACTCTCCGCCCAGCTCCCTCGACTGTGAGCGAACACGAACCATCGCTTTTAGCTTTTCTCACTTTAAGAACCGACGCGTCCGCCGCGCAGTGGCAGAAGCACGCTGGATGGCTAACCGATGCGGCGCTCTCCGTAATGTGCAATAATGATTTTGTGGACTCATGCAAACACAACATCAGCACCACTGCCCCCCAACCACACAACAAAACTGAATGCCAAGTACTCTTCAGTGCCCCCCCCCTTCTTTGCTGCAGTCACAGAATGAAAAATAATCAAAGCCTGGAAACCATTCAGGAATTTGCTGGCAAATAAAAAAAAAATAGACATGTATTCCCTTCCTCCCCTTCTTCTGTTTCTCTCTCTGTCTCTCTCCCTGTTTCCCCCCAGCAGTAAGAGTAAAATTATAAATCATCTCCCCGCAGACAAAATTTCATGCTCGATGGGTGAACAACTCCAGCATCTGGTGGGGTCCTGTGATGAGGTGCGTTCCAAGCTTCTCCCTCTCCCCGGCTTCCCCTCGGCTGATCCAGAGCACCGCCAGCATCCTGCCAAACATTACACACGTGCAGCGGAAATGATAAGACAAAAAAAAAAAAAAAAAGATTAATATTTAGCAGGCCCCTTTTTTTTTTTTTTCGTATCGCGCCCGTTCTGCAGGTCTGATTGAGGCGTGTGCGAAATCTCCGTGGTGGATTCATGTCACATCGCGAGGTGTGTGCACACCTGAAGGAGATTCTCCTCGGTGAGTGCACATGGGACCGTGGACTGTGTCCAAACATACCTTGTATCTCTTAACAACAAGCCTGGAGCCAACAGTGCCCCCCCCCCCCTCCGTCGTTCCCTGGGTTGAAAAGCATGATATCGGTGATGCTGCAGTAACTTTGGAGAGGGAGAAGATTAACTTGCTTTTCAAACTCGCAGTGAGGAAAACATTTTGTCTCCGGCATCACAATAATACAGCCAAATTACCGCGCGGGAACATCAGCAAATAATCTTTTGTGGTATTTTTAACCGGCCTGATGGGACTTGTGATGTCAGAACAACTTTAGTTTTTTTGTCTTCTTTTTTACAGCCATATTTTTATCCGCTGTCTGAGGTTTTCATTTAAAATCTTTGGAGAAAGTACGCACAAAGGGTTTTTTTTTTTTTCTTGCGCGTGTTTCGGCATAACTTACAGCAGATGAGTGGAAACGCTGTGAGACTGATATGGTCTGTATTTTATGAGCATTCCAGTATTTTTAGACGCTTTGAAACTGGACTTCTTTTTAGGCCCAATAAATAAATAAATGCAGACTTCAGCATTCAGTGGATTAACTGATGGTGTAAATAATGATTGGTTGCAGCTCTAAAGCGAATAAATAAGCAGAAAAGCCAAATAGAGACATTTGGTCTCTGCTGAGGATTTGTCAGAGAGGGGTGTGTTAATGGGACTTATGCTCAAAGCATTTCGAAAGTGCTGGCAAAAGATGCAGACCTGTACTAGAGGACCACATAAAACAGGGGCACACTCATGGATTAAGAGTGTGATCTTAGATGATTCAAATGCAGATAGGAGCTTCTGTTGTATTCCTTACATCTATACTGTACCCAATAAATGTAATATAAAAGAAAAATCAGACAGTAAATCGGTCGAATCACTCACATGTGAAACTGAAAGCCGGTTGTGGCAACTTCAGCACGATGAATTCAGGAATGCAGTTTCAGGAGAATTTGTATAAGTCCCTCACAGACTATAATACTCTGTTCCATCAAATCAGATGGAAACAGAAGGAAGAGAAATTGTGTTCTTCAGAAGAAAAAAAAAAAGTCACCCCGAGCAAGCTGCAGAATGAGCTGCCTGCAGCCACAATACTTTATTCAGCAGAGTATTAAAATACGTGAATATGTCTCCTAAACGGTATTTGGGGAGTTTCTGAGGCATATCCCGGTGTCACCTTCATGGCTTCAACAGTCATTTTGGAACAAACTCCTTACAGAAACAAAACACAAATTATTCGCCATCGCAAAAGTGACTTTGCCCACGCTGAGACAGAAACTGCAGTCCCGACCTCACCTGTTGGGGCAGCGGCTGTGATGGCAGACATCATTAAGCTGGGGAATTCTTGATGCTATTTAGAGGAGCTTGTTAAAGGACCATCACTCACTGGAGAAAGTGCTGCAATGCAGGAGGAATCATTTGGCTGCGAAATACAATTCCCAGACTGCAAGACCAACATTTTGGATAAATTAGCTGCCTAAGCTTCACTGCCTTTGTATGTTGGTGATGTAGGAACAGATGGCATATTTTACTGTTTTACCACCGGAGGAGCGTTGTTGATATCTAAATCTAAATAATTCTTTCAGACGGGGACTGTTTTCCCCAAAGTGAAAATGAAAAGCAGTCATTTAGAAGAGAAGTCTGCACATTTTTTGGGGGGTTATTTTAAAACTTTGCAAATCCCATATTGATCTGCAAGATTAATGAAGGCGGGAGGAGGGGGAGAGAGAGAAAGAGAAAAGAAACTTTGCTCCGTCCTTTAATTTTGCACAGTCACCGTCCCAGATGTCCGCGGATGAAGAGAGCAAACGCTGACAACAATAAAGTAAACGAGTCCGCCGATGTAGCAGCAACTTTTGGCACAGACATATGCTCGCCTAACAGGGAAAACAGCTTTTCGCAGAAGCGGAGGCATATGGCCGGCTCCTGTTTCGACAACAAGATGCCGTGTCACCTTGCTGGCCACCTGTAGCCGGTGACCAGCCGAGAAACAGCGAGAGAGAGAGAGAGAGGGAGGGATTTAAGGTGATACAAGCGTACACAGGCCGACATACATATTTGCTTCTGTTTCTATTATCCCAAAGGCCATATGCTTATCTTGTTGACCTTTGAGGTGTCCGACGGCATGTCACATACTCTGTCACCGCAGCCAGGCAAGCGTGAAGAGGAGCCGGCTGGGGGTCAAGAACACAAAAGCTTTTGAAAAAAACATGGCCGCCGCTTCGAAGTCCTCTCTCCGCCTGCTTTTTTTTTTCCCCCTTTCCTTTCCCTTTCCCCCCGCTCTCCTCTATCCCCTCTTTTCATTTCTTTTCTGATGCCGCGCACGTCCCGACAAGCGACAGCGATTTGCATGATGTGATCGGCCTCTGCCTTCCTGCAGCTCTTTAGAAGTGTGTGTGAGTGTGTGTGTGTGTGTGTGTGTGTGTGTGTGTGTGCGCCCGTGACTGCATGCGGCTGTCTGTGTTTGAGTGCGTTTGCGAGTGTTAATGTGCGCGGGCTGACTGCCAGCCAGCTTAAGCTGCAAGGGAAGGGTAAAAAAAAAAAAGCTTTGAGCCTATAGATATCTCACACAGCAATCAGGGAAATATGCTCAAATACGTGACAGGTGGAGTGCGTCACTTGGCATGCATCTTTAATTCTGTCTGAGGTTTGGGTGTTGTAGCTTTGCTGAGTTAAGGTGAGGTGTTTGTTGGGATGAAACTAGGCCAGGTATGTTTGCTGTGGCGGCGGCGCGCACACACTTTCACACTTGACTCATCAAGTGCGCAGGGAGATTTTAATCAGCAACGAGGCTGACGACACGTTCAAGGACATTTTTGTCCAAATGCAAAACAACTACATAAGTTGTTCCTTAAAATTCCACCTTAACTCTTCAGAGGATTTTGACCTCATGTAGTTATTTTTCTCAGCTGCTGTTATTGCTAAATTATGGAGGTGAGTGAGCCGAAACACTCTTTCCTATTTCTCTTTTGGGCATGAAAAATGTAATCGCAAGCAAGGCTGCGTTTTTTTTCTCCTTTCACCCCACGTAACTTACGATCAGCATCACCAAAGCCAGTTAAGAGCCAATTACTTTTGTGATACATGGGAGAATGCGGTGCGTTAATCGCGCGACACGTGTGCCATTACCGGCGAATGTGACAGAAATGAGTTGCGGTGATAGGTAATGGGAGTGAGCCGTTAAAACAATCAGTCGAGCTTGCGCCGGCGTTAATTAAACTGAAGAAAACATGGCGTACGAGTTGCCGGGCAGAGCGGGAAAACACCGGTATAGGTGCTAATTCGCCGTGTGAAATCTGAACATGGGTGCTTTTTCGAGGAGCTCCTCCTCCCCCCCGCCCACATTAGTATTGCTTAATATGCAGGTTACGCCTCTGGCAGGAGTATTTTCAAAAGAAAGAATGAGTGACAGCCAGCTGAAGTGATTCCCTGCAGTACAACTGTGATGATCATCTCAGCCCGGGTACTTTAAGATATTCTTTATCTCCTTGTTCATCATTTCTCATGGTCCTATAGGGAGGGGAGAACTATGGGAGACAGTGAGGGACATCAAAGATAAATACATTTACCAAAACACAACAAGTCGCACCTTGAAGTGTGAATTGGAGGGGGGGGGGTGCATGTCTTTGTTGATTTGTCACATTCGGCGTCGTAATGAGGGATTCCAGTCACACACAGCCGGCTTCTCTCTGCCGGCGAGAGCAGGATGCACTCTGACTGGGATGGAAGAGGCACGGAGGGATAGAGAGAGAGAGAGAGAGAGAGAGAAGGAGGCAGGGAGGAATAAGTGGGGCAGTTTAGGAGGGTGAGAGAAAAAAGAAAAAAAAAACATTTTGGAATGGAGAAATTGGCCTGGGCAGGGAGGATGAAGGACAGAGGAGGGAAAAGGGGAGCGCTGGGGGGGTGGTGGTGGTGGTGAGAGGAGGAGGAGGAGGCGGGTGGGCCTCGAGGGGTGTTGGAGGGGGGGGGGCGCGGGTGCTGTGAGGTCAAGGTTCCAGTCTGTGGTGTGAGGTAGCCACCAGCACGTGGCGGCGGCACGTTGCAGCTCTCTGCGAGGCAGAGCTAACACGCTGGAAAAGGAGGCTCTGCATCACGAAGCAGAGGAGGGTGAGGGGAGGAGTGGATCTACTGTAAAAAAAAAAAAAAAAAAAAAGTGTGGGGCTCAGAGTGGAGTCCCCAGCTCTCACCCCCATCCCTCCCCTCTCTCTCTGTCATATCCACCCCCCAATGGGCGCACTGACAGCTAAGAGCCGGGGCGAGCCCGCTGGCATCGATGCCTCCCTCCTCTAATGGCCGGAGTCGAAGCGGAAGGCAAAAAAAAAAAAAAAAAAAAGTAAAGCAGACAGACGGACCACATGGCGCGAGGACATACAACGTTAGCAAGTAATTAAGAAGATATCACATACATAGTGTTCATTCTGCTAATTGATTCACTGACTTAATTGACTCCCAATGAATATATAATGGCAGCAGCTGTCATCTTTTCAGTCGAAAACGAACTCGCGGCTTTTATCTGGGAGCGCGGTATGGATGGCGTTGCTGAAACACTTTATTACATCATACGCCGGAGTATTGTGACAGCAATGTAAAAGCCAATCGTGTTTGCTAATGCCGTGTTTGCCACGGCTGTTAGGCCGAGATAGACCGGGAATACTGGATCGCTCCGTTCGGTTTTACACACTCGCTGCTTTTGCGCCTTCGCTTGTTATTCGTTTTTTGTGTCGGAGCCAAGTGCTGCTGACTGTTTGCCACTGTTTGGCAGGGCTCAAATGCTTTTCCCACTGACTTTTCTATACCGTGTTTGTCCCTTTAATCCTCGATACCGACCACAGTCTTTGTTGCATCGCCAAGATTGATTATTTTTTGAGCAACGGCTTGATGTTACACTAATTTTAGCTTCATTGATTTTAACATGCCATTAGCTTTTTGGATAGACAGCAGTAAGAATAATGATTTTCATTTAGGGGGTTGAATCTGTAGGCTCTTACAGCGAGCGTGGCGGGCCTCGACAACCCTTCATAGTCAATTTTGAGCCTCCTAAACCCCCCGAAAATGGACCAAAGGTTGTGCCAAGTGGGATTATTCCTCGCTCGAAAAAAAAAAAAAAAAAAAAGGGAAAAGAGAGCAAAAATGTGAATGTCATTTCAAAAGTAGGTTGAGCAAGTCAAAAATAGCTTCAAAGGCCTCCGACTTGAGAACAAAATCCCAAGAGTAAGTCTTCTGAGGTAGGAAAAGAAAAAAAAAAATTCAATGAGGGTTTTTGCACGTTAAACATACCTGATGCTTGCTTGGCAGCATGTTAGTCGTGTACTGTATCTGTGTACAGTAAATAACCACAGTGGCTGGGTGCCTCCTGATGAACAAAGGTGGTAAGTAGTGGGCTTTTGCACACTTTTGAAATTTGCTGCTCAAGTCTGTAGAAGACACCATCGTAACACCATCATACAGCAGAATGGAGTTTTATTAAATCTACATGTTTCCCTTGTTTCTCTTTTGTAAATGCCACATGATCACCCCAAAAAAATCTATTTCAACAGAAGATAACTTATTTAGAAGAAAAGAATCAGTCTAAGTTAAAATAAAAATGCAAAATTCAATATATTATATGATAACAATGTGTAATTTAATGTTCACCATGTTCAGTATCTTCTTTAACATTTCTTTATCCTATTGAGTGCTGTCTGTCAGTAAGGGAGGATGTCAACATTTTGCACCAACAAACGAGTACACCTTAAAAGAAATCAACAGTCCTGACAGTTTTGGTGTCAACATGGGCAGCCTCTCGTGTCACAAGCGATCTCCGTCACTTTGTCGGACGCATCCCGCACGATTCATCACAGGCCGCAGCTCCCGCTGCAGGTTAGGACAGCAGCGTGCACGGCTCGGAGAGTCGCCGGCCGCCAGCTGCCCCGCGTCCAAGCCCTCCCCAACACGGAGCGGGGGAAAGGCCAAAGCCGAGCGCACTCATCCCCGCCCGTCCGCCCAACCACCTGTTTGACATCCTGCCCTCTGGATGAGAGCTCCACTGCAGCAGGGCCTGTTCTGCTCCCTCGAGCAGGGAGGAGAAAAAAAACAACAGAATTCCCTGGACGTGACCGTGTTTTTTTCCCTTGTACATTTACGGGTTCAGAAGAATAATTAAAGATAATAAAAGTGATTTTAAATGCAAAGAATTTAAATTAAGATTTTAATAAGCGCAAATCTCATTATTGATACTATTTATGTTCACCTTGTTTCTGCAGTGGCCATTCAATACATTTACATCTAGTAATTAGATTTTTATATGCCAGAGACAGTTTTCTGTGTCAGAGCTGAATGACGTTACTGCTAACACCAATACGATGCTGCGCCTTCACATTAAGTGTTCAGCTGATCGGTTGGCCTTGATCTTTCATCAGAAACACTCGTCTTCTCATCAGTCGATCGGTTTTAGATGTCGCAGGGAGTGATGGCACGAGAACAAGTTGCCATGGCAACGATTAACAGGAAGCAGCTACCAGCAAGGAAGCTCTTTGTATTCATCGGTGGCCCTGACATCTCAGGGAACGCAGAGAAAATTGCGAAAACGCAATTTGTCAGCACGTGCGGCGTTTAGAGAACGTGCTGCATATACAGAGAAATGCTGCAAGTGGCAGTGGAAACTTTGGAAGCCTGTTCCAAAAATTGATTGGAAACGACTTGGAAATGTTTGTTAGTCTGCCTGTGACTCATTTTTGGGTTCAGCGGGTTCGTCGCATTATCACCTCGCCAGCGTCATCCATCCGGCATCTAACATAATTCAGCAGAGCACTTTGCAGTTTAACCAAAAATCAAACAGCTAAGGTCAAACATAGAAAACTTGCTGCCTCCATGCAGAGTCCACACAAGGCTAACGTGTCCTCGATTTACTGTACCAGGGTCAGATTAAAGTCTCATCTGTCGTCCATTCAGTGCGTCAGAATTAAAAATCAAGTGTGTTTAAATAAATTAGAAGGAAAGATACTTGAGAAGGTGAAAAAAGCATCAGGGGTGGAGAGTGAAAGGTGTAGTGGGGGAAGAGAAAGTTTAATTAAGCCATATTCCACAGAAATCTGAAAAATGATGAATAAAAGTCCGATCGGAGCGTCTGAAGGGGGGCGGGGGGGGTTGTGCTTTCATGCTCATTAGAGTTAAACCTAAACTCAAAGTTCACTGAGCCGGTAACACTCCAACTTTGATCAGACATTTACAGTATGAGTCTGGCTCCGCTCCCCACCCCTTCACCCCCCCCAGCTTCTGGAAGGAGTCAGCAGTATCGGTGCTATCTGCATCCTCCATCTGCTCCGGTCTGAGCGCGTGCGGGGCCCCTCGTTCCGACTGGGTCAGCTCCTTCTGTGTTTTACAGGCTCTCCAGTTTTTCCTCTTTTATTGCTTAATTAGCCGACTGCTGCCGACTTGAATCGGAGGGCTGCACGCGAAAAAACGTTGCACACACATAAATCCGACCCTGTGGGGTTGAAAATAAGCGTTTGTGTGATGATTTTATTCTGAAAGACGAAGCGGTGCGACTCACATGAAGAGCGCGAGGGGGGCCTCGACAGTCTGCTTTTGAGAACTCAAAGCCTGATAACCTTGCATCTTTAAAGAAACATGGATCAGGATTTGTTTTTATTAATGGTTTAATTAAACCCCACTAAACACACACACACTTCTCTATGTCTGCAAGCGCACACATCAAAAACAAGAGGCAAGACTGCTTCCTCCCCTGGGTGTTCTTTCTTGGAATAGTTCCTTGAATACCTGCGGGTACTTAACATGTTCTTAAACAAAAAGGCCGCAGAGCTTTTAATGGTTTCCGGGACAAAAAAGACAAAAAAAACCTCTCCAGCGTAATGGATGTTAATGGAAATCAACGGCTCTCTGCGTGTAAGACAGTCCCTCGGTTCTCACCTTCAGGAAGTGATGACAGTCTGTTATGGCGCCGGGTTGCCTCCTGACAGCGTTGCCTCTTGATTACACCAAAGGTTAAGAAAAAAAGAAAAGAAAAGACAAAAAAGCCCTCGAGAGGAGTTGGAGTGTTGCTCGTCTACTTCAATGAGCCATTTCTTTTTTTTTTGCTTTCTTCCTTCTGCTGCCTCCTCTCTCCAAACAAGGTCAATTTGACACTTTTGTCTAAACTTCATAATGAAGATTCAGCGCCGTGTGACCAGTGTGATATTATAAAGTGGGAGAGGCTCGCCCATCAGCAGGCAGAACATGAGTCAGTGAGACGCACTCTCGCCTTGAAGAAAGAGCAAAACCTCGGATTAATAAGACTGTCTATTTCCAACCACAGCTATGATTTTGGACCCGGAAACGGCAATTATGCGATAATTAACATTTAAGGCTCTCCAGATCGTATCATTAAGCTATTTATGTAACAAGGGCCACTCAATGTTCATTGTGCAAATGAAAGAGAAGAATGTAGCTGCTAAATAAGATGGCTTTTTTTTCTCCAAGGTGTAATCATTGCCTTTGTGAGCATGATCAATCAAACGCCTTGGACGTTTTTTTTCCCCTTTTCCCAATAATCCACCGTGCATACATGTACAAATAAGTACAATTTGTTTTTAACCCGCTTTGTCCTTCATCGTGGTAATTATGAGTGCTGTATATGATTACAGTAATCATTACTGTTTGTCTGTTTCTCCTCAAATACGCATCCACCCATGCAAAGACAGATAAACTATTATACTCTGCAGCACAAACCTTTAAAAGCATGGTGCATTTAAAAATCTACACAAACATCTTATTTTGCCATACTGGAAGATTTCGAAAAAGTAAGAGCAGAGAGAAGCTATTCCAGGGGTGTTCACACAGAGACGATGGTGGGAGGGGAGGCAGAAGTATCAGGCATAAGGTTAGTTATTGTAGTTTATCCCATTAAATCAATACACGCGGCTCACGAAGGCCCGGAAGGCAGAAAACTGCGCTCCTCGTCGGGTTCATAATTTAAACCTCAACACACAGACGTGATACACATACGGTGCATGCACATAAAGAAATGCACAGAAATCTGTGTGAAAATCACCAGCGAGTCACCACTTTTGAGGTTTTCTTCTGTATCAGTGTGCATCAAAAGAAGTGATTTGTACGCTCATGCGTCGCAAACAAATGCCATTTGCTAATTCAGCATAATGTTAATGGTGCCAATGTAGCAGGAAGAAAAAAACAGACTTAAAGAACAAACAGGGCTCAGGGCACCATGTCAGACTCTGAAAGGCTCTGATCAATAAAACTGTACTGCAGAGCGCAGGAGTGGCAGCGGTATATATTCATCTGGCCATCGCTGATCAAAACTGACACCAGAATTTAATTTTCACGAGCAGCAGAAATTCATTTCCACGTCCAGTTAGGCGGGTGTAATGCTCTGCTCTTCTCAGGACCTTTTAACTTCTTAGATTATCCAAAAAAAGGCACATGTCAACACACCTGATCAATATCATCTCACCCCTATAAAGAAGAACTTTGGTTTTTTTTTTCTTTTGCTCATATCACTTTCTTCCATTTAAAAATACCCCCAGAGGAACCTGCATTGCATGATATATTAAAGGTCTCCTCACTTCTGTCTTTATGAAGGCATGGGAAAGTATTTTACCAAAATCCCTCATCAAAACTACATTTCATATCCTCCAAACTTGCGTGTGTGTGTGTCAGAGAGGGGGGGGGATTAAATATCCTCATTTCTTTTCCACTCTCGCAGTCATTGAAAGTCGATGTGGATAAAAGTGCCAGCCAAATGCCTAAATGTAATATTAATGTGTTCTTTTTCTCCTTTCAAAAAAAAAAAAAAAAAAGAAGAAGAAGAAAAAAAGAAGCTACAGATGAGCACTGCAGATCTAGTCCATCATCATAATTATTTAAGTAGTATTATTTTATTGGTAAATGAAGTTGGTTCAACTGACAGCCAAGCAAATGATGATTGGAGTTTAATCATTCTCATCAATCAAGCGAGTCAATCATTTAATTCGGCTTTACCTCGGCCCGTATTGGAGGATTAATGCAGGAGGTCGGGCGAGGACATTGGGATTCAGCGCATGGGTCCTCTCGCAGCCCGCTGGAAGCCGGGGCATGGTTCAGCAGACAAACGCATATGTCATGTCACGAGTCTATTTGCGGTGCAGTGGTGGAAAGGCCATAAAAATAACCTTTAAAGAAAGAAATTTTCAGAGGCATCATTCTCAAAGTCAAAAATAAAAGAGAGAGAGAAAGGGAGAGAACTTCTTTGCCAAAATACTGACACTGGTTTCATGGAAAAAAAAAAAAAATCAATGTCATTCACAGGATGGTTTTAGAAGGATAGCTCAGGCGAGACTTCAAAATTCATCTCAGCCTCACTGCAAATGCTTCACTTAATACAAAATCTCACTGACATCAGGTAAATATTAACCTCATACGAATAAAGATGTGAGTGTGCTTCAGACCCACCGCTTATAAATGACCTTTATATACAAACTGCTGTCTGGGTTACGATTTTTACTGACATTATAAGGAATAGTTCGAATGAGGAAATGTATGGAGATCCATGTATTTTTCCACATCATGCTACAAGATACGTTTGCTGAAAATCAGCACGCAAGGAAAACCACGGTGACGCCGCCTCCCATCATCCACTCGGGCCCCGCGCAGTTTTTGTGCGCGCGCTGGCATGCGTGGTGGAATCGGAGAGGCGAGGCGGCGAACTTGCCACCAGTGCCGGCACCAGATGGCTAAAATTCAAAGCCTCCCAGTTCTAAGTGTGTGGCGACAGGCTGCCACGGTGGGCGGTTGCAATTTCTGTTTTCTGCTTTAAGAACATGTGATGATAATCAGCGGGGTCCAGTTGAAAGCCGCGGACGAAGGCGTGGGGTGGCGGTGGTGTCCCTGTTGCCACGGCATTATGAAACAAGACGTGGGACAAAAAAACAAACAAAAAAAAAACTGATTTACCTGCTTACAAAACCACATTATATCAAACAACCGTGCATACTGATTGGAAACCCCCCCCTCCTCCATGTCAGAAACAAAAGGAGCCATTTTCAAGATGTAGACGTCCTCATTTTACAAAGGAGTGGGAACAAACGATTGCCCGGCGTCACCTCTTTAAATGGTGCTCTGTTGCACGACAAACAGGTTGGTGTTGAAATCAATAACAAGATTAAAATCACTCCTTTTTTTCGCTCTTATTTTTGTCACCCACACTTGTGCTTAAGCATGACTCACTCCGGGTGTGTGTGTGTGTGTGTATGTGTGTATGTGTGGAGTTCTCTGTGTGACTGAGTAAAACATGAATCACGCTCAGAGAAGCTGGGGCTCGTGTTGCTTTGCGCAGAGCGTCGTCAGTTTTGCGATCTTGGTGTAACATTACCGACGTGTGTGTATGAGACTGATGGCTGCTGAGTGTGTGTGTGTGCTTTTTACATTTTTTTTATCATATGTGGCTCTGGCTGCTTACGTTCAACATGACGAGCATCCACATCCAAGCCGGGTTGAAGTCCTCTGTTTCTGGTTGCATTTTTTGCACAGCTTTGAAATGCATGAGGATCTCTTGGGTATCGTGAGTCAACCAGGGGGAGGCTGCTTGCACACACAGTCCCAACAGCAGTCAAACGCTCCTGTGAGAAAACCAAGCGGAGGTTTGGTGTCATCTTCTGCTGGAGACTTCTAAAACATGTCAGTTCAAAATCAGATTAAAAAGGCCTCTTTTGGCAGTGAACTTTGTACTGAGAGCTCCGAGAACGCAGCATTTTGTGCAAAAGTTAGTTTTTTCACAGGAGAGACAGCATTTTGTTTATCTGAGGGAGGAAAAAAAAGTTGATGTCGGTCCATAGACCAATCAGGATTCAGAAAACCTGAATCAGACGGCAGCTTTGCCGCTGTAAAATCTCCATCTACCAAATCTGATCAAACCAAACCCACACAGGCCTCAGAAAGCAGATTAACGGAGCTGTGCTGAAACTCCTTTTACAGCTAAGCGATTTCTTTAACTTTGCTGCTTATGTTGTAATAAATATATAACATTAAAAAAAAGAAAGTCAGGATTTAATGCCAAGTTTCCAGAGCCTTTAAAAGCAGTTAGGGCGAGTCGTAAAATACAGAGCTGATAAAACACCATTAAGTTTGGTTTTTGAAGCCGTTAAAAGGGCGTCTGTTGTTTTCAGTCCTCAGCAAGTGAGCAGTGTCGCACTGCAATGATAAATGATAATAAAAATTAAAAAAAACTAATGTGGCGGCAGAAGTGATTACTTCGCACATAAAATCTAACATGACCTCTCTGAAATGGTACTGACATTTATGCATCTGCAATATCTGAAATGCACATTTACCTTTTTTCTTCTCCTCTCCACATCTCTCCACTATCCTTCTTAGTATCACCATCTATCGGCCTTCAAATGAAAGAAAAGCAATCTAAATTATGTGTGTGTATGGTGTGTATCACTCTATTCAGCTTTTTTTTTAATGCAATATCACCCTCAAACCGCAGTTATAATTAACTCAGTGGTTTAATAAATGTATTCATTTGCGAGGATGAGGGTGTGAAAAGCACATGAAGGAACAAGGGTGGTTGGAGGATTCATCTGTTCTATTTTTAATCCGTCAGAAACGGTAACATGAGAAGGTCAAAGGGGCACGGCGCAGTGCAGTCGAGCTAAATTGGATGGTTTTACCCAACACACACACACACACACACACACACACACAGCATTCATGGCTGCGTGCACAAAGGAACGCACAGACTTCCATATACCCACATAAGCGCGTATGCGACAGGTGTTCAACTCTCCACTGTACCTGCTAACAGTTTCAAATCAGATCCACTCTGATTCCTAATAGCGGAATGATGAGGGGTCAGTGACCTTTTTGAAAAATCTAGTTTCTCTAAATTGCTAAATTCTTTTTCCCCCCCCTCCATCTTTAAATCCGTCTCTCAGCTAAATGATTTAAAAACTGCGGTGTGCAGACTTGAATGACAAAAACCACTGGAAGAAAAAAAAAGTGGCAAGTTCCCTATAAGGAATATTAAAGTGGATTATTTGGGTCACTTTCATAAACTGGAACAGGGTGCCATATATGTATATTGAAAATAAATAAGTCTTAGATCAATTAGGAATGCAAGACCTCTTATTTTGCAAACACAATGTGTCATTTTTTGAACAAATCATAACTCCTGAGTGCATACATGTGCCTGAAACCATGGGAGTGGATCATGGATTATTAATTCCATGTGGGAGGAAGACTTGAATCTTTGCTCTCCTGGTGCTCTTGTTAGTTAATTGGCAGTTTAACGTCAAGAAGTAAGTCAGAGAAAACTCGTTATGCACTACATTTACAGTCCGAGAGTGAAATTTATCATGTTGCCCTCACAAACTTAGGAGAAAAAAAAATGGCACGGAAGCCACTTTCTGCTGCAATGTTTCCGATTTTACGGATGCAAAAGTGCCCTTCATCTGAATCTTAGTACTTTAATTGTTAACACATTGAGTCACTTTTGATTGTTGATAAAGCTCAGAAAGTCATTCATCACTTCATTACTTTTATTATTCCTTTTTTCAAAGTCCAAAGTCATGAACAGCATGAATAATTACCATACCATAGTCATGACCCAATGCATGTGCAAGTGTAAGTAAGGACAGTGTCACTCACAAACTTCAGATCATTTCAACAAGAGCACTCTCACTTTAGTGTTGTGAAATAAACCTCTGTGGCAAATCTGCATCACGGCAAGCAATAGCTACTCTCAGCTCTTCTGTGCGTCCTTACAATGAATATACAAACATCAATAGCAGACTCTTTTAATGGAGACAAAAGCTAAAATTCAAGGTTTATGAAAGCGAGGTGTGAATGAAAAGAGAGTGCTTTTTCTTTCCCGTCCAAGAAGGTTCTGGACGAGTAGATTTGCTTCCACAATGACTGCGAGGAATGTCTGACGCACGGTGAATCGGTGGGTTTCAAAGTGAAAGATCCTTGTGCGAACCAAGAGGAGGAAAGTGACGGCAGCCTGGGTAAAAGAACGCCACTGAAAACAGCTCCAGCATTGTTAAAGGAGGCTGCAGTGGTTTTCAATAGGTCCTCAAACACTCACACGGATTACTTAACTATATCGCTTAAAGACCGTGAGCTGACAAGTTTCGAGATGTTAAACTTTTAAATAAGAATAATAGATCCCACCTAAGTCGTTCAAACAGCAGAAATCACAGTCAAACAAACCCTCCCCCTCCCACACACACACCCCTTTCTTGCTCTTATCCATCCACTCTCAGACACTGAGTCAATTTTCCATCACTACGCCGCCTTACCACAAAGAGCAGCGCAGATCGATTCAGGACGGGCCTTTTTGCACTGATCCAATATTTTTTCTGTAATAATACCAGGTAAGCTTGCATCCTAAGTGGGATAACATTGTTTCGACCGGGAGGCAATCTTCAATTATTCACAAGCAGATATTGCTTATGCATGTCTTTACGGCTCCGAAGACGACGCCTCGCTGCATTACTCAGCATTTGGAAATGGGTTAGAATTAAAATATACGCAGATGACTTAATGTACTTTCTCTCTCTCTCTCTCTTTTTTTTTTCTTTTTGCAAATTAGACTGTCAAAGCATCCTCTTTGTGAAATAAATTGACTTGTTCATGTTAATTTTTTAGATTAGAGACCGGAATTATTCCGCGTCTGGCTGCCAAACAGAACGCGGCGGTTAGATGCGGAGTCTCACTGTCACTTCGCATTACGATGTCGCCGCGTTGAACTCCAGCCGAAACGAAGCGGTTAAGGGTTAAGGTTATGAGGGATAAGCCGTTGGAACAATTCAATGCAAATGTGTTTTAGCTCTCAAATGGGAGCTGTCACAGTCAGTCACTGTCATAATTTGGTGAACATCTCTGTCATATATCATTTCTTACTCATCCAGAACTGTCTGCGTACATACTGCTTTACCTATATGCATCACTAAAATAGGAAAATATATATTTTTGTGCATTTTATCATCTGTTCTTTCTGTGTTTGTTGTTCTCTGTGCTTCTGATGTCCTCCTTTGAGTATTCACTTGACAACATTTTAGAAATTCAGCTCCCACCAAGGGCAAACTTTTAATTAGACGCAAGCCCACTGCCGCCGCCGTCACCATCAGCAACACTGACTCTTTTATGCCACCCCCCACCCCTCACCCCCACCTCGAAAAAAAAAAAAAAAAAAAACACCACCGCCCTCGTCTTTTCATCCTTATCAGAAATCTCCCCTCAATCATTTTATCCACAGAGCCCATCCACTTTCTCCTCCAACATCGCCTCTTCAGTCAAGCATGATCTTCCCTTTATGGCGGAGAGAGCAAGCGGCGAAGGGCGGAGGGACTGGAGAGAGAGAGAGAGAGAGAGTGAGAGAGAGAGAGAGAGAGAGAGAGAGAGAGAGAGAGAGAGAGAGAGAAGGAAAAAAAGAGAGAGAGATCCAAGAGGCCCAGGCCGCCTTTCATTTCCGCTGCTTGGCTATGCAGCTTTGCCCCGCTTCCACGGTTCTGGCAAACTCGGCTCCTTCCCCTTGAGAGGCCCATCTAGTCCACAATCTAAGGCCTTGTAATGCAGTCCCTGGCCCACAATGATAGATCGCGCTACATGTGGGATGGTATTGTCTGCCTCGCTGATAAGCCAGTGGAGTCAGAGAGTGTGTGTGTGTGTGTGTGTGTGTGTGTGTGTGTGTGCAGAGCGGGGATGTGTTTGTGCATCTGTCTGCAGGCTTGTGTGGTCACATTAGCATCCCTGCGTGTGCGCTTCTGCATGCCGGTGAGAACGCCAGCGCGCCTCTCCATCCTCCGCCCACTTGCAGGAGACCCAAAAACCAGAGTCCTCTCGTACTGTGTCGTGCGCTTCTCTCAGAGGGCTTAATGTTACCAAGAGAGGTGAGTCACTCCGAGTGGAGACCTGGCCCTGCATCGCCAAACAAACAAAGGGAAAAAAAAAAAAAAAAAAAAAAAGTCGGATGCTTCCGAAAGAGGCCGGTGACTCAGAAGGAATTTACTAAAACATCCTCTTAAGGTAACTGCACATGCAAATATGCTGAATCATTTTTCTGCAGCTTATTTGAATGTGAGCACCACTCTGTGTGTGTGTGTGTGTGTGTGTGTGTGTGTGTGTGACAAAGGAGACACACAAAAGAGAAGAGAGTTCACATGCTCTGGACTTCTTGGCCTCGTCTGACATCATGTACCTCGCCCATCTGTCTCTTCGCAGAAAAAAAAAAAAAAAAAAAAAAATCAGACTCTGCTGTGGCGTTTTTTCTTGAAGGACCATGGGAAATGTTTGGTGAGACACCGTCAAAGAGGTATCATGCAAAAAAAAACCCTCCTAAAACAGACTGCTATTTTAAAGGCAGCATATGTTCACACCACATAAAAGTATTTCATGAAATTAGACAGCAATCAAAGATCTAAATTTGATGTTCTACATGCAATTGTGAGAAGATACTGGTAAAAATCACTATTGTGAACTGATCCAGGGTATTTTCCTTCAGTCAAAATCTTCAATAAGATAAATAAATTCCAGACTCAAGGTTGGATTATGTTTGAAATGTGAATCTGGGAGCTAAATAAAACCCATCAAGATGAAAATGTGCTCAATGTACAGCCAAGCATGTTTGGAACAGCCGATGATATTTATAATCTACAGGCAAAAGAAAGAAAAAATTAAATAATGATACGTTTATTATAATTATTATATAGGATATAAAGGATAAAGGATATAAAGGATTTCTCATCTTGCTCTTCTTTAAGGATTTATTGGCTCTGGCACTTCATATATTTGCCACTGGATTTGAATAATTTCTTTCAGCCCAATTCAGAATTCTCAAACACCGACAGAACATCTTATCTTAAAAAGTCGAATTCAGAAGGCTTTTTTTTTTTTGCTTCAAAAAAAGATGTACTGATGTGAAAGCAGGAGCTGCTGTCTTTATGCACCCACACAACACACACTGTAACAGTCTGGCAGAGGGAAATGAATACTTCCTTTATTAGTAGAGCGTGTGTGTGTGTGTGTGTGTGTGTGTGTGTGTGTGTGTGTGTGTGTGTGTGTGAATGTGCATCTGCGTTTGCGTGGCGGGTTCCTGTATGATGGCTGTCTTTGTCGAGCGTGTTTGTGCACTCGCTCTCATACAAATCTGTTCTGTGTGGTTCGGCCTGTGCACGCACACACGTGGAGTGTTGATTTGGGCACATTTGTGAGTGTGTGTGTGTGTGTGCGTGTGTGTGTGAATCTTTTACAACAGCTTCCTTCCTGCCTCCTCTGGGTGCCTGCGAGTCTGGTTGGTCTGAAGGAAACCTGACAGCCTAAATCACGCTGAAGAGCCAGAAACAGATGTTAATTAGCTTTAATTTGCCTTTTGTTGTTCCGCTGCCAAGGCTGCACCAAAGACACTTCTCTAAATTTTATCACACTGTGTAATGTTTTGTAATGTAAAAATCAAGTTTTTTACAGATTTTCACCCAAAAAAAGTCCCCAAGTTTTATTTAAAAAACAGCATATAAAAAAGGAGCTGACTCGACAGTTATGAATGTGCCGCCGTTATGCGGCTTCAACACTTATTCCCCCAAACAGATCCAGCCGACGTGTTTTCTTTTGTTCAGTGTCAAACTCAACTTAAGTTTCTCACAAAGCGAGCGGGTGCGGACGAACAGACGGCTGCCCGCAACGACCCTGTGAACAATGAGCGCGCACAAAGTAAGTGTGGGTGTTATTCAGTCACAAAACACGAGTCTGAAAGTAGTTATGGTCATCTTAGGAAGAAAACATAACATTAATGTTCTGTCAATGCTAGAAGCAGCAATACAGGCAGCATAAAGCCTCTAAGTAAGACATTTCATTCAAGCGAATGAAAATAAAAGCAACTTGGATTCTGTTGTTCGGAGGGTTTAATGTACTGTTTTCTACTGAAGCACTGAATTGGCCTGAATATCAAATAACTGAGAAGGTATTTTTTGTGCCGCTTCCACATTTGTATCTCTCTGTATATACTGTCACATCATCACACACACACACACTTCTGTCAGGCTCAGTCAGAATACTTTTTTGAGCTCATCCCCTTCATCAGAACACTATAAAT
>JBAJHX010000011.1:3950546-3973788 GCA_037176925.1 Amniataba percoides | reverse complement strand
ATGTTTGTGTCAGAACACGTGTGCCTCCGCAATTATTCGTTTATCGAAAATCAACATCTCATCCTTTAATGTGACGTGCAACCTAAAGAACAGGAGTCATCTGCAGTCCTTGAAGTATCTTTATCTTCATTACATGTTCAGGATGACGTCAACGCCTCACGTTGCTCCCGTGTTTTAATCCATTCATACTCCACCAATCAGCTTTAAAGGTTGGTTTTAGTGTTCAATTATCAACGTGTCGAACAAAGACACATACAGCCGGACATCAACAATATGGGACATCATTTTGCACATCAACACATCTGACTTCATATATCAATCCTGGGGATGATTCATAAATGCAGACATCAGAGTCTCTGTGCGCCTCATTTCACCGAGTGGCACGCGTGCAATTACACAACACAACAGACTTACATCTAAGCCGCGCCCGTGATATTTAAAGCATTCCTGTGCTAATTTGCCGGAAGGTTACCGCGGTGACCTTGTCGCTAATTCAATCTCAGATGACTATCATATTTCAATCACCGTGTATCGGCAGACGGGGGATAATGAGCAGTGGTAACTGGATTAGTGTTGATACACTGATGTGGGAGATTGGACATGTGGCAGGCCGGCGAATGCCTCCATATTGTTTATGAGAGCGGAGTATGCAGCGACATGATCGATGGCACGCTTTATTTAAAGATGTCAGAGTGGAAAGTCTGCCACGCACACTTCTTGTTACTTGACAGAGAATTCACGGGTTGTTTCAAAGGTTTTCTTATTGACAAAGTCAGTGGTCGGGAGAACGACTCAGATCTTTCACTAAAGTAAAGGTATTACTGAACAACACTGAAAATACTCTTCAAAGTAAAAGTCCTTCATAGAGTGAAAAGTTTACTCTGCTTAAGAGGAAGAATTTTTCCAATCTGTAAAGGAACACTTATTCCTTCAGTTTCAGAGAGAAAAGATAGGAACAAATATAATCTTAAAAGTAATTAGAAACTAAAGCTATCAAACAAATGTAATGGAGCAGAAAGAATATTTGTATTTAGGAAACAGTGAAGTAGAAGTATAAAGTTATATAAAAGGGTTTATTCAGTTTTGTTGTTCTTGTCAAAAATAATTGCCATCTTGTAAATAAAATATAATTAACCACATAAGGCAAACAGACCATATACATGTCTCCAAAGACGCTGCCAGGCAAGAATTAATGAGATCTGTAACTCCCAATGTGGTCAAAAACAAAATGCCCACTATAAAGATGGAGTGAGAGACAAAAAGAAGTGTGATAGTGGAAATAGAAACTGAATCCAAAAACAAAAAAGAAAAAAAATAATACAAAAGCAAATCAGAAGCTGCTCGCGTTACAGCTTCTTCTCCGGGACGTCACAGCAATTAACTGAGATCAACATCAAAGCTGAAGAAGAAAAAAAAAAGTCTGTGACATCAAACTTGCTGTATAATTTAGCTACACCGTTGCTGAGGAGTTCAGAGAGATGAAGATCTTTGAAGGCATCAGCAGATCCTAATCACTCACAACACACTGTGTTTTCTGCTCTGTTCTTCCGATCAGAGAAAAGTGTTTTTTTCTCTTTATGTGCTCCTTCGCTTAAATGCAAAGCTTCACACATCTGACGCAGCGGTATTTGAAGGCGTGGATTTGCAAATAATCCACGAGGTGTTGTGTGAACGGCGCGATTTAAAAACGACGCATTTCGTACGCAAGATCTGCCTTTACACACGCAGCATACGTGTCGGCGTGCATTTGACTTCTGGAGCGGCGCGTGCAAACCAAAGGAGAAGCCGCTCACAGACTCCCTCAGTTCCTGCTGGTTTCCATAAGGCGAGTCACACTTCGCTGGCACCGCTCCCTGCTCCGGCTATGGAAGCCTGCAACGGAGAGAGAGTGGGGCTCGCAGATACAGCCATGCTAATAACGATGTGGTTAAGTGCTATGGAAAAGCAGGGCTTAGAGTGCTTTGTACACTTAGAAGGCCCCTCTCCATGGCGAGCTGCTCTTTGAAGGCTTATGGGCTAAAGTGGCAGTGAGGGGCTGGTGATGCCAAGGCAATCATCCCTCCGAGTTGTACTCCTGCAGGGAACACGGCCACTATCAAGGAAGGGAGGGAGGGCGGCAACGACAGGAGGTCACCGACTGTCACACGGCTTCACAGCGCGCACACACACACACACACGACTGCTGAATGGTATTTCAGTTGCGCAAACACTTCTTCGGAGTTGCTAAAAGCTGGAATCATGTCAGGACTTTTTGTTCACAGGCACCGCTGCGTCGCCTGCATTGTGTCTTACACTTGCAAGTGCAAATAATGAACTCGCTGCGCTCCGAGCGGCCTTGAAGCCATTATGAGTGGTGGTCAATATGTTGTGCAAATTCCTGTTTTTTAAAAATGATCTCAGCAGCTTTTTCTGAGCTTTAAAGACACATTTCATGGTCAGTTTTATGTTTGTTTGGACATGTCTCGATATTTTGTTTTTAATGATTTTTTCAATAATCCTCTGGCTTTACTTCGTCATTGTCTGGGAAATAACAGATCGTCAACTCTGTTTGTGCTGTTAAGCATTTACCACACAAGTGAAATCTATGTTTGTCTGTGAATGTCTGGGTTAAAGATTTCTTCAACAACTGATTCATCCTGTGTCCTTTTTCTTCCAAGTTGTTAAGACTTTTAATGTCTAGGAGAAAACAGGAAGTAACTAATTTAATGTCAAATATTTTCAAGAAAAGGAAAAAAATAATGGAGCAGCAAGACAGCCCAAAGGAAAGTCAGTGAATGCAACACTCATACATCTTCAGAGAAAATGGAGATAAAGCACCATAAAGACTCCACATACCCTCATATACCTTTTACCACTTCATCAATTTCCACTTCTCCCTTTGTCTTTTCATTTTCTTTTAAATATCTTTTTTGTTTGTTGTTAGTAATTGCTCTTTTTTAATGCTAAAATGAATCTCTTCATGGGTGGGTGGAATAGGTGTTCATCAGGGGTAAAAGTCCATCGGGATGCTCCTGGTGGTCCGCTTTGACTCTGAACCTTGCGAGCGGTCGCTGAAAGTCTTAAAAAGTAAGTAAGCAGACCTTGAGTGGGGAATATTATTATGCAACACGTACTCCAGAGATAGAATGAACCTCCATGCTCGAGAAGTTATTTCACTTCCTTCTCTCGCAATACTTCAGGGGGAATTGTCAAGCAGACTGAGTCTAGTAGGAGTTGGGGGGAAAAAAAGGTAATAATTGGCTCATGTAACGCTGAATTCTTGAGGTTTTACACAATTCCCTCAGTGATCTGCTGGTTCAAAGCCAGTCATGGGCTCTTGTAGCGTGCCACATACTTCCTACCTCGCCAGCTGTGCCTGGGTTGACTCCTACATTATATCTGATTCAGGCTTGACATTACTTCCGTGGCTTCTGACTTGACTACGGGCTCTTTGACTCACACATTCAAAAATGTCAGCGATGTGGCAGGAACAGAGCAGAACACAATGGCTGCCAGAACACGGAAGTGGTGATGAAAACTGGCCGCGGGCTGCGCTTTAGGAGGAAAGAAAAAAAAAAAAAAAGCTGAGCCGCAGTTATTCGTTACATATCTGCTCCATCCAATGCTATCACCACAAATTACTGTCTAGTCATGGTACAGGGCAAATGAATTGATGCTAAATATGGTCTTCTCTTTTTTTTTTTGTTGCCTGAGTCATTCTGTCGTTTGCTGGTTTGAGTGTCTTCTGTGGTTATCCGCTCAAGAAAAGAAGATTTCCATCACAATGCATTAACATTTAAATAATTTCTATAAAAGGGGAATTTCGGTGCCTTCCTGTTTACACTCAAATGGGTATACTTGGGGAAAAAAAAGCTAAAAAGAACAGAAAAACTTGCATGTTAATGTTATTAGTGATTGGCAGATGCAATAAGACACTGTGCACAGTGAAAGAACGGGGGAAAAAAAGAGCTTTTCTGTGCATTTTGGTGCCAGACTGGATATTTTAAGCTATTACAAAAAGAAAAAAGAAAGGTGTGAAACCTTGGGAATATTTAACAAGTGGAGGCTGCACAAATTAGCAAATGCTTTTTCCCCTTGTTAAGAAGAGTTTCGGGGAAAGAAATATATGACGAATACACGCCCGCCACCGCTCGCTCGTTATTATTAAATGCTTCTGAAACTGTCTGAATTTTTATCCCCCTCTTATAGCAGGAAAACCTCTCTCTTAAGGGAGGCTTAACTTTCCTTAACAAAAGGCACAACGCTATGTAGCTCATCAGTTGTGGAACAGCAACTGAGGGGATGCTGAAAATGTGTTTTACTTCTGTTAAATCAAGTGCCGGGCAAAGACAGTCGGAATGGAGAAGAAGAAAAGTCCGTACGCTCAGAACTCCACCACATAGTGACAACATTCGGCTCTCTGTCAGAGATGCACACTGATATTATGCGTTAGAAAATTTGATTGAAAGGGTATGCAAATGCTCTCCCTGATTTGCATCACTGTCTCTTGCAGTGATGATGCAGACACTGTTATCAGTCTGAGCTGACGTGGAAGCGCGAACAATGCAGGCAGAGCTGTGAGGCATTTTGGATCCTCTTCGCTGAGTGGCGAACGTATAACTCCTCTGATATCGCTTGTTTGTTTTACCGCGGCTGCTTTTCAGAAGTCATTTTTCGGAATAATCTGCACGACGCACAGGAAAAAAAAAGCTGATGAAAGCCCTTAAAGTTTCAATCTCACATGGGTGATTGATAGTCATGCTGGATTACATCATACGGTGGGGAGAAACTGGGCACTGATCTCAGACCGATACTCCCACTCACAATATGCCTCGCGAATGTTCTGCAGGCCTTTGCCTCTTAAAATAGCGATACTATATGTTCAGAAATATACAGGGGACAGCACGTACATGGCACACACTGGCAGTTCATTTAGTTTCAGTTCATATGTACTAATGAGCTGTGAAACAACGTCTAAAACAACCACGTTCTGTTTTGTGTAAGCATTGCTGATGAACGACCACACTTAAACGGGAAAGTGTGCATTTTTTTCCATTTACCAGTCTTGGGGAAATATTACTGTATGTTAAGATTTTGCACAATGTCTGATAAACTGCCTCAAATGATCTCAGTGGTTACATTGGATTGTGGGTAATGTAGGGCACAACTTATGACAAGGTTGATATACATGGTTTGGCTGCAGCCATGTTATTGTTAAAGTTCAAGGCTAAATCAGAAGATAGGATATGTGGAAGTAGATTGAATCCCAATGAGGCAAATATCAATTAGATGACATAAAAAAAGGTAAATAACATCCCTGCATAACTCACTGAATTGTTTTTGATGATGATGATGACCTACATGAGATACCGCCATCTACTGCAGGTAAAACATGAACTTTGGATAGCGTATCTCATACAACCCCACTTCAAAAACTCCAAACTATCTTTTAAAGTATTACAACTTTAAAAAAAGTTCTGTGTGAATCGAGATACAGGTAAGCCAGCACATACTAAACCCTACAGCTGTACTATATTATTTCAATAAAATATATTTTTAATAATTCATTTTATCAAAAGGTAAAATGCACATTACCTTATGAAACTATGTACTGCAATTTCACTATCTGCATTTTAGTGTTATGATATTAAAGTTGTACTACACAAGTTCATTTGCAGGTCAGACACACGCCTGCAGCCAGCAAACGTATAACAGGCACTCGCTCACAGCATGTGCTCATCATAATTCCCCACTTCCAAAGCCGCACGTCCTCTCAGCAATCTCTCCCCCCCAAAAAAATGAAGTTGTGTTCTATCAGGTTGAGCTGATCTGGGGAATACATATTCAGAGAAATTACATATTCCACCAGCGACGCCTTCTTGATTTCCTCTGGGTCTTAAAAAAACAAGAGTAAGATGGAACTGACGGAGGCGGGGGGTTGTGGGCAAAATTAAATTATGCCTAATTACCAGAGCAATCGATAGCAAATTGAGTTGATATGCATCCTTCATGACTTAACTAGATATCAGATAGTGCGGGTAAGCGACGCATTGTAACGTGAGCTGATGGGTAAAGGTGATACAGAGGCACTTTTGATGGCAGGAGTTAAGGGAGTGAGTCCTGAATTATCTGATCTGTCAGGGTTGCAGCGGTTGTAGTTTGGCAGCTTTCCCGAAATCTGGAATTGAGGAGACACAGGGGGAAGGTTGTTGTTATTGTCAGGGGTGCCGTACCTTGTTGAATCTGTCATGAAGCCAAAAGACATCAGAGAACAAGCGGGCACGTCATTCTGAATGTCATTTTTAATTGAAAAATAAATAAGAAGTGGCGTTGCCCTCAGCTACAATTCAAGCGCATCATCGCTGTAGTATCATCTACAGTATGTTGTCGAAATTATTATTCATCAAATCGGCCGGGAAGAATCCCTCAATGGTTGTTGGTGGGTGCGTGCTTTTCCACTTTCACGCCGCCACAAGAATCGGTCCCTGAAGTGAACACTGTCCTCAAAAATAAACAAACAAAAAATTAAAAAAGGGAGACAAGGGAAGTAATCTGACCTCAGCACTTGCATTGTGACAGCTGATGATGGACAGCTGACGTGATAGTGTGGGTCACGCTGGTGCTTCAGCTGAGCGCTGCACCCTGGTAATTAGAGAGAGCACCCTGTTACCACAAGGTCACAGGTTTGATGCCTCTGATGACCAATGACTTCATCGCTGTCGAAATGCCCCCAAACTAAAAAACACTGACCCTCCCCACTCCCCACTCCCCCCCTCCATCCTCCCCCATCCCTCACCCCCATCCCCCCCCCAGCCCCCCACTTCCCTCCACCCCGCCCCAGCCCCCCACTCCCCATCCTCCCCCCCATCCCCCCCCCAGCCCCCCACTTCCCTCCACCCCGCCCCAGCCCCCCACTCCCCATCCTCCCCCCATCCGACTACCCATGCCCACAGTTGTGGCGTGCATTTGCACGTCTGATTGACGTGACGCTGCTGCAAAGTGTCGCAGTTTCATCTCGTGGCCGGACCGAGGGGTGCTGCTCTGTTTCGGATCACTCACATCTCATCGGAGAGTCAGTTGCACCGCAGGCTTTTTATAATTTTTATAGCAAATATGTCAATCTGGTGCATTTTGAAGTAAATATACAGCACACAGACACACACACACAGTCACAAAGCATACAAAACACACCTTGAGAACATTCTGTCCATGTCTGCAGGGACATAATACAACCGTCTCTCTCCTCATTCGCACTCTGAGTTCTCTTGCCTCTCCAGTTTTTTTTTTTTTTTTAAAGAGGTAAATGATTTTACTTCCATTTCCCCCCGATGGAAAACTAATATCGCACACTACATCACAGGCATAGTAACAAAGATCAATATACCATGGGAAAACATAATGCATTTTGAACTGCTGAGAGGGGGGGGGGCGGTTATATGCGCTTGTAAAATATAAAGCAGCGCAGATTAAGTTACTCTTGTTTAAACACACATTTAATGGGAGTTAAAATAAAAATCAAGACATTTATTGAGGGGCTAAGCAGCGTAGTTTTATGAAATGACTGTTATCTACCTGAATAACTAGCTGGCAGATGTAGCTTGTTTTTACAGGGAACTAACTTTACACCGAGTCTGGGAAATGTTCTCTGGGAGGAATAAAGGATTTGAAAAAGCAACTGGAAACAATGGAGACATTAGCCGGAGCAATTTAAGCACTGAAGCGAAGTGGTGCTCTGGATAAAATCACTATGTAAATGCAGCCATTTACCTTTTAAGCCAAGTCAAGTGTCAGATCGAGCTAACAAGCAGCTGGGCCACAAAGTCAGCACAAGTGCGCCGCTTTTTCATCTTCCGCCTTCCCATATTTGTATAATTAATCATTTTAACATCACGACTGTGTGTCCTCTGATTTTGGTCTCATTCTAGAAACAAAGAGTGTGTGCCCACGTTGTGTTTTCTGCCCACCCTCTGACCCAGAACCAGCTCTGACCAATTAGTTGTTCTCCGACTGCACTGCAGTACATCACGGAGAGTGGCAGAAACTCTCCACCAAACACACCAAGCGTAGAGGGGCGAGTGCAATTTGCACCCATGACCAGCGCCTTAATTTGCCCAAAGGCTGCCCCGACCACTAAATCAAACTTAACCCACGTGTCCCTGGGCAAATCTCCGTCCATAGCTCATACCAAGGCAGAGACGGTGACAGAAATGTCCAGCTATGGAAAAAAATTGGCATATATTTACCCTGAAAAAATATTCACGTCTAATCTTAAAATATTCGGGGCATGCTGCAGCTTTAAAGGGAGTTTGACATTGAGAGGATGCTGGCTGAATTCCATTTAAGTAAGTATGTTGGCGCTCTGTGGCCAACAGCACAAGACTGTGGTAATGCATTACGACAACACATTCACTCCCAGGTGTAAATTTCTGTTTGAATGTGTGTGTGTGTGTGTGTGCACTGATATGGCATTTCCACTTTTTACTGCTTGTTTGCTGAACTACTGCTGCATCTTGGCTCCGTGCCCTGGAGCAGAATCAAAATACTGCTCAGCTGTTAGAAGTTACAAAGGGAAAGTCCAGCGACTACTTTGTTGCAACG
The DNA here is from genome assembly GCA_037176925.1 of Amniataba percoides. NCBI lineage: Eukaryota > Metazoa > Chordata > Actinopteri > Centrarchiformes > Terapontidae > Amniataba > Amniataba percoides. The sequence goes on along the minus strand of JBAJHX010000011.1, from coordinate 3,965,211 downwards.
CGCTGAAACTGTCTGCAGTGTTGACACATGCTGGATAAAGGGGGAAATGCACGGAGGAGGAGGAGGGCGGGGGGGGGGGATGGTGCTGGCTTAAATCTATCTTCAGTCCATTTTTCCCCCCTTCTAACTCAGTTGGACTTTAACCAAACACACACTTACTCAAACATGCAGCAATGAAAATAAATTCTATCACACTGTGCACAGCTGTAGAAATGTACCGGTTGATATTTTATACACAATTAAACGCCTTTATGAATTACACAAAACTCCATGCATGTTTTTTTTTTTTTGTAACTGCCCCTGCTCTTGAATGGATTTCAGAAATGTCACGTTTTTATTCAAATGATTTGTTTCAGCTTATTTATTTGCTGTTTTGTAACAGAGGCCAAAAAAAAACAAAACAAACAAACAAAAAAAAAATCGAATACACACGTGCGATTTGAGACATAAAAGGCGATCTTATAAATCATCATACTGCAGCGCAAGCAAGATCACCTCATCTGTTTAATTCCTCTAAACTAATTATTTTTTGCTTTGTTCCTCTGCTGTACGCTCACCAGGTGCAGAGAAGTGTGAACCGTCTCAGCTCCGAAGGGGGGTCACAGGCAGGGCTGCTGGGTAAAATATTCCATGGAGCTGCAATCAAACGCACACACACACACACACACGCGTGGCATTTGCACACAAAGACACACTTAAGTGTTTCGCGAGGTGCTTTTGTCTGCGTCCAAATGCTTCATCTCGCAGGTGGGCACCGATAACAAACCAGCAACATATCAAAACAAGGCTGTGCCCTGGCGGTTTGTGTTTTCTGCACAGGCTTTTTCTTTGAGGCGTTTAAAAGCCAGTGGGTATTATTTTTAATGATTGTTTATTGAGACTAATCTGCCACCTTAATCAAAGGGACCTTTGCAATCTGTGCATCTGGCACTTTCTACCCCCCCACCTCCCTCCAGTTTATGCTGCTGGCTGTTTGTGTCCTGCCTAAAAAGCAAGTATCAGCCAAATGCATTTTCAATCACTCACAAACTGACGCAGAGCCCCGCGATCCATTTGCGATGCAAGTCCAAATGTTTTGCTCTCACCTTGTCTGAAGGTCACGACGAGGACCGAGATAATAGGACACAATCAAGCAGATAACGACTACATCTATAGATACTAAATGACTCACGGCCGTGCCAGGGAGGTGCGACAGAGCGGGCTTTTTTCACTCCGCTAGATTTGAAAAGACATCACCAAATTGTCAGTTTCTTTTTCTTTGAACAAACAAGTGAATCATGAGGAGAGCTATCATTTATTTGTGAGCCTCAGGGTGACTCATGAAAACGCTTTTGCGGCGCCGGCACATTGTAAAGCTTTTGTATCGCAATTAGTATTCCATGAAGGTCCAGCACTGGATTGTTGTCTTTTATGTGCAAGCTCTCTTTTTTTTATTCATTTAATCTCAGAAAAAAATGTCAGAAATTTCAAAACTATGTCTTTTGAGTTTGCTTCGAGTCTTTTGAGAATGTTCAAATGCTCAAATGATTTCAATGGATGCCGGCATAACTATGTTATTATGTGTGACCCCCCCCTCCACCTATTGAGAGTTGTTTGGTGTCACAGTGAGGTCGAAATGTTGACAAAACGACAGCGGCGACACCTTATTGCCCTCCGCACACATTCGAACAATCTCCATAAAGAGAAAATCCTCATAAAGCTGCCACTTTTAGTGTCTGTGTATAAATTAAGTCGACGCTTTTACAGAAAGGTGATGAAAAGTTTCTCTATGGAAGCTCCTTGGCCGTCCTTGGTCAAGTCAGCCTGTGATGAATCATGCATCGGATCAAAGTGGAGCTGCCATCCTCAGCGGGGTTGGGGTGTTTGAGGGTGGGGGCACAGCATTGTCTGCTGTCGTCCTCATTCTACCTGCCGCCCCGTGCGTCGGCGGCCACAGGTTGCCTTCCCTCGACGGGTGTCACCGCCGCCATCCCCTCCAAGACCAAACCCTACAGAAGCGGGTTTTATTTAGTCCTCTCCAACGACAAGTCTCTTCCTCACTCCACTGCCTCTGCAGCTGGTACTTGTTGGCGCCCATCTGTTAAGGGTATTGTTTATGTGGTTGGTGATCCGGAACTCATTACCATCCCACCTTCGCCTATACACTATTGTTCTTCCTGCTAATATGGAGGCGCTGATGCAATCTGTCTTGAGCTGCAGCACGGTTCGGAGTTGAAAACGAAAAAAAAAAAAAAAAGAGCAGAGAATATTCCAGATGTTGAGATTTGTTAGAGGCGGGAACAATTACAAACCTTGACAGAGGAGTTTAATTTTCCTTAGTCCTTGACAAAAGCAGCAGATACACTTTACAGCAAAGTTGCTCAGTATGAAGGATATTTAAACACAGTGGTTGGATGATGATCAGAAAATACACAAATTAAACTGCTTTGACAAAATCTGTAAGGAGATGACTAAATGAATAGAAGCATAATATTGTATATATTTTGTGAAGGTCTGCATCATCTCTCAATGAGCATTCACCTTTATTAAAAGAGTTCTTCTTCATATTTATATCTATGTACTTGTGGTACCCACAATGCAATGCAGAAGTTAATTGGCCTGAGTGGAATCATGTAACAAGTTCCATGTACATACGGCTGTTGTATGCATGCGTGGATTTTTATTAACTTGTTCCAGTTGGCTCCACCATCTTTAACTTCCTGGATGTGTCACGGGGTAATTTATCATTCGCGGCCCATGTAGGCTGCCCGTCAAACAGACTGAGTGAAACTTCTTACTTCAGAAACACGTAGCCCACTTGAAGCAAGACAGGGAGATAGATAGTTAGCAGCTGCCACAAAGCCTTTTTTTTTTTTTTTTTTTTAAGATGACAAAGATGTACTTCACAGCACATGAATGCCACCGCCACCTCACTGCATTAGCTGAGTTCTGCAAGTCTTACATCCGCCATTGTTTTGTATGAGCGTGTCTGCAGGCAATGTTTAACCACCCATAGACAAATTCTGTGCTGCTCTTTGATTCGGAGGAGTATTCTTCGGCAGGCTCCGCTATATATCTCGCTCTCTTCATATTTATTCATGTGAACATTGTCAAAGTACAGCTCAGGCTTTCAGCTATGTCTGCTACTGTCTGTGCCCAAGGAAGGTAAAGAAAATCCACATTGGCAGCTCCATGTGCTCGCCTCGGACAAATAAAAAAAAAAAAAAAAAAGGCTGAAATGAAATATGAAGCTTAACACCATATCTGAATATCACATATACTTCTTTGTATTCTGTGCCAACAACGTACTAGGTCACCCACTGGCATAAGATGGGGGCTGCAGCCTGGGTTTAATCATAATTATACTATAATTTATTACTTATCTTTAAAAAGAAAAACTATTTTAACAGTGTGTCTAAAGTTTTGTAGATGCATATTTCTGTTGTGGGGGCTGCAGAACAGGAGCAACCACACCTATAGTAAAGCTTTTTCTTTGCTTTAAATCATTCTAAATAACCACGGGGTGAAATTGTGCACATGCATCTACAAAGCTGCAGACGAACGAGTACGGGTTTAAGTACATCTGTATTTGCTCTGTATGATTCCAAATCTATATTGTGGTGTTAAAGAAGCGGTTAAATTCAAATATTTCCAAGTTTAACTTCTGTGAGGATCTCAGTATCAAGCTATTTTGGTCAAATGAAAGGTCTGGTAAATGTAGCAAATAGAAAACGGGAGATTTAAATTGAGTATAAGGGTACATTTTTCCTGCACCTATCTGCATTCACACAGCAGCTTTAGTTTTTTGTTGACCAACCACTGCGTGCGTTTGTTGACAGTCAACCCAACTGCATATGGATGGAGGCACTCTAGTTTGCTTAATTAGTGCTGATGACAGTAATCAACCTTAACTGATGGGCTTATCGGAAAGTGAACTGCGCCACATTGATTAGCCATCTATGCTGCATTTGATACAGCATACCGGTCTATTCATGGGCAGAGTGCCAATCTTAGCCGAGCTGTTTATTTTGTTGTCCTAGCCGAGCACAGTAAGCTTTCTTTTAATGGACTCAGCTCTTTTTTTTTTTTCCTTTATCCCCAAACAAACTTCACCGACTGTTCAGAAATCAACCAATTATTAGCCCATCAGGTTGTTGTCTGCAGCACAAGGTCCCAGGTGTATATATACACCGTTGTGACCACTCCACAAAATACTCTCGGAGCAAATTGCCTCAGTAAATACCCTGTGTATATCTTAACAGGTAATATTTAAAATTCTGCAACAGCGAGTCACCCAGGCCTTGATAGATGTGTCTGCCTGCTAGGTCGATGAATAATGCAAATGAAACTAATTCTTCCCGACCTAGTGCCAAGCCTAATACACATTTATATGCTTCGCAAGTGAAAGATGTGTGAGATTCCTATTATGGGAAAGAAGCAATCTGTATTTTCATAATGGGCCTGATAGACCTTGGCCTTCCTTTCTTTAAGAGTTGCACCTTATGTTCCCAGTTTCTATTGGAGGCAATTTTTATTATTAAATTCTACAAGATGTCACATCTATATACAATAGAGCTTTTGTGTGATTTGTCATCTCTTTTGTGTGATAAGTGCACATATTCATTTCAAAATAAATGAACTATTACAGTAAAACTTAACACGGGTAGATGGTTTTTCCCCCCACAGATCACGGGATTAATCACTGAATGTACTTATATCCTTTAGTATTAATGATTGGTATTATCTGGCTGGCAAATGGATTGCAATGCTAATGAAGTTATCAGATGAGAACTGCTAAGAAAATTTCCATTTAACTCCAAAACAAAACTATTGCAGTGACCGATTGCAAATTGGCTCCATTTATCAGTCAGAGTACTGTTAGCACTCACACGTAGCTTTACATCCTACTTTACTGCAAGCAACAGCATCTTTTTACTGCCTGTGCTCATGTGTATGACAAATTGAAAGTCTTATTCAACCAAAATTTGCCGCAGATGTTTCTACTCCTCTTAGATTAAAAAGAGCCCAACCATAAATATCTATTAGATTCTTACATTTCCAAGAGACATGTGGAAATAAATCTTCATCGGGCAGGGATGTCCCACCTTCACAGAGGAAGGGCCATATAATGAAAGTCATGTTAACTTTAGATTGGCACAGAGCGGCTGCCTAATATGCCGAACACTTGCTCTGAATCCCCCCGCAGTGCTCAGTCCGAGCCCACCAATTTGGCCTAACAATTAAAGATTATGCTTCTAAGTGAATTCTGGTAGTTCCTGCAAGTAGGTGAACTTAGACATTTTTCTGTCAAAGGTGTATTTCTTTAACCTCTGAGTTGCATTTAAGATTTTTCAGATTTAAGCATTAGCAAATGAAAAGAAAATATGTTTTTGGCAAACATATTCATTTATATCACACATTTAAAAAAAAAAAAAAAAAAAACAGTTACTTTACATTGCTAATATCAATATCACGAATGTGAAGGCCAAACTGTTCTTAAGGTTTGCAACAAAAAAAAAAAAAAGATTCACTGAGTAATGGAAAATATGCATCATTTCTCTGCAGCCAACCCATAATACAGGTGGTGGAGCAAAGTATGCTATAAATGAATGCCTATAATGTAACAACATTTGTGTTCAGTTTCAAAGCACCAGATACAGGCAAACTGCCATTTCTCTGTTTAAATACAACCATGCTGTCTTGTTGAACGTATATTTTCCTGATTCAATGACACAGTTGACTGTAGAGTGTACAATGTTTGTTATGAACATCTTAGACTTCTGGCCTTATGTAAAATTCATAGATCATGAATTAAAAATTGAGTTTTGGTGGAGTAGTTGAGTTTTGGTGGAACCAATCCTAGAAAATATTTCTCTTTGGGTGAAAGCTCAGTTTGGGAGAATCAAGCCTTTCAGCAAACTGGCAAATTTGAAAGCCTAAAGATACAAAACGGGTGGTCCACTCATTTCAGTCGAACCAAACCAATGAGATTATTTCCGCCCCTACAGCAAGACATCCACAGAGGAGTATTACCTACAACTCCAAGCTTGTAACCTATTGGGTAATACAAGCTAAAAATATTAATTCCTTGGCTCAGCCTCAGTCACAAGAACATGAAGTACAAAACTGTATGCAAAGTTAATCAATGTCAGCCTAGGCACTACCTGTCAAGAATAGTTTAAGTCCACTCACCTAGCAATTTGCTAATAGCTTATGACAGTCTCAATGAGTTTTCCAACTTAAGTCCAAACCAAATATCAGCACCACGCCTCCCCGTCTGCTAATTCAAAAAGCCTGAAATCAGTTTATAGCACAGTTGATGGCCCTGGATGGTCCCAGCATCCCTCCCCACTCATTCAGTTGGGGCCTCTTGGAGGGGGAATGCGTAATTCAACTACCACTCTATAAATTCTATTACATGGTGCCGGGTATGGCTGTGAAAGTGCTGTGTCTAATGAAGAGCTCGTAGTAGCTGACAGCTCGCTTCGAGTTTCTGCCGCAGCACACCAATAAGGGCAGAGAGTGGTCTTCTGCGGAGGAAAAAGCAAGAGACAGGATCCATGAGTGTCTGGCAGACGCATATAGACCAAGTGTTCGTATGGTTCGGACTCTGTGTACGTGCGCTCTAGCTTTTAGCGTCCTTGCCATGTCGCATTCATCTGCACTCAGCCTGCCGCACGCTGGACTTCAGTAAATCCGTTTCCATGTACTGTTTAAAGAATGAGCACAGTTTCTTCTTTTATTAAACACATTTGCATTTCGTCTGTATGCCTTTAATGTGGGATTGTATTTATGTATAATTCATGTTCGACATATGTGCATGCTGGACTCAGGCGACTTTTCTCCTTCAGAGAGGACAGGTAACAATTAAAGACAGCTCTATGAGGTGGACACGGATGTTCACTAGGCTAAATCACACAATGATGTTTCACAGTTGAGTTCACCATCTTAGTTCCCATGCTATAATTTGCCAATATGCACAAAACACAATGGATACTTGATCGTGATTCAGTGGTTATAAATAAGAGTATTGGACAAAATAGTATAGAAATAGTAATCTACAGTCTGGGAGCCATGTCTGTGCCAAATTTAGTGCCCATTCATCTAGTATATGTTAGGACATTTCACTGAATAAGCAAATATGTAAATGCTGGCTGGCAGCATGAATTACTTGTCCAAAATGTCACTGTGGCAATCCATCCAAACATTGGTAAGATATTTGAGTCTGGACCAAAGTGAAACGCAGATTCATCTCTTACTGTTATTCATACAAAAATGCTGCTTTTAAAATCTCTCATCATCTACACCACCCAGCACTACATCAGATAGTGTTTTAATCCAGCCCAACAATGCTATATTTTGGGAAAAAGAGAATACAAGACTCCAGGCATCTCTGCTTTAACCACGGCAACTCTGGTTTGTGTGTGGCAGCAAAGTTGTACTCATACTAATGCATGTTTAAAAGACATGAACATGCAGGGAATTCTACTGCCCCCAAAGTTAATTTAATTATTTTTATTTATTATTTATTATTTATTATTTATTTATTTATTATTATATTTTTAATTATTATATATATTAGACTATGTACTATGCAATTTTTAAAACTGGACAAGAAAAAAAAAACTGAAGAATAAAAAAGCGTGTGTTTGTTTGTTCCTCCTGTTCGTGTGTGCTCTTGCACATCCTTGACATGATGAGAATAAACTGACCTAAATCCCAGCACAATACAGGACATGACTGCTCATTAGGAGGTGCTAAATCCAACAAGGAACAGGATTTATTGTATGATCTCATCCATATATCCATTATATTGACCCCCCACATGCACACAAACAAACCAACTTTTGTACGTCACCATGTAATAATGTGAGATTTAGGCCATTATTACTCACACAAGCACATACTTATACTGCCTAACACCGCGATCAATTCAATGAATCCCCACAGTAGTTTGGGATGTCAGGGGAAGTGACTAACACTGCCTTCCATCAACAGCTACAATTGAGATGCCCCTGGGCAAAGCTCTCAATCCTCAATTACTCCACTGGAGCTGCTCAGTGGCCAACAGTAGAGGACTGTATGGTTGCATCAGGCCTCTGTGTATGTGTAACCCAATTTGAAGCCGAGCAGTGTAGAGCTGAAGGAACAATCTGTTACAAAGATTTTCCTGGAGACTACATATAGGTCTAAGTTGTATTTTCCTTTCCTCCATTTTCATGATTGATGTCGATACAAAAGAAGATTGCACCGCAGGCCAATCAGCGGTGTTACATCTCGTGATTTCGGAGAGTCATCAAAAGGTAAAAAAAAAAAAAAAAAAAAAAAAAAAAACATTACTGACAAGGGTGTTGGAAAGCTGGAAAGTTTCAACATATCAGGTGCAGAGCAGCAGTTTTCCAATTTGATTCAGTGCCGATTTCCTTTTTTTCCCTTTTTTAAAAAACAGATTTCACTGGTCTCTGCAAGTGCATGAATAGATAGGATAAACCTCAGCTTACTGGGCCACTAAATGGCCTTGAGTAAGTGATTTGACTTTAAGTGCATGGATGCGTTTGTTGACATATTGAAGTGCAAATGGAGTGTCATCTTCTCCCCTCATCTACTTTCTGTTGCTTTCCATCGTTCCGCCATCTCATGCCTACTTTAGGTAGCAATTGTGTCAATCCAAAAGTGAAAAGTGAAAAACCGGACATTTTAGGAGATTGAAGACACAACTCTATTTGATGCAAAAGCAAAGGAGGGGAGGGGCTGGGGAGGGGGAGTGGTAATTGAGAGAGAGGAGAGGGTATGGCTGTCTGAGATGATAAAAAGTGACACTCAGAGAGCACCAACAACAATGAGACTTCAAGAAATCAATGCAGTTTATTGTCCGGACATTTTCTGTGACTGTGGACAGCTGAAATGAAAACGGACATTCGAATTCGGCTCGTAATGCCGCCGGCATGCGATGCTCAGCGCTCGGGCCTCTTGTGACCGAGAGCGCATGCAAATGTTACACGCCCCCCCCCCGTCCACGAGGAAGAGCGGGAATGACGCATCCGGCCTTCCGCCAAATCTCTGTGGCGGTAAACAAACATGTACGCACGCACACGACGCTCAGAAGTTGACAGTTTTGCACAGCTGACTTTTTGATTTGGTTAATGTCCATATTCATGTGTATATTAAAATGAATCAGGAAAAATGGCTGTTATTTTTCTCATATTTGTTTTGTTTTTTTCCAGAGGACAAAGCATTTTCATCTGCTGCAAGTCAAACCCAGCAAAGCAAGAAAGACAAAAACTGACCTGACTTTTGCTAAATTAATAATGAATTTTTTTTGTTCCCACTACAAAACATCCAAACAAGCACGAACCACCAACAACGCGCCTCTAAATTCATCATTTCTGCTCCGAGTGTGGAGCCCAGAACATCCTCAGTGCGTGTGTGCATGCCGGAAATACATAAATGCAAACGCAAATGCAAACAAATGCATATAAGCGCATGCACGCATACACAAACATACACACACAGCCTGAGTCAGCGAGTTTTAACTGCTGATGGTAAGCATAAACCCACGCTGTGGATGAGGTCACAGCGGGGTCATGTCAGTAACCTGTCCATGTGCTTCCAGATCATCTGCGTTGGAAACCTCTATGGGAATATAAATCACAGCCGAGGTGTCTACTGCAATTTGTGTGAGCGCGAGCATGTGAGAGGGATAGAGACTTTTCTTTTTATTGCATGGTAGCAAAAACAAACTGGCCACGCATAACCTTGTCTTTTTATGTCTGTGTGTCCACAAACATGTTGGCAAAGCTGCAGGAAACATTTTTTTTTAATGAATTAAAAGTAACTTTTAACTCATATCAAATGTGACTATTTGATACAAGAAATCTCATTTGGCAAAATCATGTGAAAAAAATGGGGCACGTCGAAGAGTGACAGCACTGCAGAAATATCTAGAAGGTCTTGTCTTAATAATTGAGTCTTTAAAGCTGTAAAGCGAGAAAATCAGTCAGTGCCATAAAAAGGTAAGTTTTTCCAATGAAAGTAATCATGTGTCTGTAATTTTCTAGATTTAAGTGTCTGTATCTCGAAACAAGAGATTAAAATGGGTGCTCCATTGATTTAACGCTGCCCTTCCATAAAGCTGAGGGACTCACAAGAGACGGATTAAAAGAAAGGAATGGCCAAAAATCGATGCAGTGGAGGCACAGATGTCCTCACTTTTAACCCCTGTATGGGTCAAATGCTGGATCCTACAGATGCCATGATGCAAATCAATTCCATTTGACCCTTTCTGCATGAGCATGAGACATTATATTCTTGTTATCACGGGCCTGCATTTCCCATGATCATAAAACTGAAGAGGATGTACAAAATTGCTGGATTGTCCCTTTAAGAATAAAAAATTTAATTGAAAGAAGCAGATACAGGGCCAAGCTTAAATGTTCTTTCGCTGATTAAATAAATGCACATTTGCAGATTGTATTGTACAGACATGTTCGTACACTGAGCAAAACCAACATGATGAATGGATGCAGTGAATGAACTCATGTTTCTGCTTGAACATGAGCAGCAATCAATTTTAAAACTTCCAGTTTTTTTCCCCCCTTTCTCTGGGAAAGATGGGCGTTGAGTTGTATTTCATGATAAAAGCACAGCAATGTTTTACCAGTTATGGTGTCAGAGGTGATATTTGTTTTAAAGTGGCAGTACTGAAATACTTAGTTTTTCTCTGTAGGACCCTGATAGCTTAGATTGGTCCTCCTTCACTGTAGATCGCTGCTTCACTTCAGCTCTCAGTTTGACGGATATGAACTGAGAGCAGGATAAAGTAAAACATCAATCCTCTGTTTGGAGAAGTTTCATTAGAAGATATGTGCAGCAGTGGAAATTCAACACAACGCGGAGGAAACTGTTTTCCTGCTAAGAGCATAAGTCAATATCAGATGTGACTGAAATGTAGCCTCGCCCACAAACAAGACTACGCTGCTCAGGGTGTAATCAATTTCTGCTTTGTAAATATTAAGCATTTCACTGTTGTCATTTGATGCTCTTGTGTAATCCTCCAAGGCCCTTCGATTCATGAACAGAGGCACACAGACACAGAAGGTGACGCAAGGTCATTTGAGTGTGACCAACAGATTCTGATTTTTTTTTTTTTTAAACCAGAGGTGTTGGCCCAGTGGGGGGTGCAGTTCTGAAAAGGACTGGGATTAGGTGGAAAACATTACCAGTAAGTGTCATGAGGTCTGGATTCAACCAAAGCCAATCAGATCAACTGCTCTCATCCCAACAGACTTGCCATGAGGGATTACCTTCAGGCTAGCATTAACTTACCTAATATGAGCTTTTAATAGGTAAGATGAAATGTCAGAACGTTGGCTTATTATAATTCCAATTGTAATTAGAGAAAAAAAAAGCAGCTTAACTGTTCATGACTGTCATATATTTACCTCTCATGGCCTGTCTTCATTTTAATAAGTGATATTACAATGGATGGTCAACCAAAGTACATGCATTGGATAAAAAAAAAAAAAAAAAAAATCTATAATAGCACACACACTGTCCTTTAAATGGTTGCACAAAAGAAAAAAAATATGAAAGTGAGTGATTCATTCTTATGTACAAAACATCTTAAAATCTTACCCAGAGTCTCCACACTGGGATTATTAATAAATATTGGCATTACACAAGAAAAAGAGTGATGTCCCTTTCTGTGATTTTAAAGGCTTTACTGAGTCTTTTGTAAGGCACAAATGGAAGACAAAACCTTGAGCTGATCACCTCTGTAGGTGCCAAGAACTTGTTTTTAAAAAGGCCATGGCTCAAGCTTATTTTTGGCACGAAAATTGCGCCGCACCCCAGGTCTAATACAGTCGCTCTATTCTGGTGTGCTCCACACTGATTTTTCGGCACGAGTGATGTCTGCGTGTGCTGTGAAATGACCAGGAAATGTGGGAAGGAATCCACTTGCGCTCAATGAAATTACCAATCTGCCAGCATGAGGTCAGCATGCCTGATCAGCAGCAGCACAAAAAAACAACAAAAATAAACTGAGCCTTTGGTCTTTCCAAAGTAACAACTGCATCAGTTCACACTGGGATGTTGTGCACCATGGCGACAACTGGGGTCGGCGTTGTCGAGGGACAATTACAACTTGTATGATGCAAAAAGCTTTTGGCGCTAATCTAGGAGGAGCATGAGGAATCATGATCTCATAAATCCCTCGAAAAGGAGATAAAGGAGTGCAGCATGCTCCATAAATCTGACTGACTGACCTTAACACAAAGAAATTCATCCTTCATTAATACAAAAATTATCATCAATTGAAATGAGAGAGTTGTAAATGGGAGTTAATTTGCTCACGCTGGAGCTTCTTTGGAGAGTTGCGAAGTCAAAAGGGACATCTGAGGACTCGCGCACATGCCCTGTATTCATTTTTAATTTGGATCCTAAAACAGACTTTTTCTGTATCCCTATCACTCTCTGCTGCATGCCCTTCAGACAAAGCAGAAATGGTCTAACATATCTTTAAAAAATGGAAGACTAGAAGGCCTGTTATCTAACTACATAACTCAAATGTTCCCATTTCACGGCACAGAGCAACCAGCAAAGAAAAAGTACAAAAAGGTTACATTCTCCACTTCAATGCCATACATGCATAAACATTTTTCCCCGACACGCAGCGCGGCAAAGTTGTGAAGAGATTCATTTTTAGTTTCCATCCAAAGAAAAAAAAAAGATCCTTTTGCTCTCATCAAAAATTGATCATTGGCAAATAGAAACAATGTACCTCTCCTGTCCACAGTGGTTTTGCTTGACAGAAATGAATGTGTTTGCCGATTTCCCCTAGCATCGAGGTTCAATACTTTGTCTTGAAGATGGATGAAGCTTTTACAAATTGTCAAACGTCCTCAGGCACACCGGACGGGCAGTTTGGTTTCCTTTTTTGTTTTTGGGGTTTTTTTTTTATATACCCCTGATGAAATGAACAAACTAAAAATAAAATCAGCATACTCTCAGACATCCGGCTGTCTCTGAATTACTGAGCTGAAATCATGAAGGCAGAGATGAGCGCAATCACTGTTGCATTGAAGACATTCAAATATCAAAAACACTGTGCAGGAAGCTTCGCCCCACAGTCTCTGACTTAATGCTTTTCCTATAACTTTGAATCAGTTTTGATTCAGATCTTCTGAAAATAAAAGACCTTTTTTCTGGTTTGCACTCATAATAGATTATTATATAAAGAGTGTAAGCAATCATGGTCTTATAGTCAGTTAGATGATAAAAATGCATCATTAAATTCTGTGTTTAATGATTTATGGATGTTTAAAAAATCCCTCCATTTATAAATAATACACTCTCTACTTAATGTTACAGAGGCCTTTTGCGGTGCAGGCCTTTGTATGCGAGCCGTGGACACGTATGTCATGGGTTGACATTAATAGACACTGAGCGGAGTGCATTCATTCGCCGCACAAGAGTGGACTCTGATTCATTGGATTGCATTTTTCCGGGTGTTTTACGAGACGACACCCAAAGGTGGAGGAAGGTGGCTGGTAAGCTAATGCTGCAATCATTTACCCATCGTCCCAGCCCACCTTGGTGTAAGTGCAGTGCCTAATTTCTATTGCCCTTCTGAGGCCATTATGGCTGCTAACCCAATAACGTAATTGACTCTCTGTACTGGGCTTCGGGGAGCGGAGCTAGCTGCTAGCAATTTCCTTTGTGGAGGTGGTGGTGGTGGTTGTGTGTGTCTGCAGCTGACTGGATGAAATATCAACACTGTCAACTCCAATTGAAATGACCCTTGAAACTGATTGCGTCCTCATAGCATCGCTATTTTACAGAGCTCACGCTGTAGCTGATGGCGTTTTTGGCAGGTTGCTGTTCGGTCTTTCAGGGGTTGTTTTCATTTGCTTCAAATTCATCGTGCTGCTCTGAGTTTTGCATATTAGCAGCTTTTTTTTTTCTTATCTGCTTCTCCCCCATTACAACGGAGGATAATGACCGCACAAATTTACACTTTTGGCAAGCTTTGTGCGGCCATGTGCATGGATCGAAATGCATTTTCATTTTACTTTCCTCTTCAGTCTGATAGAAACTGAATCTGAATACTCAGAAAATAAAGAAAAAAAGCCTTGTATTTAATAAGTCAACTAAAAACAACACATGATGGGACATAGCATGGGACATCACTATCTCTTGGGAGCAAATGTCACTTATTTGGAAAATATTGATTTTCTAACAGCCATTTGTTACTCTCCAGCCACCAATCAGGGGGCAGTTCTGTCCTGCAGAGGATTCCCCTTCATAGATCTTGATTAGCAGTTTCCGATTAATTGCTGTGACAACAGGGACACAGTTTCCTTAGTGTGTGTGTTGGGGGGGCTGATTGACCAGGACAAATGAGTAAGATGTAGTCAATATGACAGCTTTGTCTGTGGTGATTTTTTTTTTCTTTTAAACACATGAGTTGGCTGTTTTATTTGTTTGAAATAATGTGAGCATAAAGAGAGAAAATGACTGCGGAAAAGGGTGGCAGCACTTCCCAGAGACAGCATTGTGATTCTGGCTTGGCTGCTTTCACAACTGCCCACACTGATCTGGCTGAAATGTTGCATGTTTTATGCAAACATTCCTTAATCTGCAGTATAGTCAGAGTCCCTGAACATGACACTACCACCCCACCACT
>JBAJHX010000011.1:3928791-3948053 GCA_037176925.1 Amniataba percoides | reverse complement strand
ACCCTGAGAAGCGACTCCCCTGCCTAGAACGAGTTCTTTTCTTTTCCCCAAAAAAAAAAAAAACCCGCCCCCCACCCCAAACCCGAAAAAAAAAAAAAAAAAAAAAAAAAAAAAAAAAAAAAAAAAAAAAACGTAAGACGAGCAGTGAAAACAGACTGCTGGTATCCCGAAGTTACCTTGTTACGGTGAAGACAGCGTGTCAGACGCCGCTGTGCTTTATGTGTTTTCCTTTTTCATTTTGTTTCATTTTTATGCCTCTTGTTATGAAGCGATTTGGGTGTGCGGAAGCAGGAGTTCAATGTCGCCGACTCCAGTGAAGTGACTGAGGATAATCTGCAGCAAAGAGGGGGGGGCGGCGGCTGAAAGCCACAGCTGTAGTCAAAAGGCAGCGGCGCTTTCTCACGACGCCTCACATGTGTAATCGCGCACTGATAATTAAGTAAGTCAGCTGTTAAATAACCTGTGGATCAAATGTCTTCCCGCTTTCAATTCGGTGACGTGTTGTGACTGCAGGGTATTAAAAAGACTTTCCGTTACCCATGTGAAAAATCACACCCCCACCTCCCAAACTTATCCACTCTACTTCTACACTCTTACACCAAACCTGATATATTATTTTTTTTTCATTATTATGCATGACCATGGTAAAGCATGGGTCTTGAATTTCTACAGACACATCCAAATCCTTGCACCAAATAATTACAGCTTTAAGAACAGAGGAGGCTGTGGAATGTTGAGTCACAAGGAGCATTCATATGTGAAGGCTATCTCCTTTTTTTTTTTTTTTTTTTTTCTTTTCTTGCTAAGCCGTCACGCAAGCGTTGCTAAGCGCCACGACTGTACTGCCGTTTGCATTTTTTAAACTCCGCCGGTGTGCCACGTTCATTGTCAAGCTGTTATGACAGAGTGTGGAAATAAAATGGCAATTATTGTAAGCTGTGTAATTTTCCAGTGGAGGGGTTGCGGAATTGGAGAGCGGCCGGTTGTGCCTCCCCGGCGAAGACAACGGCCACTGTGGCTGCTCGTCTTTGAACTGACGGCAGCTGCCCTTGAAGTGAAGTGCCTCACGCCGACTTGGTGTTGGCATCCAATGTAATGTTGATTGGATCCCCACTGTGTCTGTCGTCTAATAAATCAAGCACACCATTCTCCTCCTCCTCCTCCTCACCCTGTCTTGCTCTCGCCCTGGTCCCTACAGTCTGCGTCCTGAAATAAAACTGACAGTTATCATAATGGTGGCGTCGTGGGGGTGAGGGCTGTGAAATAAAAAGTGGTCTTGAGGTTAATCTCGAAAAAACAAAAAGTCTTCATTGCCTTGTCTCTGCTGAAATGCATATCAGATGGCTGGCGCGCAGGGCGACTCTATAAACTTTAACCTGCATTTTAAACGAGTGGTGGAAAGGACATCTCTCTTCTTTCTTCCTCTCGAGACCAATCGGTGGTCGCTTTGGTGGCTGATGGAGCGATGGAGGGAAAAGAAAGAAGGATGGATGGGAGGAGGGAGGGAGCGAGCGTTTTGCAGAGAGTGATTGTGAGAGGACAGCGGTGGCAGAAGATGTCCTCTACACAGTGATTAATTCCAGACCCAATGTGATTTATGGCCCCACCACGGCTGTTTTGTAGGTCACTTTGGTGCCACATCACTCAAGCTGTGCAAACAACAAGTCTGATATCAGTGTTGGTTAACCGTAAAGGGGGACACACACGCGCGACCACGTTGAAAATGAAAATGTTTTGCTTTGATTTTTGTATTTGCTTGTCCGGCCATGAGATCAAATGAATTTTGAAAATATGAGTGACCGAAACGGATGGGAACATGATGTGCTGGCAGTGTCCTGCAGGCCTACAGAGACTGAGGCAGAAGGGGAGGTAAATGAAACACAGGACGGCGAGTCCCTGTCCTCAAACTGCTCTCCTATATTCCAATTAGCTCGCTCTGCTCTTCCTCTTTTTTTTTTTTTTTCCCAATGAAAGTGACAGCTGTAGAAGGCTGGTTTGCAGATGTGGACACCAGCAGATAAGCAAACGGTTATTCCATGTAAGCTAATTGGAAATCATGGATGGATACCTGTTGATGTAGCTTGTCCAGCACATCTTCAGATTTTTGCTTCTTCCTCCTTTGGGGCACTTGGTGAGTATTTCCATTTACGTCACCCTTGAACTGTTTGCAGGGGAGCGCTGCACTCCAGAGGGCTCAAGGGAAGCTCAAAGTCAAGTCAAAACATGACTTTTTTTTTTTTTTAAGACATCCTTGAAACATTCTCACCCCAACAACAGGGGAAACGTGTCTTTTTTTTTCGAAAACCGCAATAAGTATCGCAACATGGCTTGCTCGCCTTTACCCTGCCGTCTGCTGGTTTCCGCTGTGAAATTGGGGGGCAATTACAAAAATCTGATGAGCTGATCTGCCACCAAAGGGAAGAGAAATGAGGCCCAGGTTAATGACAATTATGATTTAATAACTTTGTGACGCCAACAGATACAAACACAGTCTGACGCCATTTAGAGCAATTGGCACACACATACGCGATTGGCCTACGTGCAGCAGGTGATGGTATGAATCCGTCAGCAAGTGTGCATTACCCCTGACTCATACAAATTTAACTCCAGCAAGGTGGAAAGAGAAAATTGTTCCTCCTGTGCATATGATTTTAGAGTGACTCAATTGACTGAAATTAAGGATACCATTAGAAACTCAAATTAAGGGGTTGCTAAGCAACATCAATCCCAAAATCCATTTCTTCAATTATACTGCTGACGTTAATCCCCTTCTTCATTGTGCTACTGGGATTATTGATGCAAATTTCAAATGGGAACATTGAAAAAAAAAACGGTGAAGTCATCTGAAGACATAACTTTGTGCGGAGATGATGCCCCAATTTCTTTCCGCCATCACTTTTTCCAGTTCAGTGAGTTCATTTTCATAACGTAACAGCAGAGCCCATCAGTGTCAAAACACTGTTTTTAGATCAACGGCATCTGGACTAGATATTCTGTTTCCTTGATCAATAAGACATGTAAGTCTTTACTTTCTGTTCTCAGACAGTCCTGCTCTTTTGCTCTTAATCTGTTTTTTTTGTCTAAGGGGAGAAGGAAGTGGAGGATGAAGACGAGGAGACAGGGGGAGAGTTTGTGCAGAAGGCTTTGTCCGGTTTAAGCGAATTCTAATATCGTGGCATATTTGAGGAAACCATCAGTAGGCCGAAATCAATACCACACAGGGCTGATCTTTAGCTTTGAGCCCGACCTTCTCTTCACAACTTCCTTCCACCAGCGAGGCCTGCAAGATGTTAAAATAAAGCATGGGGATAACTTTCATGTCCAGACCTCAAAGAACGCCATGAGAACTAGAACGGCCTGCTTCACTCAAGCTG
Organism: Amniataba percoides; assembly: GCA_037176925.1. Classification (NCBI taxonomy): domain Eukaryota; kingdom Metazoa; phylum Chordata; class Actinopteri; order Centrarchiformes; family Terapontidae; genus Amniataba; species Amniataba percoides. The sequence goes on along the minus strand of JBAJHX010000011.1, from coordinate 3,944,679 downwards.
CAGGCCTTTGCTGTTTTTTTTTTTTTTTTTTTTTCCATTGAGTCAACTGATGTACAAGGTTATTTATTTTGGCAGTATTTGAAAGGGCTGCATCTTGTCGAGCTATAAGCTAACCAAGGTCATCTACTCTTGGGTGAGATGAGAAAGGAGTGTCTCAAAAGAAGTGGGAATGGGATTACCATCAGTTACAGCTCACTTGGCTTTACTCAGCTCCTTTCAGACACAGGCAGAAATCTCATCCCCTTTTCAGCACCAGTGAATCTACGGGATAATTCTTTGCATTTGCACCTACCCGACTTTAATAAACTGATCAATGCCTAATCTAAATATGAAATTGTATGAATATGCAGACCAGACTAAGTAAAGAGTGGCTCATGGGTGAAGTTTTCTGCTACGCTCACATTTGATTGATGGTATTTTCCATAATCCCCTGTTTGTTGTCATAGAGACACATCCTTACCTCCAGCCTGAGAAACTGCTGGTGGATATTTTTTTTCTAATTAACTGGTGAATACAACTCTTGAGTCTAGTCCAGCGGTAATCAGTCCTCTCAAATGATGCTACTTGAGAGATGCCAATGTTTCCAGGAAGAAAACTAAAACAATGTCCTCTTAGGTTGTTGTTAGAGATAGTTAGGATAGACGGGATAGTTAGAGAGGCAGATATTAACATGCTAAAACACTAAACCAAATGAGATACAGGCTAAATATGTGCATGTTGACATTGTCAGTGTGAGCACGATGACGTGCTTTGAGGTGATTCTGAGTACAGCTGCTCCTGTTGCAGGGCTACGGCTGTCTTGTTCCATTTTAAACTAATGCTGCAATTATCTGATCGTTATGGCAGTAAGACTGGCCGAATAAGCCAACACTGAAGATTGCACAAAGAAAAAAAGAAAAAATAGGGGGTATATAATTGGGTTGTTCTGTATGTTTGTATGCTATATGTGATTAAGTAAATGGGGTCTAGAGGTCAGGAGGAATAACGCATACCCTGCAGCCACTGCAATGGAGTTCCTTCTGCTCAATACATTAATAATCTACGCTCACAACCACTCTGGATAGAAGACTGATTTATTTTGTGATTCAGAGTCACAATGCATTCAGCAAGGAGGGCAGCGCTGAAGGAAAAACACTCAGGCCTGAGACCTGAAAAGCCTGAATATCTTCCACGGTGCCCTTTTTTTTTTTTCCCCCCTTTTAGCTGACTAGCAGATGTTTGTTTGACCAAGCGGGAGACGCACTGGAATGCAGTTGGCTTCATTAACATTGTCCGCAAAACTCAATTTGATTGCATAATGTATACAGAGTGGAAACAAGGTCAAGCATGCATGGTGCCATTTCTTCCAGCTTGAGCATTTAACTGCAGAATTATCAACAAAAAAAAAGTGTGCCGTTATTTGGATTGTAAATGTAATATGTGATATTTAAATACTTTGTGTAGTCAGAGCACTTGAGACCTAAAAGACACTGAAAGCGTTTGCTTTAAGCGTATATTGCCTCCAACACAAAGAGTCTTTTCCCACAAAATGTAATAAAAGTTTGAAACCTTGCACAGTTCAGCTGTAGAATTAAAGTATTTCAGCTATCTTCAGCAATATGATAGTTTCACTGACATCCTAGGATCAAGTGTCTCTTTGAGTGAATTTCAGAGGAAATGCTTGCCTTGACTTTATGGTGACACAGACAGAGGAGGACTGAAAAAAAAAAATCTCAGAGTTCAGTGATCATTATCTCAGTCCACAATTCAATGGCAAAGTGAGACTTTGACTTGAAACTTTCTTCTCTATTCATCAATTTTTTATGATAAAAGTTGGGCGGCCAGCATAGTTTTATGAAAACGTCTGATTTAACTCCAGCTAAGTTTTAATAGGGGCATTGTTCCTCTCTTTGGCAGGAGGCCACTTGAATCCAAGTTTGATTTACCATTTTCTTTAGAGACTGCTAGGTGCTCTAATTATCACTTTATCAGTTCCTGTTTACTCTTTATAAACACATTAAATATTGGTCACTCACCTATGAATGCCAATGACAGAATTTGTTTGCAGTTGCATTTATTTCATAGCGGAAATAATGTCTTATGATTTATTTACACATGCAGATGATCGAGTTCCAACTGTCATTATGGCCAGTTTTGATCAACTGGGCTTACATAATCCAACTTAATCAAGTACTTATTTTATGTGCATGTTTTTCAAAACATTTAAAATTCAAAATCTCAAGCATTCATGTGAATTCATTTAAAAAGTCAGTCTCTGTTATAAAAACATGATAACTAATAATATTCAGTTTGTGTGACCACTTACTGGAAACGCTTCATGCTAAAATCTCATTGGCTGTGGAAGGTAAGAAGAGCAGCTTGGAGCATTTTATCACGTCACTGCTCATTTCATCATGATGCAGTCCTGCCTATTGAAGCACATCCTTTCATGTACAGATTCTACACATGGAGTTCTACATCGCTGCTTCACTTTTTCTTAGTACGTATTTATCTTTTCTGCTTGGGTTTACACATCTAACTGTATCCTGTTTGGCTGAGCTCTATTTTCTGTCATCATGAGTGTCTAATGGTTTGAATGATGCTGCTGCTGCTATGGATACCGTCCTCTCTGCCCGAAGTATAAATAGTTGTTTTTTCCTTTTTCCATACCATATTTCTCCCCATATGATTCTGATGGTTTTTTTTTTTTAAATAACTTTTATCTGAAGTACTTTTTCAACAACATTTAGTTGACAATTTAACTTATCATTTAAGTATTAAAAAAGAAAAAATATTTCAGCTTCAGCTTCCATTGATTTTCTGTCTGTAAAGGCCAAAAATCAATACAGAGGATCATCGGCGCTGGGCAGCGGATCCTCTGGGATGCAGACTGTTCAAGGCAAAGTGCTTTAGCCAACCCACTCATGAATGTTTCCCACTCAAATTGGGATGCCTCAGTTTTGGGTGCCCCCCTCCGTAGCCTTTCCATTGTATATCTCTCGGGACACAGACATTGTTTTTGTTTTTTTAGGGTTAATCTCTTGTTTAGCTTTAACTCATGGATGTACAGTAATAAATTCAGTTGACTTCACTTATTCGTGTCGTTATTCAGCAACTCATACATGTTAGTGTTGGCGCCCGAGCTTTAACCTCTCCTCTTTAATTTTTCATGGTATTGGAGTCGAAGAAGTACTTTTTCTGTTCATTTTGTTTTATATATTTTAACGATAAATAATTCCCCACAAGGGCAGACAGTGTGAGGTCAGCAACTGCATCAGAAAGTAGCAGATGCTCAAGTAAACCTCATGCTCTGCCCTTTAGGCAAACCATATAATTGGAGCTACATTACAAGCCTGCCTTGTAATGTTGTTGCACAACAGTAACTACAAAACTAAACCCCCAGAAAGTTCCAGTGGCAGATATCTGTCTGCCTCTGCAGCTTGTCTGCTGTCTCTATAATGAGTATTAGCAGACTTTACTGCTACAAAAGCTTTAAGGACTGCAAATCCTTTAAGAATTGAGAAGGAATCAATCATGTTGGAGCTGAAACCAAAACTCCACACTTCTGAGGTCTCAAACCAAAGGGCTATCTTTCTTACTGTATTTTGAAGCCAATTATTGAGAGGTTTTTTTTTCTTTGTTGGAACATGACAAATCTGTTACGTTCTGGCTTCCAGTACTAAATCAACGTGCAGTAAATGAGTCTCACTGGAGATCCAGATAATTGAAAATGACAGACAAGAAGAGGTTTTCTGCTTTTCAAACGTGGAGTCTTTGCACTTGCAGAGGTGACTGGATCCTTTGGGGAACAGCAGAGAGCCTGAATGTCTTTTAAACAGGGATCGAAGGGGCAGCAGAGTAAAATTCAGCTTAAACACCACCGAGAAGCGAGGACAAGTTCAGAGAACGCAAAAACAGACTGTGACCTATTTCGGGAGAGGTACGGCAAATCCAAGATGGCCGTTGCAAAGGGGATTCTGCAACTCTGTAACACAGGATGATGACGAGCTCTTTGTCTTGGGGAGAGGAGAGCGAGGGGGCAGCGGAAGTGGTGAGTTATGAGCCTGCCACCTCAAGACCGACCTGCCTCCTCGTTTGCAATCCCCTAATTAAATCACAAAGGCATACTTTGGATTTTAAAGTCGAGCTCCAAATGGCCTCCTAATAGGAAACGCTGCAGCTCAAAGGGTCTGGGATAAGTGCAGCGTTTGTCATATCACAGGTGCACACGTGTAAGTGCACGGTCCCATGTCACAACTTGGTTCTTTTAAAAATACTGGAAGCTTTTCAGGCAAAATGGAGTGGGAAAATGTTTATCTTTAATGTTGCACAAACTCTGTTCTCTAATCATGTCAAAGAAGATCTGAAGGAGACACAATTATTTTCCCTTCGGCAGAGATCGTCACACTTGTAGGACATTCATCCACTTAGAGCAAAACGAGGGGGGCTGGAATAAAACTTTAGAAAAGTTATTGCCTCCCAGAGAGTTGGATGCCCTGAGTGTTTACAACTGGCTGTTATCATTTAATAATGGTCAAGTTCAAAGCCTACAGGATTTGCTGGGAATATTACCAGAATTTTGTATCTGATCCCTTTTGTTGCTGCTGTCATTGTGGGTGGGGTAAGAAGGGCAAACATTTACTGCCAAAGGGAAGAGGACAAATGGCTATGACAGCGTGTGATAAGCTGCCCTGCCCACACACTTTCTTTTTTCCTAATGCCCTTTTCGAGAGATTCAATAATGGCCTCATTTTTTGTCAGAATGAGGAATAAACAAAGAAAGGTACCTGACAGTCCTATTGTGAGGCTTTCACCTCCTTGTAAGGTCAGAACAGGCTCTCAGGCCAGAGAGAGAGAGAGGTCTGCAAAGTCTGCAGCTAAATCCAAAAGGAGCCTTTCTGCCCCCGTGGAAGTAACTGGATTCACCCCCGTCACAGCTAATCCTATCCCCTGGGCTGAAAGTATCATTAAAGAGCCAAAATAACAAGTGGACATGGCCAAAAGTGAAATACAGTGCTGAACTGTGATTGCAGTTCTATGTGGCCGGTGTTTAAAACATTGGTGTACAACATATACAAAGATCAAAAATCCTGCCAAAAAGAAATGGGGAATTTTATTTCAAATGTGGCATCAAGCAAATGCCAGGTGAAGACTATTTTTAAGAGCTACATTCAGTCTGGATTACCTCAAATACCTCAAGGTTTCTGGTATGCAATTTCAGTCTGAATTCAGAGTGCATTACAGCAGGCTGAGTGGAAAGTGAATACAGTCTATCTCCAACCTGCAAGTGAGGGATTGAGGTTATAACCTGGACCTCGACAGGAGCCTGGTGGAGGCGGGAGGAGGGATCTTTTAGTCAACTAAACTGTTTGATTGCAGCCTGGGCGAAGATTCGGACTCTTTGTACCAGCCTCCCGGGCAACACGAGCCGGCTGTTTGCAGCAGGAATAACACCAGTATTCATAGTGCGAAAGTTCACCTTCAGATAGTCTCAAAGCATCATATCTGCTGCCTCTAAAAACATCTCCTGGCATGTGGCTGGTATAGATTTAATGAGGGCGCATGACAAGAAAAATGATCGTGAAAAAACACAACAGATTTATCAAGCGCCTGACCCAAAGAGTGAACTGGATCGCCGCAGTCCTGAGTCATTCCCGACTTCTCCTTGGACCCGCTCCTGATAGCAGCAGCAGACAGTGACGGATTGAGGCTGTGACCCGGTGATGGACTTCCATTGCGGCTGTCCGGGGGGTCTCTCACTGAAGGAAAGCTGTTTGATTTCAGTCCTGAGTCGAGATCAAGTCACCCCATGTCGACCTCTGGGGCGGCAGGGGATTCAAATAAAATCTGGGCGATGCGACTCTAAATGCAGCAAGACAGACATGACTCACTGCCACACAATTAAACAAGAGCGTCTCTGTTATTGATCCCTTTTCTGCTTTTTATTTTTCTGAAAATCAAACAGATTTGCACAGACCAATCTCTGTAAATAGACTAATCAAATGCAATTTGAGGGATGAAACTGACTGTCCATTGGTATCCTTAAAAACAAATGTTTAAAAAAAGCTCAGTCGTATCCCCAAACAGCTGGGCACTGCAGTTCTACGAAACTGTTTTGAAAAAGGACATTTTCTACCTGCCGATTTAATGCGCGTTTGGTCCTCAAGTGAGTATTTTTGGCAGCAGGATGGTGTAAATGAACTCCAGTACCCCTGTTCACACTGATGAAGAAATGTCACCCAGCACAACAGTGTTATGTGCTTTTAATAGTTCTTGAACAACAATGGAGCCCTGGCACAGAGGAATAAGATGCATCCGGTGTTGGCTACACAGCCAGTAACTCAATCAATACTGCATGGTTCATTGTTTTGGTCCTTTTGTGGGATTTGTTGACAATAAGATATACAAAGACTCATGATTCGATATACAATGAAACGTAATCGAATGAAAATTACCAGCCTTTTTTTTTTTTTTTACTTCTTTTTATGTGATGGACACACATCCAGTGTCCATTCAAACTGTCCTTGGCTGGTCTGCAGGCCCAACGCATGCAAACATGGATTAATAAAATGAGTCTCCACTGAAATTTGTCCTCAAATAATGGTGAGTTGACTCAGTGGGAGAATAAACATTTTTAATTACGTGGTCAGTTGGTTGGAGTTGCAGTTGGGTGGGGGGGAGCTTAGTTAACCCACGCCATTTTATTGATCACAATTTGTGGTTGCTTTGTTATTCTGCTCTGCGTATGACCTTGTTTTTTTTTTTTTTGCAGTTAATATAAATCAAAGGAGGAGATGCCAAATAATTGTAGGTGTAGTGACACATGATTAACGGATGAATGCGGGCGGAGCGAGCCGAATAGAAAAAACCTCTACGTGTGTGTGTGTATAAGGAAAAAGTAAAACCGGGTTTAGCACACACCATGCTACCCCCCACCCATCCCATCCCAGTTCACTTTACAATTCACCAAGCACTGCACTCACATTTCATCTACAGACAAACTGTTTGGTCTCCAAAAGGCTTTTGGAGAGATTACATATCTTTCCTTTTCATAAAGATGCCATTAGTGTCTGGGGAGTAATGGGAGCCACTAATTTGATAGTCTGACCTTAAGCTATTCATCAGCTCAGAGGGAAGAGAAGAATAGATGATGCGGGAGATCACATTATAATTTGGCTACAGGATCCAATAGTCTAATGACAGCATTAACTCAAACAGCTGCAAAGAAAATGTTTGGAGATGCTGCAGAACAAAAGGGTGGCACGGGGAGGTTGAGTGCAGCAAGCAAATCAGTCTGATAGTCCGGCGTCTCAGCGGGGAGCAGATATAATATTCACACAATTCCATAAACAGGGAGACGTCCTTGTCATTGTTTCTGCTTGGCCCTCAAGCAGCTCTTAAAAGTCACAGTAAAGAATGATAATTGTTTCTCTAGAGGATGGGCTGAGGATGGCGAGCGCTGCTGAATTGTTAGGGGGTTTTTTTATGCTGCTATATTCCACCAAGGTTGTTCCTTTTAAATTAAAAAAACAAAACAAAAACAACACAAGTCAGTTGGAGCTGGAGATTAAGAGGGGGATCATTTTCACACTTAGGAAAACTGTTAGCACAGGTGTTCTCCCAGAGAGGTCGGGCTGATGAAGTGGTTACAAATCTGGACACGAGTCTGAGCAAATAAATGAATAATTGAGGGTAGTTATCCAATTCCACCCTTGTTTAGATCCCTGGGACACTTTTGCAGCATTAAGACTGAAACAGGGCCAACATGCAAATGAGGGGAGATTGTGGCTACGGGCGGCAGATGTGAGGCAATGTCAGGGCTGCACACAAAGGTACGTCAAGCTTGAGCCTTATGATTTTTTTAAAATTTTTTTTAGAGCACAATAAAGGACTATTCTATTTTTCTGGAATATTTTGGCAAACTAAAGCTAATATCGGCATACGTTTAAAACCATATCCCCCTCCCAGCAGGGCTCTCTATTTTCAGCATAACACATTAAACCCTGCATAATACATGCTCACCAACACAGCCTGCTCATATGAGCCCCACTGAAGCACTTACATATTCCATAAACAGGTTTTTCAGCAACAAGCTGCCATTGAATACTTTAAAATCACAAATCAACATCTCATGGTGCCTTTAGAGTCCTGACTTCCTGGCTACAAGAAAGCACACATACAGTAGACTGATTAGTGCTCAGTGATGTTTTTAAAAATCAGCCTTGAAATCTCCAACTTTTTTTTTTTTTTTTTTTAATTTCTAATTTTAAAGCACACCATTAAAGCGAAACTTCTGTCTACAATGTGTTTTTTTTTTGTTTTGTTTTTTTTTTTTGTTTGTTTGTTTTGTTTCCTGCCACACTCAAGGTGAGCTGCATTCACTGACGCACACACCGTCCATAGGAATGCTTTGAAAGATGGTCGCTGCTATTAAAGAGCAGTGCGCACAGCGTATGATCAATAGGCTGACATGTGTATTAAAAAGAACACATACCACCGCCGTGCTTTTTACACGGGCTTGAGTTAAGTGACATTTATGGCCACAAATCAAGTTAGTTTTATTGGAAAAATTCCCATTTGGGTCCACTTGGCTGGTTTTTCTACGACTGTCAACATGATATCTATAAAGCATGTATCAAACGCGTAACTACCACATGTAACTGATTCTACATATTTCCGATGCCAGTCATGACATATCTCCCCCCGGTATGGTTGATCCAATCCACAAATCCGCTGTTGATTTCCCTTTTGCTGGTGTCCAATTACAGCAATAGATTATGTGTCCTTCTCCAACGTGCAGGCCCGAGCGGAGCGCTCTCAGAGGGCTCTGAGACACTCGTACGGCCGTCTATCACCGCCGATAGCTCCCATCGAGGCCACATCTCCCTGCCCCCTGCCCACCCCCGCATGATGAATCCGCGCTCATTCAAAGCGTCATTTGGACGCCGTCGGCCATGCTTCACGTACTCTTGACCCCGCCGGGTCGAGACCCCCGTTTGGTCAGTGCGCCGCACCCCCTCTTCATCTGATCTTGGGAGACCTGCAGCGGCGAGGCGGAGGGACGGGGACTGATAGATGTGCCGCACGGAGGGAGTAATGTATTGTGGTCCTCGCAGGCAACAGAGATGAGGTTTAAATGATCTAGTACGCGGTGGTTTGTAATCTCACTGATCAAATTTGCTGGGGATCCTCTCCCCGCTGCCATCTATATATGGAGAAGTAATGGAGTCTACCACAAGTGAACACAAGGGCTACACTCCATCAAGGACCCTCCGACTGACTGCGGCGTATCTCAGACTTTTGATCTCCAACCATCCACTAACACAGAGACAGAGCGGAGCTTGCACTCACTGCAGCTGGCAACTTGTCATTTTCTTATAGATAAAGCCTTACATTGCACCCATATTAACCAGTTGCAATGATGGGATGTTATTATTAATGACATCTTCAGCCATTCACTGTTCTCATCCTTGTTGCTATGTACACCCTTCTTTATTTTCTCTGACATACTTATCATTCAACAGGCCCAGTGCACATTACATATATTGCACCATATTTGCAGTTGAAAGGTTATGCAACATCATCATACAACAGGTTCCTGTTTTGACTCTGTTTGTATGTTTTCTAACTAATAATGCATTGGGAAACATGAGAGGCTCCTGACCTTTTCCTTGTTTTTTTTTTTTTTGTGGCATTTGCAAATCCCTGCTCCAGCCAGCTCCTCCACATGTAGGCACGAGCTGATAAAATAATGTAAGTCCAAATAGCCTATGTATATTGTCAAACATTTACCCCAGCGCTCACCGCTAATTATTCTAATTACATACTTTGCAACTGTGCAATTTTCTGGAGAGGCTGTTACGGTGACAAGTGAAGAGCCGCATTCACAGGCGCTGCTTCCATTCTATCCCAGCATTCTCTCAAGCCCTCGGCGGAGGGTGCTGGCTTTGTGTAGTAAACAAGACTTCAGCGGATTACGCTATAAAAGCTATTCTGTGGTTAGAGGTCCTTCGACATGGCACGTTCGCCAAATCCTGAAACACTGCCGCTGACATTTTATAAGCCTAATGGCAAACAATGCGGAAGTCGGTTAATGTGATGTACGGAATGTGGATGGTTACCAAACAACTGTCAGCGCAGACAAAGCGCAGCGTGTTCGTTTCCAGCGGAGACGCCGAGCGGTGTGGCAGCACGCAGGAAAATTTAAAACAAAACAAAAAAAAAAGTCTGCTTTCCAAGTGTACGTTAGGGAAATGTTTTTCAAAGATCTGTCCCGTACCAAAGCATGTGTGAGTTTTATTGCTGAGTTTCATTTTCCCCAAAGCGCAGGCCTCCCCGCTGTTATCATATTTCTTTGGACTCTCTCTCCTTCAGTTTATCAGAATCTATTTAAAATATTCCAGCCGCTGTCCAGAGCTGCTAAATAAACCCGGTGCTAGGCTTTCATTTAATTAATGGATTGTGTGTTAGCTTTCACTGATAACTGTAACTTAATTTTAGCGCGTGTGATTCCAAATGTATGATTGTGAGTAGAGGCTGGTTAAAATGTGACACACTCTGTGGTTTCAGTCTTTGATATCTATAAAAATGCTCATCCACTGATTCTAAAGAGTGTAAATATCCTGCTGATGAAGAGAAAGTTTTGTTGTTTTATGGATGTGGCCAAACGCAGCTAAGAAGATGAGGGGGAAAAGATAAAAGACCCTCCACTGCTCCTCCAAAACCGTCGTACTACCCTCCCTCCGGCGAACTCCCCCCACTGTTTGTTTGAAGTACAGCAGAGCGGTTTCTGCAGGCAGTCCTGCAGCCCCTTTGAGCTGATTGCTAGAAATCATTAACACAAAGCTAGCGACTTTGTTTGGAGTGTTTATTTCACGTCTTTTTGAAGGGTTTCAGGCTTTTTTTGTGTAAAGAGGATTAAAAAAAAAAGTTCTCTCCGATAATCTCTTTGCTGTTGATTTGTCTGCGTTTTTAAATCCAGATTTCACTTGAAAAGATACATGTGAGGGAGATTACTCTGCAAAACAATGTCTCCCCATCCAATATTTTTTTCTGCAGACGGATCGTAACGCAAGCAGAACGTGTCAATTTAGTCGAGTATTTCTAAATCCTCAGTTGAGGGTGTTTTTTGAATAATAAACAAGACTCGAGCGGATTATACTTCAGGCTCTTTCGCTGCTGGAGGTCGGAGGACCAAGGCCACGTTCGACAAATCCCAGAGCTTTGCCGCTGACATTTGATTAAGCCAAATGGAAAACAATATGGACATCACCGAATGCCACGCTCACAGTTTAACTCTGGGGAGCTTGTTTATCATCCGTCCGTCTTTTCTCATTTTTAATCACAATCGGATTGGACTGTATTCCCCCCGCAGACGCAATGTGACCGAGTTTAATTATGATGTCATGCGGTTTGTGTTTTTTTTTTCCTCTTTTTTTCTTCCCTTTCATCCAGGCAGAGAGAAAAGAAGAAAGGGGGGGAAAAAGTCTAAAAAAAATAATAAAGGAAAATAAGAAATGAGACAAGACAATGTGACCAGAACAATAACATAACAACTACAGCTACCCAGCGTGGCGTCCGCCCTCCCGCTGAGGAAGGCCTCAAATAAAGGAAGCTCAGTTATAGTAGGCTTCCTCGCAGTAATAGTTGAGCATAATACCTAAATAGCACCACTTCTCTTCTCTCCCAAACACTCTGAGCTCTGTCACACTTATCCTGTGACCCTAAAAGCCAGTCTCAGGCTTTGAAGCACTGCAAATGGCACAATCCACTCCTAATGGCACTATTCAAAAGTCCATTGAACGTTTCCCGTTGAACTTATCGCCGCTGTCCGCAGCTCTCTTTGGATTTCTTTGCCAGCGTGATTTTTTTTTTTTTTTTTTTTTGTTATCTGTTGTGTTTTATGTTTCCACTGGGCTGATTCTATCATAAAAAAAGAGGGCTTTATCTGGCACCGCTTGTCTGCTCGAATCGGCAGGCAACAGCCAGAAGAAATCTATAAGAGATCAATAAGTGGCTTTTATTTTACGACACAGAAAATATGATTTGCTGACTAAAAACGGCAAAATTAGTTGAGATGATAACTCACAGCTGAGGAAACAGATATGCTTTAATTGAAATACTTTTATTTTTTTAAGCTGTTGAAATAGAGACTCAAACAGCATTCAGATAAAATAAAGTATGTTCTTTTTACACAGGAGAAAGTAGGCAGGTAGAAAAAAAAATATATAAATATGTAGATATGAGGTTATGATCCATATTGTGGTGTGTTTCAAAAGAGCACATGAATTTCAATCATGTTTTGTTAACATAACCTTCTTTTTACATATGGTAATTCCCAAGGCAAGCACCATAGGATAGATCAATAGCATGATAAGAGGCTGCTTGTCTATGTGTGTGTGTGCGGTGGCTCCAACCACATCATGTCCTTCACCTCGCCTCTGCATATCAGCCGAAAAACCAACACAATTTCCCGTCTTTTACGAGGCCGCCGCAAACAATTTGAGACCTCCTCAACCTGCGTGGTCTATTTTACTGTTTCCCTTCGCCGAATCAAATCAGCCTGCACACCCATGCTTGGGATTTACTCAAACTCACTCCAGGCAAGGCTCATAAGTTATTCTAGTATGCTTTTTTTTTTTTTTTAAACAATACATTACTGTCAGGCTGCAAAATAGGACACAACTTTGAGTTTTTCAATTTGGTCCTGTGAGATTTTGATTCTCGTCTTTTTTTTTTTTTTTTTTTTTTTTGCAGTATTTGAAAGCACACCATCCTCCCTCTTCCTCCGTCCCGAAAAACACTGTCAACGCAGTCTTCTCCCCCTTTTTTTTCACTCCTGACAATCAACACCAAGTTTTCTGATCTTTTATTCTCTTCTCTTCTGCATTCCCCAAAAGCTCTCGAGCGCGATAAATAAATGATCAAAATGTGAACAACGCTAACTGTTGACGTAAATCACCCCTCGGATTATTGAGTTTGATGTCAGGACTAAAGCTTTAATCAATAGGGGCAGTTTCATCCTTAGATAAATACGGAGCTTGATGATAAAAACCCCAGGGGGATGGATGAAGGTGCCCCTGTAAATGATTCCTTGTGTTTTTTTTGAATGAGTGCGGCTTGTCTGCGTTTGAACGTGGCTGCAAATCGTCAAAAGCGGCGTTAAGCTATGAGGTTAAAGAAGCGAGCCTCTGACCGGAAATTCACAGGGGCCGGCTCTGGAGGGGTGCGATGGAAAAAGCTCGCTCCTCCTGGCAGGCCTGGACTCAGGATCACCAGCTGAGTCGAGCAACTCAGTAGCCTCAAATCCAGTCAAGTCACGCGGATGCAAAAAAAAAAAAAAAAAAACCTTTGTCACAAATACAGGATGCACTGCAGCAGCCCTGGTCAGATGTAGGTTGTATTCTTCTCCGGAGGTGCAAACAAAACTACCCTCATACCAGCTCCCCTCGTACTCGCTTGTTTGACTATTTAGCTGTTTAGGAGTTGACTCAGATTTTTCACTTCATTAGCCGGTTTCTTCCCACATCTAATGGCTGGCGCGCATAATTGCTTGTATTTTCAGGGGGAAAACAATGTGTCTCCTCGCAAAGACAAAGACTTTTGTTAACACTTCTACACACGCAGAACTTCTGTGGTCGCCGTGCGGATGGTGGGGGGGGGGTTTATGGAAGTCTTTTTAATAGTGTGGAAGAAAGGGGAAAATCAACGTTTTAATCTTTTTCTGATTTAGGGATCTCTTGTTGTGAAAAGCATCGAGTTGCATGGCGGGCTTCGTCGGAATACGAATGAGCCGGATGACTGCTTGCTCAAAGCTCAGTCGGACCATCCTGTGGTGTAAAAGGGTAAAAAAAAAAAAGGAGCTAATGGCTCCACACAAGGACCCTGGAAATTTTTTTTCTTTTCCAAAATGCGTTTTGATCTCTCCGGCCCAGTTGTCCTGGCTCGCGTCGAACGCCCCGAGTAAAGGAGTCAGACGCTGACCCCGGCAACAGCCAGCCGAAGTTTGGTAGAGAGAAAGAGAGAGACTTTAAAGGGAGAGATCACTTTGAACAAAAGAAAACTTCCCTTCACAGAGACTCGAACAATGCTGCACTCGCTCCACTCTTGATAAGTCCCCATACAAATTTAATTGAAGAGATAAATCAAAACGTATAAAACGGCAATGTGCCTGCAACAGTTCACAGAAGTACGCAATTAAAATTAAGTCAAAGTCATTCATTTTCTTCAGTCACTAAAACTTTTGTAAAAACATCTCCTACAAAGCACATGAGCAATATGTTTTTGTTTTTTGGTTTGTTTTGTTGTATTTTTAAAGACACACCACAGCGGATCTTAACAAATGTCAGTTTATTCATCCTGGGGTATCACTCAGTCTGAGAAAACAGCTCTGGAGGACTCATTTAAAACAGTAAGCCTGCATAACAAACTCAGTGTGAGGAGGAAATACGTGGCGTTAAAGGACTACGTTGAGTTGCATGAAGGAAAGTGCTGTGGTGATTCAGTTTGACCCTTTTGCAAATACCCCAACTCTATAGAATAACAATTTTCACATTTCTGAAGCACCCTTTGATACATTGAAATATTTCACATGTGGAAATGTATCATTAAACAGTTGTTTTTTCCAACATTATTTGCACATGGTGACATCAGGCACAGATAAAATTATATGTATCTCATGCATTTCCTGCTTTGAAATTAAAATTAAACTAAATAATTACAACTAAATAATTTAGTTACACTAATAGTGGGGCAGACTAGATATTGTGGTTGAATATGTACATTTCTATGTTAATCTAAACTTGAACTAAGTGCTTTATAGATTTTGGAACTTTATCCCGACCCCAAAGGTTGAGATTTAAGGTCTATTTTAGTACATTTGTAAACTATATTCAAATTGTAGCCTCTGTTATAGACAAAAACATGATACTGTCTTAGAGGAGTTGAAATGTTACAGATATAAAAATGGAAGATGTTTATTAGTGTTCGACCTTTTTAGCATTTTAATAACAGCAGACTTTTCACACAATAATTCAGCTGTAACTTCAGATTGTTTGGGGAATTCAGATGCATTACAACAATAATATAACATTGACAAAAACAAATGCAGACGTGTTCGCGGTGATGGATTGCCCCTCGCAAGTTTTTGCTCATCGAAATTGAAATGCAGCCACTTAGTTCGGGGAAGTGCAGGGGGGAGTTATCGCGCTGACTGCAAAAAAGATTCTGTTTTGCAAAAATGTCAATATCAGTTTCCCCCAGCTGGAGAAAAAAACTCCATCGGGTATCACTGCAGTGTATGGGCGGAAAACGCAAGGAGGAGGGGTTCAAATAAGGCAACAGTCTCATAAAATGGCTTCATAATGTGATACCATACAACATGGCCACACATTTCTCTCTCTGCCTGTCTTCTGCTATTTGCCAGTCGCTGAGCAAAATGTCAGCACAGTCCACCTGGAGAGTGCCGGGCAGATGGAGAGGAGTCTCTGCTGGAACTCAAACCTCTTGACAGCATGCGAGTTCAGGAGGCTTGCACAAACCGCCTAAAGGGAACTGAACAGAAGCCCAAAAAATCTACACATCAAAACCAAGGTATCCACTATGAGGTGCATTTATGTGGAAGAGGAGCGCGCGGTCAAAGGTCTGAAGACAGCTCGGTATATTTTGAGTTTTTATTCATTTCTTTTTCTCCCCTTCTTGATCACCAGAAGGGAAGGTGTGACTTGGTGTGGTTGGACTTTCTGTTTCTGCACAGGAACTGAAAGATGCGGCACCAGTGGGGACTTTTTTTTTTTTTTTTTTTTTTTTTTTTTTTTTCCGCCAAAAAAAAAAACCCCCACACCCCTTTGGTCCAAAAGTTCTAACCCCCCTCCACAAAAAAAAAAACAACCCCTTTGGCTTTTCACTCGA
>JBAJHX010000011.1:3893208-3928691 GCA_037176925.1 Amniataba percoides | reverse complement strand
TTGATCCCCAGAAGGGAAGGGGTGACTTTTTTTGTTTGGACTTTTTTTTTCTTCAAAGGAACTGAAAGATGTGGCACCAGTGGGGATTTTTTTTTTTTTTTTTTTTTTTTTTTTTTTTCAGCTAAAACAAAAAGCTACCACATATATGTGGTTAAAAGATGCTGAATCTACTGCACGGAGCACAAGATGACCTATTTGGATTGTGGTGCTCAAAGATTTGCAGATTTATTTTTGTGAAAACACTGGAAAGTCCATTGGGATAATGGCAGCAGCAAAAACATTCAGTACGGACTAGCTTATACCTTCTTAATGTTATGTGATCAAATGCATTTTATACAAGTAATATCCGTTGCCCCTGCAGCAGTGTGTGCAGTAGAAGCTTTTCTTGAAACAATAAAGCATGGTTTTTGCATATTCTCACACTCTGTGACCAAAAAGAGACAATACAAATGTATGAATGGGGGGGTTACTTCAGTGAATGTGCTGTAGATTAAATTATACATAAACTGTTGTTGCTTTTTTATTATTTTTTTGGCTCACTAAATAGCCTCTTTAAAATGATGGATGAAAACACCACCTGCTGAGGCCCGTTTTTAAAATTCTCATCCATAAGTTGCCCAAGACTGCAGCTCTCTAATGAAAATATGGATCACCGGCCATAAGTTCTCATCTGCTTTACGCTTTCAGAAGCAATCTGCCCCATAAGTCTATTCCTATTCTTGTGGAATTAACTGCTGTGTTGGTGGGCTGGCAGGCATAGATGCTTTTTTTTTTTTTTTTCTTACCCCCAATTACATACAGAGGAGGAAAGTCTGTGGGGGCTCAGGTCAAGTTCTGTAGGTTTCTAGCCCTTAAGGGCTTGTTATGGATCTCAAACTCATCTCTGTGAGCTGTCTTAACTCCTGCGGTCGACACAGTTTCGACCTTTCCATCCAAGACCACTCCTGTTATGGGACGTTGCGGGTGCCGAAGGGGCGGGGGTGTTATTCCTATTTATTTTTTCCCCCAGCGCTGCATTTATGTTGACAGTTAATTTAAGCGGATCAAGGTGTCCAGTTGCCTTGTCTAAAGCAAAGGCTTAGTATGACAAATAGCAGGGCAGTAAACTCCAAAGTCTATCTCTTCAGCTGCTCTGCCCACTCTCTGTCTGCGAAGATTAACCTTTCCGGCTCTGGTGACACGGTTTCGATTATTTCCATAGTCGGCCTCAGAGCAGTGAGCACAGCCTGGATTCACAGGATCCTGACAAACATCCCCAATTCAATTTATTAAAAAAAAAAGAAAGAAAGAAGAGAGGCCAACGACTGAATAGCTGAGAGGGAAAGCCACAGAGAGGGAGGGAAGATATCTGCTGCCATGTTCGGCGGCAGTTCAGCGGATCAATTAGGACTGCTTTATTTGACGGGAGTCTGTCTTCCCTCCCCACACGAGGGGGAGAGACTTGATCTAACGTTTCTAAATCAAAGTAATGCAACTTTGACAGGTACAGGAGACGTCTGTACATTGGAAACATTTATAGTGTCTTTGCTAATTTGTGTCACTCAAACCTGTGAGATCAACTGAGGTTAAACAAAAGTAAAAGAAGAACAATGCAAGCTCCTTCTTGATTGGCCCTGATGTGATATTTCTTTCTTTTATTTTTTTTTTTCTTTTTCTGTAGGTTGGTAGATTCACCAACAGAGCTGTTCAAATTGAAATATTGAAAATTGCTTCAGTTTACCACAGGAAATTGGATGTGCCTTATTTTTTTGGTATCTCTGGATAAACTGATTCACATAAAACAACAGACTTAGTTTTAAAATGAACGAGCCGATTTTTGTAAATAAAAATAAATAAAATAATTGACCATACTAGAAATTTACAATATAATAGAATTGTGGGTTATTTTTCTGTGCACGTCATTTGTGAAAGGCAAAATGTATAAGAAGTCCACACTCTCATCTGAACAACCTTGAAACTTAACAATCATCCACAAAATCAGCCCGCACACCTAATCACCCGCTCTCAGCCTGGGCTTTAAATTTTATGGGATACAAAAGTGCTTGCTCGTTCTGTGGCCTTCTCCTTTCCAGAGTGTTTTAAACACAGTGTCGGCATAATCAGTTTGCAGTCCACTCCAGCCAAAGGTAATTAGGAGGAATGTAATAGGGGCTGCATTGTGCAGCTTTGATGGCTCCTTGCTGAGCTTGGAGAGGACTAACCACTGAATCAGCATGCCACTGCCAGTATATAATGCCATATTATGTCTTTATAATAGGGATGCTTGGGGACAATAAAAAATGAATTTTCAGTGTTGACAAAAACAGAAGGTTTGGGAGATCCTCACACAGCATCATTTAATAATGATGCAGTTATTTCCTCAGAAGTGTAGTCATCGTTTGATTTTTGCAGCAAAAGGCTTGAAAAAGCTCAGTTATGTTCCCAATGAGAGATACAAAATATACAGGTATCCTATCATCTTTTATGAATGCTGATGTATTTCTGCCATTTTATCAGACCTGACTCTGTTATTGAATTTGCTCAACGGGTTTGAATAATTTTCAAATATTTATTTTCCCTGAAGTTTTGTCACTGCCAAAAGGTTACCTGGCAAAACTCCAGGATGCTAGTTTATCACAAAGACACTGAGCAGAGAGAAACAGCGAAGCTAACAGTCTCCTGGCTCTTGCTTTATATTTAGTGTACAGACATGGCGGTTGCATTGGTCTTCTCATGAAAGCAAATAAGAATATTTCTGACTATTTCAAAGTATTCCATAATTAGTTTCTTCAGGCAGTTTGATATCACGTTTTTAACAGCGTAAAATAAAAAAACTTCAAGATCTTGTGCAGTGGTTTGTCTCTGGATTAATCAAATTCTGTGTAAAAGAACAGTTTAATTTTCCATCTCAGCAAGATGGTTGTGTCATGAATGCAAGTAACTCTTCTTATTTAGTCTTATTTAGCTACTCTAACATACTGCTGATGTCATATGGCAACATTGCCCGAACCTCATTAAAGCAGGCTATTTACAGTGTGGACCTTATTACATCATTGCAATATAAAAGGAATGCATGACGAACATGCCATGCACTGCTTTATATTCTATCACAGCTTTTAAATATAAATGGTTTGCTAGCTATAATCCAAAAGTCCTCACATAGGTCAGACGCTCTATAAGTAGCATATGACGCACAAGCAAATGATGGTGATGACTAAGTGTCCCTTTGGCTGTGGTTAATGCATTTCAATTCTAATCATCATTCAGGGAACATGCTGTGTAGAAGATGATGAGGCAACTATCAAAGTACATCATATGCTAAAGACCCGATTGGTATTTGTGACAACATAAATGCAGTGTGCTCACAAACAGTGTGTGCTCGCCAGCTGATTATGCATGAGAAAAATCTGTATTTTTAATGGAAACAAATATTTGAACGGTTTGAAAATGTAACTCGGATGCAATTATGAAACAAGGTCTGCTTCAAGAAAGATCTATAAATCAATTCATGGGGTGGCCTTTGGAAGTGCACATAAAATCTCATGTCCCTTTTGACCTTTCCCATTAGAGGACTATGTGCATAACTGTGCTATTTTATACTTTCATCCGTTTCTTTGTTCACTATAGCAAATGTGTTTTCATGTAAAAATGACCTTGCATTCAAATGGATGAATCATTAAGTGTACCTGCAGTATTGAAATGCCTGCTACTGAGGAAGTGTGAAAGTGCTTTATCATCAATGAATGTAAGTGTGTCGTGTGAAGATGAATTTATTCCTTATGTTGCGTAATTGCATGATTGCAGCATATTTAAAGTCACACACAAGAGCGGCAGGCGCCACATGGTGCCGTTTTTTATGTTGCGTTGATGCCGTTTTGTGCTGCTAATGTGCAAAGTTGCCATGTGCTGCATTAACACTGTGCTGCAGATGTAGCATCTGCTCCTTGTACGTGTGACTGTTTGTGTGTATGTGTGTGGGTGTTTTGTCTTTCACTTCTTTGTTAAAAGCTTGAATGTGCTGCTTCAAATTAACCGATCAGCTGTCTAATCCCTCACTGAAATGGTTGCACTTCAAAGACTCTGGCTTCCAGGCGGCCCGTCCCCAGACTGCATTGCGTGCTTTCAATGAGGTACTCTGCAGTGCGAGAGCTGCCTCCCTTCCGGCCTTTTAGGACTTTTAGTCCACCTTCAAAACCGCGAAACAGCAGATGCCTCTTGCTGCCCCTTCTGATTTCTGAATATCTGCCGGCCTGACCCTTCAGATCACATTTATGTCGAGAATCTGTACTTACTTCTCACCTTCCATAGCAATTCCCCAAGGTTTCTTCCTTTGCCTTCCCACTTCTCCCTCTGTGCCAAAAGACATCTTTGCTCCTTCACATGTTCCACTTCTCTTGTCCTCACAGTGCTGACCAAAGTCAGCTTTTCAATCATTCTTTCTTGCTCACACATACACACAGGTCTGTCTCTGCTTGACTAGGTGACATATCAAGTTGGATGTCTGCCTGCTGCTTTAAGCTTATCACTGGAGACAACAACATCGTGAATCCTGCCCAGACCACTAAGCATCTCAGCGTGATCCCTGGCAGGAAATTGTCATACGAGGCCCTCATCGCAGCCACAAGACCTTCCTGCAAATTTGTGCGATAAAACATTGATAAAACCAGAACATTCACTCACCAGGCATCTAGATCTTCCTTGTCTGGTTTCTAATCATCTGTCTGCAACTCCAACCCAGAGGGACTCACACGTCCAAAGCATTTTCCTCAGCTCCTCTAATTCTACAGCTACCTGTGGTCTTCAAAGCAGCCAAATTTCCCAATGCCCCGACTCCTTGCAAACAGCTTTTCCCTCTTTCAACACATTCAAGCTGATGTGCATTTTACAAGGCTATAAAGGGGACGCCTCCATGCCCCCAGACCATCATTGAGGCCCCAGCTCCATCCCTTGCCCTCGTAATACCTAATGCTTCACTGTGCCTGCTATGTATAAAGCTGGACATTGTCTGACACTGAGCAGACTTTCTAGGAAAACAGTGACTTCCCATTCTGCCTGCATATGCTTGAAAATAATCTATTTAAGAAACACTCAAAAATGTATGTATTTCTTCCACGACAGTGCCAAACTAATTGAAGCCCACTGCAGTGGCTCTCTATTTTTTAAATGACTCTATATTTCAGTCGTTCCTTATTTCCTTTTAGCCCTCAAGCATGCTCAAAAGAACTGCCTCTTTGTTTAAGTGCATCTGTATCACATTTCGACAGCACAACTGTTGTATACTTTAAGTGACGTACATCTCAGTTGAACCCTGAGGCCATCAGCCACCTGCAGCCCAAAGAATCTACTCGCCGAGTTGCTGGGTTGCTAAAGAGATGGTGGGCTGGAGGTGAGAAATAAAGAAAATATAGGCTTAAGGAAACAATGGGAGGGGAGAAAAAAAAACCTTAAATCCATCTATCGTCAAAGGGAATGTGGGAGCGCTTTCTAACAAGATGGATGAGCTCCCTGCATTGGCCAAGACACAGGCTAGTGGGAATCTAATGTTCACTGAGATGTGGCTTTAGCTTGAGCTCCTTCACTGGACTCTATGAGGATCTTTCCATGTGAGCAAACTGAGCAAAACAAAGAGATGAGAAGAAGGGACGGGGCCTTGCCATTTCAGTTCCTTCTTGATAGTATAATTCAGGGAGCTATATATTTTTTAACAGCAGATACTGTCTCACTGGTTCAGCTGTATTATCTGATTTCAACAGGCATGACTGTTGCTGCTAGCATTGCACAACAGCACACACTGATATCTTGGGGGATTACAAAAACAATATCCCACCACCCTGATTAAAATGCCCTTATATTTTCACCATGGCACTCATTTCCACCTCTCCCATTAGCCTTTCATACTCTAGCATGAGTCACTGGACTACTATTCTCCTGAATGTGAGGTTGCATAAAGCTCTCCTGATTTCTCCCAACCACAGCCATGTCAATCTGTTTCCTGATGCCAGACCTGACAGAGACAAGCAGCCGCACATTAACCTCAGAAGACTGAGACCTGAGCATGTGATGGCAGCTATACAGCACAGGACCAGCTGTAGCTTGACTGATTACATTATATGACTGGGTGAACCTTAGAATTGACAAATACAGTTGCCAGAAGAAAGCAATGGGCCTCTGCGAACAAGAGCATCTTGTCAGCTTTGTTTCCTTAGTTTCACTATACTGCAGATCTACACCCAGCTGACATCCTCCTCTACCCCACTGCCATTGTTGACAACTATACATTGGACTTAATTTCCAAAATGCCTCCCGGCCTCAACACATAGTGTGATTTCTCTTTCTTTTTTTTTTTTTTTTCATTGCTTTCAACATTTATTCAGCCACAATTGCTCCAGCTGTGTGTGTGTGTGTGTGTGTGTATATATGTTTATATATGCAGACACAGAATCCTGCAATGGTAAACATTCAACCCTATCTGACCCTCCCAGTTTCTGTGTCTCTTAACTGTTAAAACATTTTACTTATATGACCATTTTGAGTTTGATCTAAATCAGAGTTACACCATTAGCTGTAGCGCTTTTGGTCAGCAAGCACTTATTTACATGATTGGTCCATTGTGTTGAAGAGGGGCAGACAAGGAGGAAAGACAAGTACTGTAATCATGAGCAGTGTCATAACCGCTCGAGTTCTGCTTCTAGACAAACCAAAATTTATTAAAATATGTATGCAAAATTGAATCTTGTCTTGTCTCCACATTTCAGATGTGTCAGAAGCTAAATGTATCATCAAATGAATATAAAATAGATCTTTTTTTCCATTCTTGTTTTTCTATGTTATTCATGTTATTAGCATCTAAATGCTCATTAAAATGCTATTTGTCACCTGCCGTCCTAAAAAAAAATTCAACCATATGAATTTGCTGACAGCACAACTGTTCAACCACTCACAGTGCTTTATTCATTATGGTGACGAGTCAGTGTGCAGGCATGAGGTGGAACAGCTGGCTATCTGGTTAACCCAAGACAATGGAGGATTACAAGCTCCAAAAACTCTATACAAGAGGGTGGACTTTGTAGGAGGAGACCATCCTCCTTTACTACCCATCAGCATCAGGAGATTTAAGGTGAGGTCTAATTCGAGCTCCTGAGATTCAGTTTGCTCAGGATCTGAAATGGAGGCGTTACACTGGCTGCAGTCTGACAAAAGCGGGGCAGATGCGCAGATCGACCCTGCAATCATTGCGTCCGCCTGAGACATCCACCCGGCGTAACCAGGCAGTATCACATCACCCAGTGAGCGAAGAAAATCACTGGCAGCAACTTGCCCTCCCTCCAGGACCTGTAGAGCACGAGGATTAGGAGGCACGTGATCCCGCTCCTCCATCTGGGAAGTGCTCATAGAACTGTCAACACCAAGACCACCAGGCGGATGAACAGCTTCTTCCTCTGAGCTGTCTCCCTAATTAACAAAGATCTGCCCACCTCCCTCAACCAGTCTCCAGTGCCCTTGTGAAAAAGCATATACTGTCAGTAACTCTGTAATTCCTTTATGCCCATACAGTATGCATCTGGAAATACAAATAAATGTCTTAAAGAAACCGTCACATCAGGATGAGCGCCATTGAATATTATGTAACTTAAAACATGAGTGAGAGTGTGAGAGAAACCCGGCAATTTTATGACACATCATCAGAAAGTTAGTCTCATGTTTGCTATTTCTGTCAGAGGTAGATGCCAACATTATGAGATGTAAGTGTTCCAGTGTCAGTGTGCAGTTGTCTGTTGGAGCTCTGTTTTTAAGTTTTAAGAACTAATTAAGAACTTCCTTTGGGTAGACAATGTAAATACACTACCCAACAAAAGAGTTTCATATCAGCAAATATGGAAAATCTATGGGGTCTCATTAAGTAGAGATGGTATGCTCATGTCTCTTCATTTACACACACCAAGAAAAAAATTCATCTTTAAAACCGGTATTTGTACAAAGATCTTTTATGCAACCAAGGATTAGTCCTCCCAGCCACCAGGACTTCATAAAATTCACTAATTCCTAAAAGAATAATATAGGACTCTCAGTTGTGCTCATTAAATGAAGCAATCACCAAATCTGGGGATTTACCCGTAAGCCAGAACTGATCATCTCTCGGATCTTATACATGCTGCTACTCCCTTATGCGGTATTACAATGAGGGATCAAATTTAGGATTAGATTTAACTTGACCACAACTGTATTCATTGCGGGACCAATGGTGTGTTTTCAGTTCATTTCAAAAATGCTGAAACACAGAAAAGCTATTTCAATGATGTATAGGAGGCTGCTTGACCTTGAGGCATATCACACTCATTTTAAAATCTATAGTATAAATCAAGCTTATCTCTTTCAAAGACACTGCAAGAAACCCTTATTTGTATTGTATCACTACATAAGGATTGTGAAATAACATTTGAAACACAGCTTTCCAGTACAATATAATGGACTGATCTTATGCAGTCACAGTCTTTATGTATGTTAGTAATAAATGGCGCTGACCTTTTCCTTTAGTTAATGACTGGGCCAAAACAACACTCGATAAAAACAACGGAGAAAGCTGGGGAATATTAATGTGAGTATTTTTGTTATTTTGGCCATTTGTGTTCTGCACACTGCATGTAAATCCTGCTAACACCGTGACAGCCTAATACCCATTTCCATTCTGCTCACAATCAACATCCACGCTGACAATATACTCTTCGGTGAGTAATGACATGCAATGGCTCAACATCAATTCTGAGCTCTTTGGTATTTTTCCTGGTTCACCCTGGGCCCTGGAAGAGACAAGCAACAGTGGAACCTATTAACATGAGAGTGATTAATGTGGCCAGATGAACCCTGTACTGTAAATCATTCTTAAAAGTTGATGCACAGGACGCCGTGCAATTACATGATCACAAATGACCCTGACAAAATAGTCATGGGAGTGCACTGGAGATAGTATTAATGCTGATTTATGACTGTGTGCTCATCTTATTCCTGAATGATGTGTGAAATTTGGGGAGGGTGGGGGGGTTGTGTAGTAGATGGCAGTGGACCATGGTTCTGTTCAAATACAAATGCTTAATTATTAATAAACCCAATCAATAGCAATGAGGGCAATAACAGGAAAAAATGACTAATATTTCAATTAAATATGCTTGCAGTGGGCTTTTGTGAAATGTCTGAAAATAAAAGAATGTTATGTAAAGTACAGAACTACATTGCTTTGCTCAGCTCATTATTTTTCAAGCTAACTGGAGACTTACTAGCTCCCTGTCATTAATTGCCTTATACATTTCACACATACTGATTTATGTGAGGGTCACACGCCATACATCAAATGCAATCAACTGCTCCTTGCCACTGTAGCCTGAGGGCCAAAGGCCTCCATATGACTGCCAGACTGTGTTTTCACAGTGCTCCTCTTGAACTCAACTATCACCTCCAGTGTTTGGCAAAGTCTTCTGTGTAAACCGGCCATCTCAATTTCCCCTCTGTATACAGAAGCGGTCTCAAGTCACGGGCTGGGTCCTCCTGAGGTCACGTCCCACAGAGGAGGTTCTTTCATAATCCCGAAGGCCAGGCTGACCCCATGCCTTCCCTGTAAATGACGCCGTCTAGCCTGACAGACTGAAACTAATGATGCATTCAAGCAGCTGTCATCAGCTCATAATGGGAAAAATGTAAAAGTTTATGAGAAAATGAGCAAAAAGTGTGGCCAAAAGTGCCACAGTGAAACTGGGGCATGATACCTGAGTTTATAGTAAGTTAACAGTATGACTTTTCACTTACAGACATGATGGACTGGTAAATATATCCATAACTTCCTTTTCCCCGTGGTGCCCTGTGATCAACATTTCCACACTGCTAACAAGAACACAACTGTGAAGTTTATTGCTTCCATTATTTACACCTCGTAGTGGCTTTTTCATTGGTCTGGTTCAGGCGATATAAAACCGGTGATCAATGACCACCTGAGTGCAAATATCTGGTAAATGGAACGCGTTCACATGATATTCCCCAACTTTACGAGTCATGGGGAATAGCCTGACCGCTTCATTAATTAACTGGCCAGTGCTCAATGGATTGTGGGATGCCGAGGACGTGCGTGTCGTCCAAGTTTAGGGAGGGGAAAAAGAGGCTGCGTTTCTTTAAACTTACGAATTGGGACAGACTTCTTGGGGTGTTTTTATGATGCATTTGGTCTAGAAATGGAGACCTCTGAGGACCCAGCCTCCGAATGGGGACACTAGGGAAAGTCACAAGTGTCCTGAACTACAAATAGGTCGGTCTTTAGAACTACAATCATTTCTATATCAGGATAAGAGCCAAGGGGAGAGCACACTGACGATTTAAATGGACACAAATGTGAAAACTTGCACCCATTTACACGAATCTGCAGAATTATCACGGCTTTTGCTCAGACACATACGTATGTGCACAGCTCCGTACAGGAGGAGTGACCAGTGAACTCAGAGACAGCCTTATTGACTGACTAACCGAGTAGAAGGCAGACACAGTGACAGAAAAACTCAAAAGAAATGGAGAAAGAAAAGTCAAAGCGATTTTCTGACAGACAGCCAGACAAACTAAAATGACTGACAGGCCGCGAAACAGCCAGGCAGACTCCTGCTTAAGTGATTTCTTCGAATCAAACAGATAGGATACAGGTTCTCCAGATGTGTGTGGATGCTCGGAAGCTCCGATAACCAGCTGGTCAGCCTCGACTTAATCAGCGTCTCAGAAGTTATAAAGGAAAAGGGACTAAAGGAAGTGCTCTGCCTATTCTCATTCAACTCTAGATTGAGCTGTTTATCAGAGGGAAGTGGGGAATCTTTTGGCAGGGTGACAGAGAGAGTGAAAGTGAAAGCGAAAATAAGAAGCCCAATGAATAAGTGCCATTGTTGCATGTCAAGCTTGCCTGGGTTTTTTTTTTTTTTTGTTTTGAAGATGCAACAGAGCCACAGACTTAACCACTGTATCAAAAACAGACATTTCTGACAGGGACATGAAGCTGCTTAAAGCTTTTATCACACAATTACTTCAGTGTGAGGTGGTATTTAGTACAGCGGCGAAACTGGCCTTTGCAGTGCAGCTGCACTTAATCTGAGTGCCGCTTAAACACTTCCTTATCTTGTCCAGGTGTAAAATCAAGTGGAAGTAATGAAGGCCGCATATTTGGTGGCACATATAAATTAGCTGTTTTATGATGTGTAGCGATACATGCAAATTTAGAGGGTATTAAAATGTGAGCAAGACTAACTCGGACCCAATCTTGATATGATTCAGCTATTAAAACGCCATAAAAAAACAATTTGACCACTTTTATTCTCGAGTATGGGGTCAAGATTTTGAATCTGACCCTCAACAGCAGCTCTTTTCACCATGACAGCATCTCAAATTGCCCTGCCGCTGAAATATCTCACAGAAAGTGGTTTAGATCATATGAGGTGGATTTAAAAAAAAAAAAAAAAAATCTTATTTTGCTTGCCCACTTGTTTTTCTGGCATTAAAAATGTATATGGGTGTTTGTGACCTTATGTTTTATTCAAGTGCACAAACAGCTTTATGAAAAAACACATGTTGTGACTCCTGAGTAAACAATAAGGTTATCTGCTGAGTTGAGGTCAGTGCGGGGGTTATGCTCGCCACGTTCAGCGGACAGTGTTTTTTATTTATTTTTTATCAATTTATCAGACAATTTCAGTCAGTTAAGCTCCATTTCATTTCAACCCCCTTGTATGAAACGTTTAAAATAAAATACTGTATGTAGCAATAACGTAAGCGCTCCCTTTCCTCCGCGCTCGCTTGAAAATTCTGGGACTCCGGGCAAACCAGAGGACATCAAAGTGTCTTTATGAAGCAAGTTCTTTCAAAGCACAACATGCCCACAGCGTCTCCACATCAGACACTCGTGTGATGGAGGTTTCTATCAACAAACATGTGGTGCAACACGCTGGGCTACTTTTTAGCTCTGGTATTTCACAAAATCAACTTCAAATGACATATATGCTGATAGTTTAACTTAAAATGTGGAAACTCTTTAACTGTTTTTTGAGGTGTATCTATCAAAGGTAAAGCCTACAGAACAGCTGCATGTAATTTATCAGATAACTAATACGCAGCAACCCCCTCTTGTGGTCCACCAATATGCAATTGTGATTCTATTTAAAGGGAGCTTGATTCACTTCCTAAATATCCAAAATGGCTTGTCAAAAAAAAAAAAAAAGAATCAATAGATAAAAAATATATAATTTTCTGTGCCCTCTAGGTTGTAACAGCTGGTAGATGTTAATCAGTCGCTGTGGTCAACGTACTGGAGGCATGGGCCTCTTTCACAGCAAACATTTTGACATGTCATAGGAGGAAAAGCACACCTGTAATCAATAAGATTGATTAGGCCTGCATCCTGTATGTGAAGGGAGTGGAAGAAGTATTCAAAAGTAGCAATGCTACAGTGTAAAAGTCCGGGTCACAAAAGGACAAATATATTGGTTTAAAAATAATACTTCTAGTCGAAAAAGTATTATGTTATATTATAATAAGTAGTAAATGGCAAATTCAAAAAAGTAATGCATTTATTTGCACATCTCTCTCATCTTGCAACTTATAAAGAGGATGTCTTTAGATATTTGAAGATATGCCTGTGGGCATAAGCTATGGCTTATAATAATCTGCTCGTTGAATTATATTTTGTATTGATCTAACTATGCAAAGTAACCACTACTTTCGTTCCCACCACAACATCTAGATGCTCTTACTGGCATTGCTCACCAGGAGGCACAAATGGAGAAAACTGCATTATTATTTCCACTTGTGCTTCCCAGTGTGTCTGTTGTGAAAGACGGTCTTCTCAAGGTCTCAAGGACAATCGTCTACTGTCACAAGGTGTTACGGTCAAGTAATCATTGTACAGCTCTCAATGCAAGAAAAAGAATCTATGGGGTCTCACAACAAATAAAGTTGTTGTGTAAGTAAAGAGTTGGCTGGTTTTCCAGCGTTTTTAAGGCTTATGTCTTGGAGGCCTCTTGCTTATTTCAAGAAGTTGAAGTATCCTTGAGTTAAATGTCGTCTGCTTGTCTTTGCACGCCTCATTGTTAGATAGTTTATTCCCTGTTGGCTAACTGTCACCCTGCTATTGTTGTCTTTGTGTATCTAAGTGGTTATCTTGCTGTTGGTGTGGAGGTCCTATTTATGCTCTGCATCTTGTTTGACTGGACACTTAAGTCGCTGACCCAGAAAAAACACACGGGGACCTTGAATAATTTTGAATTTTGCATTTATTGGCCGTTCACTCACCTGTGCGTTTAATTGTTTGCAGCCTGTGCAGAAGGTCTGCCAGCTGTTGGCTTGTTGAGCTGCTGCAGCTGAAGTCGACTGCTTTAATCACCGACTGGGATACTGCAGGGCTTATAAGCTATTTTTTGAATGCAAAGTTTATGGATAAGACAGTGTGATATATCTGACTTTTTTTTTTTTAACGTGAGCTACTACCTCGAAAAATGTCCTGTGCTGACATCATGAAGCGCCTTTTGAGTGACGCGAAATAAATATTGCATCGAAATGAAAACTTTTACATTAATTTAATGAACTTCTACATCCACTTTCTGTCCTTTTACAACTTAACTGTTCCACTAATGGCTTTGTAAAACCCAGAAACCGGGGCCCCTCCCTCTCTCTCTCTCTGTTGACATTGAATGTAACTCGCAGCACACTGTTCACCTCAAATGAATGTCGTTTCTTGATGGTAGCTCATCCCCGTCGCCTTTTGACTCTCGCTGAGGGGTGCGAGCCAATAACTGGCCGACCTTGGGGGTGTCTAGTCAATTTAAGCTGTTGGGAATGTTGTATCTAGCTGTGTGAATCATGAGTGCTTTGATAAGTCCTTGAATGACCCGTGCACACCAGGCTCGTTCAGTGAATAGATGGCAGTCGCCGACGGGTGAATTTGCTTTTGTTTTTCATAAACCTAATGAGTGTAACGTTCTTGACATCCTATTTCAAGTCCCCTCGGATGAATGTCTTCATAATGTTTTATTCTAAATGTACTGTACGTCTTGATTAACATTAAACCAATTCTCTGCCAGTAAATGATTATTTGCAGAATATTCAACATTTGAGTGTGTTGGTAAACATAAATGCGAAACTAAAGCTCACGGCTGCGGAGGCGAAAACAATGTCAATTTGATGAAATGAATCCGAATGAGTTAAATTTGGATCAGACAAGCTCATTTCCATAATTAGCCAATTGTGTTTGGAGAGTGACTCATTTAAATGTGCTCACTGATGAAATATGCATGTCTTGAGTCATTTAAAACAAGGACTTATCTCTAATACAGTACACATGCAAGCCGCGGCTCCCACGGAAGTAATGAAACGTCTCTTTGTGGACGAACATATGCGGCTTTGATTTGTGAACTCAACTAAAGCCCCGCGTACACCCATGATGCAGTCATACATGTTAATTGAGGGATGAGGAAATAAATAAGTAAACACCTATTTTTAACTTTGTTTTCACTGCTTAATATACAATAAGCTTACTTTATTGTGGGTTATTGCATCACTTTTGTCTTTGTTCCTTTTTCAAATAGAATATTTTGAATCCAACATCAAGCATATGATACTTTAATAATGAGGGTGGTATTTAAAGCCTTTTTGATGGCTTAAATCATACAGTAATTTATGTTGTATTTTATGGATGTTTAGTGGCCAGATAATGAGATAATGAGAGCAGTAAGACTGAAACATAACGGCGATATCGCAGGATTATAACTTTACTTTAAAGTAGTTTCTTTTATGGAGGAAGAAAGTTTCAAAATGTAGCCACAAGTCTTAAAATGCAGCTAAAATGAAAGGTCCCCACACTTCGTTGTGTTCAGTCTCTGGTTTTGGACCCAGTGCTCGTTTCAGCTGAAATATTTGGAAAAAAGCACCCATAAAAAAAAACTACAGAGCTCACCTCCCTTCACACTTCCTTAAGTTACCTCATTCTGGGTGGGAACACAGTTTTTAAGCAGATCCACTCAACTGAACACTGAAGCAATGCATCATTGAATATGCTGAATAATGCTGGACTTATCAGTTATCAACGAGCATCAGCAATAATTACTTTGGACTATAATTCCAATTAACTCCACGGGTGATTTCATGTTTGAATACTTCAATCCGGCCTCATCTGCCTGCCTGCTTTTTATAGAAAACTGTTGTTCAGAAGATGATGAAATCTTCTCATTTGCTATTTGTCATCACCCTACCCCCAACATATGGTAAACTCATTAACCAAGATGTGAATTACCTATTAACTCTGCAGGTATCTGTCAGGTTTTTGCAAATAAAGGTAATTTACAGAGGTCTGAGCCACAAACAGCTGTCAGCATTGCTTGAATCTACCTTAGGGTGCATCATTGCGAGTGTATGTGCAGCACGTTATAAAGGCTGTGGAGGAACTCCTTTGGTTTGGTTAACGTGGCTAAAGCCATTTAAACACCCCCACTGAGACTGACGAATTCTCTTACAAGCAAAACTGGGGTGCACTTCATTAAGAGACCAAAATCCAAACACACCACAGGAAATATGGCCGTAATGAATAAAGACATAAAAGTGAAAAATGATTAGTTGGTGACCTGCAGATGCTTCGTGTTTGGAAAAACAAAAAAACAAAACAAAAAAAAAACAGCCACAGCAACAAAGGCAACCACTGTTCAGCTATTAACCAGTGTTTGCTAATGTCCCCTTTTGGTATGGTGATCAGGTTGATTTTATTTCTCATCACTGTCATGGAAAGATTAAGTCCACTGCAAAACAGTGTCATTTATTAGAGAGTACATCTTCCCACTGGCATAACAGTTTGAGTCAATTTATACAGGCCAATGTCACGTCTGCCCGGCCACGAGAACAAACCCCTTAACCAGATAAATTGGAAGAAATGTCAGAAAAAGCAACAAAGGCTGTCCTGACATGTAATAGATTTAATGTGTAAACATTTTTATCAAAACAGTAAAGATACAATCTTTACTGACAAAGTTATGGGTAGATTGTAAATATAATATAGATCTAGGACACTTCCAGGTGCTGGGAAACAGATAAGACCTCAGCCACATGACCTCCTCTCACCCCATAGAGACCTGGGACAAGCTGCACAAACACACAAGAGGAAAAACCTCGAGCACGCTACGAGAAAACACACACGGAGGTGGAGAGGAGAGGCTGAAACTCGTGGAGGACAAAGATCCACATCTCCAGATCCAAAACATCTGGGAAGAGGCAATGACAGCCAGGAGAGAGAGAGAGAGAGAGAGAGAGAGAGAGAGAGAGAGAGAGAGAGAGGGGTGGGACACTGATGTGCTTGTGTGACAACAAACTGAGAGACAAGTAGTTTTGAGAAAGTTTCTCGTTGGCAAGACAAACATGGGCTGTAAATACTCGGCTTAATATAGATTCATTGAGACTGAGACTGACCTCGCTACAAGGGCGAAGCTGCAGCAGGGACAAGGCGCGAAGTTATCAAAGAACGAGCAACTGGCTGAGAGTTATGGCGAAGAGAGGAGTTCCAAGTTTGGATTTTAAGGCCTCGACAGAGTCAGGCTGTCTGATGTCAGCAGGGAGATCATTCCAGCGGAAGGGGGACGGATAGAAAAAGGCCAGCAAAAAGACTTTTTTTTTGTTCTGTGGAAAAGATAGTAGCCCTGTATTCTGGAAACACAGTGCACATGGTGGAATACAAGGTTTTAGAAGATCAGACAAGTTGGAAGTCTTTTAAAGTCTAATCTGACATGGGTAGGGAGCCAACGGAAGCTGGAGCTGGTGTAATTTGATCATATTTTCAAGTTTTAGTCAACACTTGAAGATTCTGTACCAGTGTATGGCACACCTGAAAGGCTCTTAGGGTCTCTTCTGTCCTTGGCTGATGCACAGATGTAATTCAAGCAGTGCTGCATAAGAGCATCAAAATGTGCTCTTGGTGATCTCTTTAATTTGCTGATCAAAAGAGAGAAGGATCAAACGTAACCTCCGGATTCTTGGCTCTCAAATTATGAGAAATCAGACGCCAGTTTGATCAAGTAACAGTAACTCTGGACACTGTGTGGAGCGGGGCCAATGACCAGCATTTCAATTTGAGCAATTTCATGGCAGAACATTTAATAATTTGCCTTGATAGATGCGTACAGCTTGGTGTCAGCTGTATATGTAATGTATGAATGTATATTTTGGCCAAGATGTGAGAGATAAAGAATGAAAAACAGAGGGCCAAGCACGGCGACCTGAGGTGCTCCATATTTCACATCAGAGAAGTTTGATGTATTATTATGGGAGGACTGTGCTCTCCCAGATAAGTAACCACAGAAGAGCCAGGCCTGAGACACCAGATTGATTTTCCAGTCAGTCTGGGACTATATAATGATCAATGATGTCTAAAGCCTGCTAAAATTCAGTCATAGACGCACCAAGATGCAGTCTGGGTCCGTAGTAAGCAAAAGCTCATTCACCACTTTAGTAAGTGCAGTTTCAGTGAATTGACTGCCCCTGAAATCAGACTGAGAAGTTTTAAAAAAAAAGATTAATGTTTAAACAAGTTGTTGAGACACAACTGTGTAGAACTTTTGAAAAGAACAGAAGAAGAAGAAGAAGAAATGTTGGAGACTGTTGGATTATCAGATGCTATAGATGGAGTGGTTTAACTGCAGCAGTGTCAGAGCTAGCAGTTCCTATTAGAAGTGATAAATTAACAATATTCAGCATCCCAGAAATGGCCAGATATCTAAAAATAGCTTGTAGTTTGTTGAGCCAACACCAGCATAGACATCATTTCAGATGGTTTCAACATTTGTGAGAACAGAGACTGTCTGGCATTCAACACATGAATATTGCACTACACATTCTGCAGAAGTAGCTGCAGAGACCAAAATAACTTTCCGCGTTCAATGTCCTTGTGGACATTGTCTGCGCTGCTGAGCCAAAACATGTCTGTGACTTCTCTAAAAACTACACCACAGAATGATAGTTCTTTTCCTGATATTGCACCACTTATTATAACAGAAGTATTCTGCAAACAGGAGTAATTTAACCCCCACTTACACAAACTCAATTGAAGAAATATAAAAATAGTAATAAATGTCAAAACACTTGATTCTACATCTGCCTTTACGCACCTTTTAATTTGCCCTACCTTGACTAATAAATGTCTACATCTGTCTGTACCTCCGTTTCCTAACACTGGAAGTGCAGAGTTTTGAAATAGAAATAAATAAAATTAAATTAATAAATAAATAAAATAAAAATAAATAAAATTCTAGGTTTCAAACCCAGTGAGACGGCTGTGATGACATTAAACGCATTAAAAAAAAAAATCACATATTCTCTTTGGATCATCAAAGGTGCAGTGAATATTTCTCATACTGCTACCTCAATTTTCTAATTCTGACTTTTAATCAAAGATCTGTATCCATAAGCTATTTGAAATACCAGTTTTGTATTGATTACTATGGGAATGATTCATTGCTGAACTAACTTTATTCATATGTAATGTAGAACCACGGCACGAGCTCAGCACTGTAAGAGTTTCACCTCGAGGAAGAAGACCATTAACGAATCCCCCCCCAGCCCCCGGGTCTGTTGATCAACAGACCATGTTATGCTGAAAAATTAGTTTGGAGTTCAGTGATTTTCAGAAATGTGATCATTTTTTAAGGTTATATTGATATTTGCTTAGGTTACAGCGATTACACAACGGGGTTAAGCTGAGAGTCTCAGCACTATGATCCCAGTATTCAAAGCAATCGCTTTCAAATCCACATGGACCTACAGCTAAAAAAAAAAAAAAAACACAAGAAGTTGCTGCCCCTTTTAACCAGACTTTTATATTTTCTAGCCAGTCAAATCCCATTACAGTCACGGCTAAAACAGACTTGACAATTTTAACTTTGTATATTTTTTACCCAAAGCCTGCAAAGCTATTTCTTTTGATGAAAGCTATGTATGATAGTGCCCAAACCCAATGTCTCACTGCCCCTCTCCACTTTTCTAAAATATTCAAGTAGCAGTGAAGATCAAGGACAGCCCTGGATTTCAAAGCTATCTTTTTTTTTTTGGACGAAACCCATGCAGGAATAGGCGTCCCACTTCTGCTGCAGAAAAAAAAGTTCCCTTCTTATCATGTTTATTCTCCTTTTAATATTAAAATTCAACAATCAAACATGGAGCAAGGTTCACTTGTGTTACAATCACCCATCCACGAGCTCGGAAAGCCACTTCCTATGCAATACGATGTAAACAACGTCGATTCAAGTTATTTCGGTACGCAGTTCTAACACGTACTATTTACATATAGAAGTGTGAACATCAAAGCTTACGTTCAGCTGTGGCGAAAAATAAGCCCCATTATACGGCAGCATTTCTTTGTTCTCGGACGCGGTGTTATAAATCACACTCAGGATTGTTATGTAATACCTGCTTAGTGTTGAGACTTAAGTGTGATTAAAAGGAAGAGGAAACAAGGACTTAATCACACATATGGTGTATCATCCAGAATACAGAATGTGTCATAGAAGGGTAGACTACGATATAGGCGTAGCTATGCATGATGGTGTGACTAGATCTTCTGATTGCTCAAAAAATAAAACAGGGGGGGACTAAAGTGTGCTCTGATATCAAAGTGACAAGTAATTTGGTGTGGACCCAGTCATCTAGAGAAAGCGCGGACATGTGGAGAAGACCCAGGAAGCGTCTCCAATCTGGCGGCGTCGATCGTGGCAGATGGAGCAGACGGTCAGCCAAGCAGCCCCTGTTGTCGGCGCCATTCACAAATAGCGCGGTGCATTGCAACTTCACGGGCTGATTAGGAAACAAGACACAGGCAAAGATGAATCGGCCTCACCCGCTGCGAAGCATTAAAGGACACGTCTGCTTTTCCCTCGCTCGGATGACGGAGGGACAGTCCACCCCTCTGGTGCCTTTTGTTTTTTCACTGCTCCTTGTAGACATGAGAAATGGCCAAAGAGATCAAAGTACAGAGCGTCGGGGAGGAGATGGATGCATGGGATTGAAAGCTGGCCTGCTTATACGCCGCAGACTGTTAATACAGAGGGGGTTCGTCTGGGCGGAGGGAAGCTGGGACAGTTATCCCTGACACTGATCCCAGCGGGGGGTCTATATCGAACCACCGATACTTTTTTGAAGTCATAAGTAGGTTCTAAAGCCCAATTTATTCACATGATTTGGCTCCATGACCTTGAAGTAGACTTCTGGCAAAATATAATTGAATGTACATGTTGTGTATTATGAAAAAAGATGTCAGTCTTAACATGCTCTTTGGTGTGAAAATGCTTAAACATCCTTCACTCCATGTGGCCACAGGTATGGGAACACACATCTATATACTTTGAGGCTGTTTTCATGCCACCTAGTGTCTATTAAGGTGACCTCTAACACGACAAGAAAAAAAAAATCATATATCCTGTGTTTCCACCTTTGTTGCAATAGTCTGAAAGCTCTTTTCTGTTTCCATTATGAAATCGTTTTCCTAGTTTGGTGCAGAAAAAACTTGGCCCGCACAGAGCCCTGACCGTGGCCCCGTCCAAAACCTTTGGGACAAACACCGACTGTGAACCAGACTTTGTTATTAATGCCAGTGGTTTTGGAATAAGATGTTCAATAATTACATATGAGCATAATTTTCAGAGGGGTATACCACCTGCTTTTTCCCCATATCATATTTGAAATGCTAAGACTGGTAAATTTCTTAAACAAACACAAATCAATGTCTCAAAATGAATTTAGAGTCGACTGCATTAAAAAAGAAAATTCAATATCCTTTTACTGATGTAATTTAGTACATAATTGTGAATAAAATGGTTTGTTTGGCCTGAAGTGTTCTTGGACAAAACGATAACACTGCATTTTAGGGCCATTTTGATGCAGTTAAAAACACTATTTGAGGAACTTTTTTGTGGTTCTTTTCAGCAGCTGGACAAGAAGAGCTGGAAGAGGAGCACTGAATCAGCAGCCAGCAGAAAATTAAATATGTGAGCAGCAGCCAGCAAGTCTTTAACCACATGACCTTTATCGAAAGTAATTTTCAACAGGGGGGTTGATCGTACTCCGCACGGACCCCATGCATAATACACTGCTGGTTAACTCGGTTCACCCAGTCATTTCTCTGCAGTTGCGTGTGTTTTCTTTTAAAATAAAAGGTCTGATCAAAAGGCAACATGCAAAGTGCCGAGCGAGGGCTGATGTGTTGTTGATGAGCGGCGGGCAGCATCAAACCCATCATTACAGTCAGCCGCGGTTATCACTTTCCCCCATTTTACATCTTTGGTGATCAACAGTCTGCTCCAATCCGGTGGGGGTAATTGGCCGTACATCTTTGCCAGTGAAAAGGTTAATTAGTGTGCTATTATGTGGGTGATTGAAAGCTATGATAAATAATGTAATGGCTTTTACTCAAGATTTGTCTTTTGCTGCAGTGTGCCTCAACTGCCGATGTTTGGTTATTTGGTTTATTAGTTTGTATGAATACGAATGTATTTTTCACCTCACGATAACATGAGGCTCTACGTGTCTGTAAATCTCCAAAATATGATTCTGTTAATTTGAAACACAGCCTCGCAGCAATGACATATTTCTTATATTTCCCATTCTATACATAAACGCATACATAAATGCATTCAAAGGGCCAAATAGCTCTTTTTTTTCCTGAACAGGATTTCTAAACTTTCACATGTGCAAAGTGTAGTTAGACTCATTATCCAGACATAAATATGTTTGTGAGTGCTGCTGCAAACAAAGGAGCAGACCTCAACAAGTCTAAGGCTGTGAAGCACGTGGCTCAAAAACAGACAGGCTCATAGTCAAAGAGTTTAAAAATAAAGTCTTGACAAAGGCAACAGAAACTGTTACAAGAGGTAATGGTGAACAGGTGGAAACAATCAGGGGCAGGGGCAGACAATCTCAATCAAGGGCAGGAAGTCAAGCGAGCTGAGACAAGAGGAGAGTTAATTTTCAAAATAAAACAAACCGCGCCACACAGGAAACATGACCAAAGAGACAGAGAAACAGACACTACAAAGATGTGTTCATGTTAAGGTGCAAATATGTAGCTAATTGTTAAAATTACACAAACGTATCCTTCACTAGAAAACTAGAAAACAAACTTTTTTCCTCTCCTACTGCACAAACAGCGCAGCACCACCCAGTTTCTTTCTGCACATAACCCCCTAATCTGGTTTGACACAGAAACACAGGTGCAACAGCAAACACAGCATTACCATATCTGGCATGTTACAGTAGATTGAAGAGCGGCACCGTCTCACTGTCACTACATCTGCCGGAGCCGAAAACACACATATTCCATTAGCGTCCGGGTTATGTGCAGCTCCCGGCGTCTCCTTACAGGCATAAAGTACACGCTCCTCCGTGCGGCCCATTACTCATTCACAGGTGCAGTGTTGTGGTAAAAGGCAAAATCAAAAAGACGAGTGCTCGCCCATTTCCTGTCTACATTATAAAGCTCTCACATGAAGTCACTGTCAGACACACAGACATGTGATTGTAGCGCATCTACAAACATCAAGGAAAAACACAGATCATCCTATTCGTATAATTTTTTATATTTATATAGTTTACATATATTTCTCTTATTTCTTATGTATGTGAATACTGGAAAAACTCATTTTCTTCATTCATTTCATCTGCATTATCCAGTTCCTTTGCAGAAAGCATCTGAATAGAAAAGCCTAAAAACCCAAGCATAAATTGTAAATATAATTTTTGTCTACACTGTAGCCATTAATACCACAATTACACAAATCAAGTTGTGCAAAGATTAAAAGAAAAAACTTCAGATTTTCTGTTTTCCTGTGGACATGCATATCTGCAACAAGGCCTTGCTGAGAATCGTAGGCCGAGTACACATCGTTTACATTGTGCCATGAATAGAGATGAGATCAGATGTCATGAAAAGGGAAAGCGATATTCTGGACGACTGCACTGGGTATTTAAAATGTTTCCTTTTCTATTCATCTATGGAGAAATCTGGACTGGCAAACACATCTTTTGGCTCTTTGTTGTCGTTTGGTCTGGAGGGATCACAGACCAGCTGGGTGGGTAAACATAAGCGAGCCATGTGCAATCTGATGTTACGTTGTATAATCTCTGGCCACTGAAGAAGAGAAAAAAAAAGTGGACTTTTGGGAGCACTGATGAGCAAAGTTTCTGGATGCAGCTTGAAAGAATTTTAATTCCTCGTTAAATGGAGCGCCAGCTAACACGCTCAATCAATTGTGCGCTTTAGTCGAGGCCGGATTGATTAATCACGGTGACAGACTGTGCGATGAACCCGTTCCTTCAGTATTGTTTTTCTTAAGACACAGATATCCTGCAGAAGCAACCCTCCACTCCATTGTTGGTCCCGGCCCACATTTTAGAAAATCAGGCTGTAAACTATACGTAACTGTTTGAATCTCAATTATGTCGGCAGTTTGTAATCTCCGCCAGAAGGGCACTGCTTAATCACAGCAGCGGGGTGAGATATCACTGTCACCAGATATTTGTCTACCGCGTTGGTAATCTATAGCCTCGTTCCCAATCATGATCACATTATAACCCACACATACAACAAGTTGAGACAAGTGGGGGGGTACAAATATTTTTCACGCTACTCATATGTTTTCCTGATGAAAATTTCCATAACATCCGGAGGGTGAATCATTGTCATGTATTATTCATAACAAACAACCCTTAAGCATTTAATAGAATCATATGTGAACACACACACACACAGGTACAGCTTTAAATTAGTATGCATGTATGTGAATAACCTTTTTTTTTTTAATCAGTATTCTTGACTCATGATATTGTAGTCGTCAACTCGGGGTGGAAAATGAGCAAATACATGTTCCTGGACTTTGATCTGGAGTGGCCCACCAAACCAGGCTCCGTGATACTCTGCAGCCTGCGGCACTTCTGTCCTGGTCTTTGAGGGCTGCACTGACTGCGGGCCATGATGCAAAAACGGAGAGAAAACAACATGCTAGTTTACTGTGCTTTGCAGCGCTGACCCTTCCCTTACAGGCTGCCTAAAGGGGAAGTGTTAATGGGGCCCCTCATCACTACCAACAGGGGCTCTTTTTTATTTTTTAAGGACTACTAAAGGCAAAGACCAGGAATAAAATATACCACCAAGTAATCGCACACACAAAAAAAGGAGTAAAAGCTTTACTATAATTAGACTCCATATAGATACAGTACAGTTCCTTTTTATTCCATAATCATACATATAGGAAATAATATAATAAATAAATTGTTCTTGACCAGTTCTTGAGTCTTCACATTCCCTAGCTCGACCTACTGCACATCCTATTTTTAGTTTTACATGTCCACCATGAAGATTCACCTGCTAGTTTACCACCCAAGAGGCGGCGAAGGCACCGGCAAAGCAGCATCAGCGGCGCCGTGCGAACACGTGACTGCTGACTTTTCCTTACAGAAGCTCGTAAAAAGACAATCACAGGGAAGGTGGCTAGATTTATATGCAGCGATTTGCAGCACATTGATGAAGTGTTGGGGGAAGGGGTTCCAGGATACTGACCACCACAAACACACATGAAATCTCCAGTTG
Organism: Amniataba percoides; assembly: GCA_037176925.1. Classification (NCBI taxonomy): domain Eukaryota; kingdom Metazoa; phylum Chordata; class Actinopteri; order Centrarchiformes; family Terapontidae; genus Amniataba; species Amniataba percoides. Next base: position 3,904,090 of record JBAJHX010000011.1, on the reverse strand, counting down.
TGTGACACCCCATGGGCAAATAAAGACTCAACTAAAGTCTATGAAGCTCAACAGAAGGACATCACATGGGTGGAAGTCATTATGCTGCATGGCAGTTTGAATTACTATGAGCTATATTTATTTATATTATATATTTCAAGATTTACACTTTAGAAAGTGACAGCTCTAACATATAATTGTCTTGTACTTGCAAACATGTAAACTGACAATGTACCATGATATGCACACAGTTGCCAGTTTATTTTGCACACGTAGCTAAAACATGCAGTCTGTGACAACAGCTTGACAATAAACGCTGCCTTTTTGTGAAGGTTACAATGTTGACTGCGGTTTTTTTTTTTTTTTGTTCCCTTTTTTTTTCCTCTCAATGAAGCGGTCGCATCACAGTTCACTTCGATTTACAGTTCAATTGCTCACTCAAGTATCATCATTCAGAGGCACTTCAGTATTCAACAGTGGGAAAACTCATCACTGCTCATGTGGCCCAGTGCTGGTTCTGACTATGCTCCAGTTTGTTCAGTCTGTTGCTCGTTCAAGCTGTCTAGTTCAGTTTAATACAAAACTAGCCTGCTAGGTTAACGGCTCCTTCCTCTGCAGGGACCTGGTTTTTATGAGTTTGGCAGAATTTATAGCTCCAGGTTACTGAGATAAAAATTGATTAGAAGAATAATGTTTGGCAATTTGACAATTTCATGGAAATTTCGGCTGAAATCACCTAAAACGAGAATGATTTCACACTTAAATGAAAGATTTAACCAGAAAATTCTTATAGTGGAGCACTTCTGAAGTAAAAAGCACCTCAAATGCTCAAACTCTTTGCGCTTTAAACAAAGAACAACAACTTCCCACGCGCTGTCAACAAGGCCTTCAGAGCTGAGAGACTATAACGTTTGAGGCTAAGCTTGATCAAGAAGGCTGTGTCCAACGCAAAATGAGATCATTGTGATGAAAAGGTGACTTTGTTTGTTATCTGACATTTTTCAAAGCCATTGTGATATTTAAACTTAACATGGTCCTACTCTTAAGGATCTAAAGTTCTAAAGCACCGCAGTAATGGACTTGAGAACCGTGTAATTAACACCTCTGGGTTTTCATTGGAGGTCAGTAACTTTTAACAGAGCTCATGGTGCGGATGTGGAAAGTGGAGTTTGTCAGTCCAGGTCAAGGTTGTTTTTTTTCTGTTTTTTTTCCCCCCATCAGGTTTTAGAGCTGGGATAAGGCTGAAATTTCACATTGTGGAAGCTGATGACTATGATTTTACTGACATAATCACATAGTGCCACTCATTTCGGTCTGCACAATCACAGAGGGGCAGATTGGCAGCAAGTTAGGTAACTGGACATTTCAACACAAATCCAATGGAGTTCCCAATCTTTAAACTATAAGGCTGTTCATTGCGTCAGCTCCTGTCATAGAAGATAACTGACCTGGTTGCTCATATGTTTTCTTGACTTCTTTGCATTTCAGTGTTTGACGCCCAACAGTAAGCATGTCTAACCTTTCTGTTTCAGGTCCCACCTCTGTCTATGGAAAAGATTAGTGACTTCACCGTGTAGTGTAATGAAACTGCAACGGCATTAAAATCAATCATCATGAAAGAAACGTTCCACCAGTTCAAGCCATTTGCCGCACTACTAAAGTACAAGTGTTTGACTCGTACAAGCAGGAAGCATTTTTCTCACATTTCACCTCTAAAACCAGCTCTTGACTGAATACAGCATTTACTAAATTAGCTTAGTTGACACATTTAATTAGATTTTTTTTTCTCATAATAGTTTTGCCTAACTCAGTTTGAAAGGAGAGGGGTTTGTCTTCAAACCACAAAAACCTCAAACTGCTGTTAGTAGCGTGGTATTTTTTCAATAGGGAATGCCAAGCCTGTATAGACTCCCAGAGTTCTCTGTTTCCTTTCCCATGGCAACAGGCCATTTTCTAGGGACATACACAAAGAGGCATCAGAAATAAAATAGTCACTGTAAAGAGGATAACCTGCTAGAGAGAAGGATGGAGATCCATGAGTTGAAAAATGACACAAAATGCTTGGTTGACGCATTTTTTGCGAGCGTTCGAATGTCACTTTTCTTAAATTTACGGTTCACATTTACTTGCTCTTTCCCCTCGCTGTGTGTTTTCTGTGAAACGATATCGATGTTTCAGGGGGAGAAAATGTTTCCTCCAGCAGATTGTACAAATTTACATTTGGCACAAACAGCGCGGTGGAGGACGGGAGGGGACTCTCTAACCACCACATCCTATTCAATTTCACATTCCATGTCAAGGCCACGTATAATTACCGCAAACTTATCTCGTCATCGCCTCACCACGCGTGCCTTCAAAGCCCAGTCAAAATGCATATATGCTTTTGATCCAATATCTCGGCCCCTTTATCATGTTGCAGCGGGATTATTGGGATCACTGTCTGTCGGAAGCAATCTGAGGCCCCAGATAGAAGCATGACCAGCCAAACTCTGTTTTTCTGCTTGGTTAATCCGACAGCACCTTCTGAGGAGATCCAATTAAATCTCTCCTTCAAAGAATATGTGACTGCTGGAGCATAGATGAGATGAGAAGGATGGGCGGGAGGAAGAGAAGGGTAGAGGGAGGGAGGAAAGGAGGGGGGGGGTCTCTTCTGTTTTAATCATTCCAGATCAGTGTCACACTATTTAACCAGCCCCGGCACACCACAAGAATGTGTTTGGGAGAACAGTGGAGATTAAAAAGCTTGAGCGCGTGTATGTGTGTGTTTGCAAGCTCCAGCGAAGAATGGGCACATGCAAGTTGCAGGGCTGAACTGATAAATACATCATATATCTGTTGATTAAAGGTGATAAGATGAATAATATCTTTGGATCAGACTCATCAGCAATATAATTACAGCGCTAAGCAGAAATTTCATGGTCACATACTGTATTTGCGCCACAGACTTGCTTGTTTGAGCCTCAAAATGCAGTGAAAAATGTGTTTCTAGGAAACAAAAAAATCCATAATAACACTTTGTTTCATTCAGAGTACATCCATAACGCCAATTATGAGTTTGAAGTGCCCTTTTGATCGTGGAGCTCTCTTGGTGTCATTTTCCTAGGCAAATTACTCGACTTCTGTAGCAGCAGATTACAGCATTTCTGTTTGGGGGATATACAAAATAAATTGTTTTGCTGAGCTGAGAAATATTTCACTAACAAGACACCCCTACATTATGTTAAATATATCAATATTAGAGCTGAGAGTTGCAGCTTCTTTGAATTCTTTCCAGAGGCCCGTGTTTACTGATATTGCAGTAATACAGTTTTATCAAGTCTGTGACTAATTGTTTGGTGGTGGGATCCCAGGGGAGGACAGCCCCTGTGGGATGCAGGGTAAAGAGGATGGCAACCTCCTTGTTAACACAAATGATGTTGTGCGTTTTCCATCTCTGAAAAAAACAACAAATAAAAAAAAAGGACGAGGAGGAAAACGTTCGTCGCTCAACTTGTTTCCCTTCTTCATGCGTCCTCCAGTCGTCTCGGAGTCGACAGTGCATGCCGGAGGCAGCCTCTGCCAGAGAGTGAGTGGCCAGTAATTATAATATGCACGACAGGTATTTTTCTGCTAATTAATTTTGGGTTAAGCAGGCAACCGTGCATGTTTTCCACTTTATTAAGCAGTGGTGGTAAAGTGTGCCCTAGTTTACTAAGCCTGCTGGGAGGGATGGATAGATGGAAGGGTGGATGGATGGAAGGATGGATTGATGGATGAAGGGCAGCCAGGGTGAGACATAGGGAGAAGGGTGGACACAAAACCTGCAGACAACATGGCTGCAGATGGGTAGATGGATAATAGCACATATTAAGTGTATAGTAAGGACCAGTGTCAAGTTGGAGCTGTCAAAGCTGAGACTCCACTACAAAGTATCAAGCCTCTAAAGCACCAGAGGTGCTGACTCTCCCATAATGGTGTTTAGACCCTCTCTGTCCTCTCTCTCATCCATGCGTTTGTGTGAAAAAAGCCTCTTAGGGCTCAAAACCGCTTTAATAGAAACCCCTCAATTTTTTTTTTTTGCTAGAGTGTACACTGAACACTTCGCCACAGCTAAAGAGATCCCCAACACAAATGTAATGGTTTCCCATCATGGCGTGACAGCTGCTGCGGACAACGCACTGTGACATCCTGCAGAGTGGATAGTCCACAGTGGAAGTGATCCCCCACCAAATCTCCAAATAACCTCTAATTGTCAGAGTGAAGTGTGTGCAATTGTCCCAGCGGTCTGTGGCACGCTGAGCCTTCTTATGCCTGCCTCTCATTAAGGAGACACGCTTTCCCATTTCAGATGTCTCACTAAGTCTAGATTGGTTAAAAACCAGATCGTAAGTCAGCCTTTTATTACAGTACGATATCAAATATAACTGAGGACTTCTTTTTTTTGTAAAAAGAGATCCTTTGTAGTTTTGGCTATTATTCTAAAAAACAACAGCAGTCAGATGATCAGGAGTTAAACAACTTATTTGGAAGAAAATATTAAGCGGAAATTTAGTTATATTATCACTCAAACAATTCACAGATTGACTTCATGGTCCAGCAGCAGTATAATGGCTGGACATTTTGTATCTCCACACACACACACTGGCTAAACTGTTGACTTGTTTACAGCCCGTCTGACTACCTGAACTTTTTTTTTTTTTTTGCTTTCTCAGACTTGTTGCAACAGAGCTGGTTGGCAAATCGAAAACTTACCAAAATCAACATGGGGACTCTGTAACCAGCCCAATTCCGGTGCCATCGGTTTGTTTGACAAGCTCATTTGTTGGTACAGGCCCTGCGAAAGCACAACGATGAATCAAGCTCTGTAAAGCGTCGGCCTCGGTACACAACCAGTCAGGGTTTACTCTGCGGGTCGGTATCAGCACTTTTAAGCAATATAAATTAACCATGCATGTCCGGTCTCAGGTTGGAAACAGCTCGGGGACCAGTAAAGGAGCCTCCGCTGTGCTTTTTCCGACCGCAGGGTGGAGGACAAATCATGGCGTTTCAGGGCAGCAACCAATACACAAGTGTAATAAAATAATCCCACTCTAAACTCTAAAACATCCAACCTCCAAAAAACAGGTAACACATTATTGAAGATTTCTTACTGTGGTAGTTGCAAGATATGTGACATGAAGCCTATTTGACTTATTCAACTCTTTTCCTGCTCTATAATGAAACACTCCCGAATGAATATATTACATTAATGTTCCTCAGTTTATTGTTATACAGTACAGAGGTACAAGAAGTACAGTGTAAGGATGGAGACTGGTTATAAAACCAATGTTGTAATAAACTTGATTAATCGGACTAACTGCCCTCAAGTATCGAGTTGTATGATTAATTAAACATTAAAATTTACAAATGGCCCTTAATGTGTCCGATAAATTGTGCCTGGTATAATTATGCAACGTTACATAAAACTTCTTATGTATTTATTACATTTTGAATCTACATGGTAATGAGGTTTTGGTAATGCTACTGTAATTTAAAGAATTCACACTGAGTATATTAAAGCGCCACTGCTTTTAACGGCCATAAAGTGACGGAAAAAAAGCAGCTAATGCAGTCGTTAATTTATTTTTGAAAGTTCAGTATGCCAGCTTGTGTTTAGCTGATGGAAAACAGAATCAAGTTGATGGGTTTCGAGGACATTTACATTGTCGCCCTCCTGGATGGCTCTTTTCGGATGGCTTTTTATTTTTTTTTAATGAATTGTCACCTCGCTTTAAACACCAGCTTGTGGAAATGAAAGTCGAGCCCCCATTGGACACGCGCATCTGCAGGTACGCGGCGTTGAATGCTAACAATCTGCCCGCCAGAGTGATGCGCGGAACACACATGAAGCGCGCTCGGGCTTTAACTGCACGCCTGAACGATCTCACGCGGCGAGTGATGCTTTTTCCCCACTCGCACACAAATTGGAAAAAAAAAACATCAACAGATTGCAAAATTTCACACAGCATTTGGGAGATGTAGGGTATTTGTGTCAAACAGCAGTGACTAAGACATACTGTACAGCAGCCATGCACAAGCGCTGTTTGCCTCCCAACCTTCCACACCAGAACTCATCTTTATCCGTAAACATATACAAACACAGTTTTGTCGCCGCATGAAAGGGAATCTTTGTTCCAAGACAACACAGTGATGCAACTTTTTTTTTTTTTTTCTTTCTCCCTCCCCACCCAGCTACCCCTGTCTCTGCGAGGCTCTCCCTCCTCTGCTGCGAGAGATGACGGCACATTTGCATGACGAAAAAAGAAACACGGGCCTCTTTGATATGCCTCTCCTCTTCATGCCTTCCCCTCAGTTCTTCTCGCAGGCCCCGCTCGCTAGGGACAGATAATTGTCGGGAATCTTGCTCCCTCTTCCTTCTCGTTCCTCTGCTTGGCAGTAATGATGGTAAGCCTTTTGAGGTGCAACAGGGCTAGGGAACCAATTACGGATTCTGAGTTTAGCTGGCTTCAGATGAGGGAAAGGCAGTAGGACCACACTGCTGCACTTTGTTAGGTAATAACGCAGAAATTAGCCATTAACACTGGGTTTGTTTTCTTTGAGATCTGGCCCCGGATGAGGATTCTCTTTGTGAGCAAATTTGGATGGCGCCAACTTACATATAAGAATTGTTTAATTACAAAGGCTGCGAGACGAAGGGACGATAGGAAATGAGGGGATTTTTATCATCTCAGGCAACAGAGTTTGAGGCCTCTCTCCATTTTTTAAAGCTAGATAATCCTCTAAACCAAGTCAAACATGGAGCCGGGTCCTCCTCCTCAAAGGAAGATAATCAATTACTAATGCAAAACCATAATCAGGGTTTCTCAAAAATCTTTGGAACAAATGGGTCAGCATGTTGTGTTGCATTAATAATGGTGCGCTCTTTGCACTTTCCTCACTCCTACTCGCTCCCCCTGCTCGCTCTCTTTCTCGCTCTCCTCTCCCCCATTCAATCACTTTCCCTCCTCACCGCCGCTGCCACCCTCCACCCTCCCTGCACTCGGGAATGAATGCCTCAGCTGCAAATTTCCATCAGACTTGTGAAATGAGTGCCAAAAACAAAGACTGCAGCTGTGTTTTTAACCAAGGGAAGCCTTTTGTCTTAGGGACGACTTGTGGTGCCGTCACCCTCCCCTCCCTCGAACCACCCTCCTCCTCCCTCCATATACCCATCTCACCGCCTCTCTACCTCCCCCTCCGTTGTCTCATCCGAGTTAGCTGCTGAAAGATTCGTCTCCTCGTGAGACACAAAGTCTGAATGTACCATTCTTGCATTTTCACCGAGGCTTATTATGCCCACGATAAGGCCTGTGGCTGCACACACAGGAAATATTGATTATCCTACAAGGCAGCAGCAGGCACATGAGAGCGAGTGGCGGGGGGTCAAAGGAAAGGGGTTGGGGTGGAGGGGGGTGACAAAAAGTGGGTCAAGAGTTCTCTTGAAATATCAGAACCGAGAGAGGCGTCAAGCGTAATCAGTGTTTTTCTTACAGCGCGGAGGAGCCGATGTGTGTGCTTTGCGAGTTAATGCGCTAACAGCCCTTGATGATGAAGCCCTACCTGTCCGCAATAATCGCAGAAAGCGTGCCGCAATGCTGCTTCAATCTACAAACATGTCTCGCCAAATTCCGTGTGATCCTCCGACAGCAGGTGGGACGCAAGGTCGGAGGTGGAGACACGTGTTGCTCACGGCTCCGCAATTATCCATGAGTCAAGGTGTGTTTTTTTTTTTTTGTTGTTGTTTTTTTTAACACGTTGCTGGGACTCTGCAAACCAACGCGTCTCCTTTGGGATGATGATAAAATAAATGCCCCTGAAAGCAATAAACACTGACAAATGCAGGGAGCTAAAATTGTTCACAGGGGGAATTTTGGCTTCCGAATTTCTCAGAAAGTCATCACAGTCGCTCAGACAATAACGCGAGGAGAGTGAAAACGGCGAGAATAAGCTCGACTTATTATTTCTGATTATATGGCGGGGAGATGTGCGGCTTAACAATGCTCTGCCCAGAGTGTGTATTTAAAATAGCTTTCTCTGCATTTCCATAAAACCAGATTCTTTGCAACACCCATTCAAAATGTTCATTACGGACTGAAAAAAAAGGTCATTTGATGCTTTGAGAATGAAAATTGTTCCTCTGGGTGAGGAGTTGAGCCATTTGAAACCCCCGATCCACTTTACTTGAATTTGTTCAAGGAGTTTCAAGGTAAGTTAGACGGGAAGAATATCTTCAGGGGCATTTCATGCTTCACGTCCAAGGGGAGCTCTCAATTTGCTGAGGAATTCTTGAATAATTGAACACTGATATTAATTTGATTAGAAGCATGCAGCCTCTTAATAAGAAGCCGGTGTTTACACATAAGGGAAACACTAAAAGAAAGTTAGTTTAAACCTGTTATTGAAGTGTTTTCAGCGACGATATCAATCACACTTAGAATCAATGTCAGCGATATGAGTCCCCGCTGTTCTTTTTCTCCTAATCAACATATTGCAGAATGTGCGGCCTTGCTGTGGGGAAGGTGGCGGAGGGGACAGCGAGGCTTGGAGCGGAGGCGGAAAAGAAGTGAAAGATCTTCAAAGCATCTGCTTTACAAGTCTGATGTATTCTCACTCGCTGTGTTAAAATCCTTTGTGTCTCATTAGGCTGCGATTTTGGGACGGTGCCTTTGTGCACTGGACAAATTCTGTTTGAAATGCATGGGGTGTGTGTGGCGGGGGATCTCGAGGCTGTCGGCAAACCCATGGGCTCGGGCTTTGTTAGTGAAAAGAAGAGGGTCACTTGTCTCGCCCAATAAATGGTTTATTTCATCATCCTTTTAATAAGAGAAGTAAATATTTATGGCGGAACACAAATGCCTGTTTGTGTGTGCAAACCTAAAGGTGCACTGCATCCGGCTGCTCAGCTGCCGATCTGATTCTGAGCCGCATTCAGTGGCTGATGAGCAATACTGACATTGACAATGGCAATAACAACAAGAAGTGTTGCATTTACTGTCACTGAAGGGGACTGATGGGGCTGCTGTTGTGACGTCACAACAGCTATAAAGATCAACAGCATCAACGACATCAGCATTAATGGCAACAATGATGGACAACTGCTACAACAACAGTAAAATCACTGTAGCCAACGACAAATGAGACAATGGCAACAACAATAATATATTATCATTATCAATACTGCTTCATTTGAAGTGGGTTTTGACTGACAGGAGGCGGGTGTAATGGCATCACAAAGTTACCCATTAGTTACTATATTTATACTATAGTAAGAAATCATGCCAAAGGTTATTTAATGAAACATTATGTTTACAGTCACTATTGAAAGTTAGGCACTCCCTGTTTTGTTGTCTTGGCCCTCTCAGCAGTCCAATGTAGATTTATTAATCAATGGAGCTGTTTGGAGGATGGAAAGTGAGCTACAGAGGCATCAATCACTGGCTGCAATGTATCTCTAATCATGACATACGCATACAATGAATACTGGGAGAAAAGTAAAAAGAAAAAAAAAAAAAAAAAAAAAACTCATGATCTGGTTTTCAATAGTGCTGTGAGGTCTGCGGTCATTTGATTAGGCCAGAAATCCTGTTCAACATTCCCATTAATCCAAGCTTCACAGAAATGTGCCCTGCTTAGCCTTCCAGGCAAATGATGGATTTCATGTTAATCACTATTTTTATCCAGTAAACCAAAACACGTTAAGTGGTTTAGTGATTTAGGGGGGATATATTGTGTTAAAATCGGAGAGAATTGGGGCTCCAAACACTGCGAACCTGCCCTTTACATCTCCTCACTGCTCATTCGGCTCTTGTCTTCTCTAATTGTGCTAAGGCTGGCTGTTCATTTATTCACATTCAATAATAAGGGTTATAATTGAACTGAAAAGGAGGACTCGCTGAGGTTCCCTCCCTAAAAGGATGTCTTCTATGGCTCTTTCTTAATCATGGCACATAACCAGAGTTTGAATAGAAGCACTGATTTGCACGTACTGGGAAGTTATTCTCGGACTGATCCTCCTAAACTATGGTGATGTAAAGTCTGCCTCATCTCTGTGAGCAGGTTTGGTTGTGTGTAACAGAAAAAAAAGAACAAATCTATCTATTTACAGTTTTTTTTTTATTGGAGCAGGCGGTGCATTTATGAGTCATTCCTGGTGAAGTGTTTTGTATGGGGAGTGAGTAAAAAAAAAAATCATTATGTGTTTGATGGAGGTGATAGTAATCATCACCATCGCTCCGAACTCAACAGCTGAAGAATTAAAAGAAATAAAAAAATACCATCAAGGGAACTGCTCTCTCAATGATACACGATTTAAATTTTATTTTGAAATCTGGACAGAAATCATGGTGCAAATGATCGACATATGGATGTATAGCCTGGCTCAGAACAGCTTGAGAGCTAACCTTTCCAAAATTAACTGGGAATAATTTCATGAGCCAAGGTCTTGAGTAGAAGATTAAAATTTAGACGAGAAAAAAAAATCTCACAAGCCTCACTTTATGTTTTAAGATCTGTGATTACAGGCTAACAGGACACGTGTTGATGTGCTGTTGTTTTTTTTTCCCCACACTGCAGAGGATCCACAGATCTTTGGGTAATGATTGTATTCACCTGTCACTTCTCTTGACTTTTTTTTTTTTATGAGCTCTCTTCAATCGCAGGCACGCTTTAACTTTTAGCTTTCCACCTTTGCTCCCTGCGCACGTCTATACAGTATCTGCAGCACCCACAATGACTAAATTCATATAAAAAAAAAAAAAGACCCATGTTGCAATAAGGAAGTCCTGGAGGCAAGTTGTTTTAAAAAACAAACAAATGTTTGAGCTAATGCATGCTCCATTCAAGCAGCGATGGAGGGGGGTTATCTGAAATATTGATGAACAAGTAA
>JBAJHX010000011.1:3869441-3893108 GCA_037176925.1 Amniataba percoides | reverse complement strand
TTTGACAGCCATTTTCTCTTTGTTTTTGTGATGGATGAGTGAATTTTCAAAGGGCACTGTCCGGCTTGTGTGTGTGCGACACATCACTGATCTTCTCGGACCAACTAAAGAATAGATCCCCCTCCATTATTTGCCTATTTTCTGAGCTGTGCATAAACCAAGCCTTTTTCTCAGCTTTGATTTATCTTTGATGTGCTAAGTTCATTAGCGGCAATCACTGAGGCTTGTCAGAACCGCGCTAAAGTGATTTTGTTAATGACTCTGGAGATGGATCATCCTGATGTATGTAGGCGTCTCGCAAGGAAAACAGAATAATGTGCCTGCACTTGAAACTCCGGCTTCCATAGGCTCATCGAATGCTCGCTCAGAATAGTCAATACCTTCTCATTAGCAAGGGAAACATCAGAAAAAAAAAAGAAAAAAGGTTGTCAAAAGTACAGAGGCGCACTCGCCTTCTCGGCTGTAAAGGTTGAATTGCTAAAATGCAAAAAGCTGCACCTAATAACATCAGAACACAGAGAGAAGAGAGAGGGAATTCTTAGAATATATTCAAAGCCTCTTTTTTTAGTGAGCGCAGGTAAGAATAGGAATACAGGCCCAGTAAATATAGGGTTTTTTTGTACAGGAGTTTTCATCTTATCTGATAATTATGTTGGTTTTTTTGTTGTTCTTTTTTTTTTTTTGTTCTCCCAAAACCTGAAATGGTAATTTAGAACTTTGGATTCCATATTTCATATATTTTCCATAATTCAAAATTTAATTTGTCCTTTTAAGCTCTTGTATACATCAAAAATAGCCTGCATTAATATTTTACTAGACCCATTTAAAGCGACATGACTGGAATATATCTGTCTAAATCTGTCTAAATAAAACATTTGACTATATCCCAAATGCCATGTTGCCTGACTTCTGCGCCGCATGTTATGACCCGTGTGGAATTAATAGACCGGCAACATGCATTGTGATGATGTTATTGATTTTAAATGACACAAAGAATAAGCGTCTTACACTGATGTGTGCAGAAACGTTATCGTGTTAGCTCCAAAGGCCCCGGCAGGCGCGCGCTGCCCCCGAGGGTTGACAATCCAACCTTCCCAGAGCCCCCTCGCTCTGTCATGCACACACATACCACGGGCCCCCACGGGCTCCGCTACACCAGCATAACCATTAGGCCACTGCATTGATCTCCGCTCTTCATATAATGGTGCAGCAAAGCAGACACAATGCAGGCAGCTCTCCTAAGAAGCTTAGTTCTGCTGCAGCCACTGTTGATGCAATTAATGTATTATTTAGCAGAATCAGTGATTAGAACATGCACAATTCGACTTTTAGCGTGGCACAATATGGGACGCTGTCATTTCCCCTGACTGCTGGCGTGAAGGCAGATTACACGGGGAAGGAAGTAATTGTGGAAAACGCACGCCAGGACGCACTCTAAATGCGATTCTGTCTCGTAATTCCCCGTAGAGCAAAACACCAATTCGCGGCAAAATAAAAACGCCTAAATGCAAACGTTTTCCGAGCGTTTGTGATGACCGTGATATAAAAACCCCTCTGCGTTTTGATTGCACGTCATGGAATATGTGCTGTGTTTAAAGATAAAGGGCAGGGTATTGATCTCAACGCCTCAGAGTTTATCAACTGTTTAATTTTTACTACAATTCTGTGAAAGGCTCCTTGTTAAGATATTGATCCGAGCTTGGCAATCATGAAAGCATTTATGACAATCTACTGGTTATTAGAAATACCTCGCGAAGTTATAGTGACAAGGCATAAAATGCTGATGCGAGATGGCCAGTTTCAGCCATGTGGGCAATAAAACGGGTGGTTTATCTACGTGGAGGAGCGCACAGGAAATTTATAACTCATAGTGATGTTTCTGTTTGCCGCCTGTGAGTGCGTCGTCTTAATGCTCCGGCGGGTTCAACTCTACCTGCAGGACAAGACTCATCCATAAGAGCGTCGCCGTGCAAAGCTGGCGCAAAAGTCGCCCACGTTTCCCATCAGCCCACTCTTCTCTCATTGATCAGCTTTTACTTTATGGTGGTAAAATGGTTCATGGCAAAGGTCCAAAGCAGTCTTCAGCACAGTACGAAACAATTAATGCTGACCCTCCAATATCCTCCCACACATTTACAAATTCTGCAGATCCTACCATAAGACAAACTGTGCGCAAATGTGGAAAGCTACACATTTCTGGATAGTCTTGGTAACAAACAGCTGATTCTGGAGAAAAACACTTAGCTTAATGTAGCCACAATTGGTCCAGAACAGATCTGAAGATTAAGTAATTGTTAGTGCAGACTTTTTTAATACTTTTTTATTTTATCAAGGAGGAAGCTAAGAGGAAGTTCTGAATGAGTGATATCCAGGTTTGAAGCGCTCTTCAGAGACTCAAAGAACCAATCAGTGCAGCACCTGACTGACAGAGCAGCTGACTGCAAATTTGTTTTTACCCCTTTGAATGTGATTATCCCTTTATACTTACTATCGCTAAGAAGTAATGCTTACAGAATAAAGGAACAACTAACATGAAGTCTGTCTGTGAGGATTCTCACTCATCCATGGTATTTGCAAAGACTTTGAAGAAAGTCAACTGAACTTGCTTGCTTTCACCTCTCATTCAAGAGCCTTTTTCAGTTCGGATCCAGTGTTCTTTGCAAAGATTATCCAAATCTCCAGAAATCTCAAAATAGTATTCTCTCATTTGGTATTTTGATGACTTTGCGCAAGAACGCTTGCTAACACCCCACTCACCTCACTAAATATATATATATAATATATTTATTCTTACATAATCAAAAAAAAGTCAGATACTTTTAAACTGGCAAATAGCACAGATTATCCTAAAAAAAGAATGCATCCTATTATCTATCTATCTATCTATCTATCTATCTATCTATCTATCTATCTATCTATCTATCTATCTATCTATCTCACTGACAGCTGCGTATTTAGTTTCATCTATACACTTCACATGTGATAATTCCTCTGAACAGTACACTTAAGCACATTTGCATCAAATTAGCTGCAAGCATCGTTAAAGCGATGGAGGTGTCCTCAGCACACGCTCACCTGCCCCTGAGAAGGAACACCTGTCAGACACAGAGCACACTTCAGTTGGCTGAGAAGTCTGAACGCTGACGGTCTAATTCGATCGCCGCTGAGCCCAAAGACAGCACGGTAGCCCGGAATGTAATTTGTAATCAGCTGCACAACGGCAACTCAATAGCGCGTGATTAGAGCCCTTCACTTAAACGTGTTCAACTCAACGTTAAATCCACCAATCACAGTGACACATTAGCCTATATTTTTCTTTGCCACGTCGCCTTGAACGTACAAAATCAGGTGAGGTTCATGAATGGGGTTTTTAGCAGCACTTTCATATGATTCAGCCATACATTATCGAGGCTTGAAGTCTCTGAGAGGTGAGCGATAATCTGATCTTTTGTGCGTACTGAATACTTTCTCCGGACACACAAGTCTGCCGCATACACAGTAGCATGTGGATAGCTTTGCCAGAGGGATGTTGACTCAGAGTGAACGTGTGTTGAAAAGCCTCTTGTTTGAATTGACGCTGGATGTATAAAAAGAAGAATTGGTGCTGAGCTTTAGCCCGGGCTTCCATGAAATTTACCGCGCACTTTTGCGACGCTCTTTCATGCTTATTGCCTCTTGATTCCCTATGCAGTTTACAGAGTGTGTTTTTAGAAGATGGATGGCATTTAATAAGAACGAAAACATATGAAGGTTGCATTAAAATGGAGCTGTGGAAGACATCACATGACACACAGTGAAATACCACGATCTGACTACTTCCCGAAAAGAGAACTAATGAAAGTTTCAAGGATCAAGATGAAGGTAGAAAAGTGACTTTGTTCCTCCTGCCCTGGAGCCTCTTCTCTTTATATGCTAACAAATGCACAGCCTCGGGGCCTGAATTACATTGGAGAAGCTTTTGGTGGAGTAATTAACTTACTGCTACCTGACACACCTACTCTTCCAAAAGGTGAGTGGAAGATCAAAAGAAAGATGGCATAAAAAAAAACAATGAATGTTGATGAATGTCATTTCAATGTAAACGGCTTATACTGACTTTAATGATTGACTGAAATATATTGTCGCTTTTGGATGGATTAACCTTAAGTTCTTTAGTTCACGATGGCGTACCTGCAAAACTAATAACACCCTGAACCCTAGCTGTACTTTATTTAGTGCTAATCAGCAAAGGTTTGCTACCATTCTGAATATATATATCTTTATGGCTGCTAAACATCAGCACATCATCATTGTGAGCATGTTTGCATGCTGACATAAGCGTTTAGCTTAATGCACCGTTGAGTGCCTAAACACAGCCTCACAGAGCCACTGGCGGAGCTGCAGACTCTGAGTCTCGTTACTTTATCAGGGTCAGAGGGGTCAGTAACACAGACCTGGGCGATGAGGCCAGCTGCAGTCGGGAAGAAACTTATTGTGGCATGAGGTTTTGGTCCTGATGGAGTGTCCGGGATCTTTTCCTGCACACTTCAGGTTTCAAGGCTAGGTCTGCCCTTCAACAATTAGCTCTTATAAATTGAGACATAAGTAAGGTTTACACGTCCACATATAGGTAGGTGCACTCTCTCCAAAACAACAAATGTAATCAGGTCCTGATGAGTTATCAAGCTGTTTTGTATTCAAAAACATAACTTTTAACTTGTCATTTCCTTGATTTTTTTTCTATAACCCAACAATGACCCATCCACAATCCTTTATAAGATTGCTTTTTCATGATTCTGAAAATCATGGACAAACTAGACATAACTGAATGAAAACTATGAAAAAGGAAATAAAAAGTGAGGCTCTGCTGAGTCACTGTGCTTAAATAACAGAAAAATGGTTTCCCTTTAGACTCTTTTAAGAGACAGTATCACATGAAATGCCCTCATGTTTTAAAATGAAGTGCATTTGACATCCAAATTTCTTTATTAGGAAAACTTTCAGTTCGGAGATCACTTTCCCTTGCTCTAATCTCACATTTAATGAAATGTTTAGTTTTTATCTTCCATTAGTGTCAAAGGTAAGTCTGATCTTTAAAAATAACAGGTGGAATTGTGAAGGGTACATTCAGATATTTCAAGTTTCAATCTCCTGCTTTAAAATGACAGAAATGAAAGAAATGAAAGATAACTTTAATTATTCATGAACGTCAGGTCAAACCACTCAAAATGTTTTCCATTTTATTTTGTCAAGTAATCTGGAATCTGGAGAGTAAAAAATACACGATCAGCCCATTTGAGCTCTAATCTACAGCTGGAAACGGTGTGAACATATGCATCCTGTGGCCTAGTGTACATTGAATTGAGCTGTCAAGATAAGCATGTCATCATTTTCTGGAACCGTAGAGTATATATTCAAACCAGTCTGTCTCCTATGGGGGATGGATGGAGTGGCAGACTTCCTGTTTGTTTATGCAGAGCATCATCTGCTTGGAGTGCTCAGAGCACACTCTGGGCAGTCTAGCCAAGAAGTGTGAGCAGCCAAGCGTTCGGATGTTTACATCGGTGGGTGTGTGTGTGATACCCTGCTAAACTCAGGACTAAGCTCAAACACACGCTTTTGAGTGCACATCCCTGTAATCTCGTGTTGTGATCATATCTTAGTCTGTCCCTTACCATTTAGCATATAAAAAAAAACAACAGAAATACAAACCACCATGAAGCGTAGTTCAAGATCAGAAACACTGATTAATACTCAAGCAATAACACAATATTGAGCTTCATGTGCTCTATTGTCGGTCCAACGGACTTCTCTCTCTTGCCGGCAGCACTTTAATCTGATGATATTTCTTTTGATTAATTATTTAGTCCACAAAATGCAGAATAATGAATGCCCCACAATTCCAAGGACCTTAAGGTGACATACCACTTACAGTCAAAATGTTTCACTTACAGTATGAAAGCAGAGTAAATGCAACAACTTGATTTTTTTCCTTTTAATCACTGACGTTTAAATGAGTTTGAAATGTAAACCTGTATCCAACAGTTCAACACACTGCATGTCACCTCATCACACCTTAACTCTTAAATCTTTTGTATCTTGCGCCGTCACCCAAAAGAACCAGAATGTTCTGCCTGCAAAGGCTAGTTATGCAATACTGGACCTACTGAAATACTTCACACACACTTTCCCCGGGCTCAAGGTGCTAATATCATAATGCTTCATGATTACATAACCCAGGCTCCGTTATCACCTGAACAGACTTTTCCCTCCCTCTCAAACTCCAGAAAGCCACAAAAGGATTGTTCTTTTTTATATTCTCTAAAGCCCCCGACAAGAAAAAGAGGAAGTCATTTCAACAACAGCCACCATAGGAAGATACAGTGCAATCCGTTGTATAAAAGATACGGCGAGGTGGTATCTTTTACCCCACAGTCTTGAATCTTGAGGCCGGAAGGTGTTTTAGTAACAGCGCCGCAGTTATTCCTCCCATATTTCCTGTCAGCCCCGGTGTGCCACCTTAGCAGCTGAGCCTGAGCACCAACAGTTTGGACTGAAATTATTGTAAAGGGACTGCAGCTCTCCTGTCTCTGTAATGCCTTGCAGAGAGCGAGTGACAGCCTGCTGGGAGCTGCACTGAGGCGTTTGTTTTTTTTTGTTGTTTTTTTTTAGTTGGCTTAAAACATGTTGTATCACATAAATTCAACAGCAAAAAAAGGGAACATTTGAAATTACATCTAGTGTATCTTGCATCGAGATCTGCTTTTGTTTTTTTATCTGTCCCCTTTGAGATGATTTCCAGCACAATAAACTGGTTGAAGTAAGACATCTGTATTTGCGAGCTATAAATAGATAAAACGCGCTTGCCTGACCTCAGATTTCCTGTGGGTGTCGGCCTCAGACACTCTTCTGTTAATGATGTTATTGATTTAGAAAATTCAAGAGCAACGTTACGTACCTACGAGAGCAATTCTGCACTGAGGAAGTAACAAGGCATCTCCTGATTTATTAAGACAACATGGAAAAATGTGGCCCATCGCTCCTTTGCAACGTATCAGAATGCATCAATTAATAATATATCACAGAGTATGTTAGTGCATGAAATATTTCTCACCATTTTCCCTTCTAAGAAAGCTCTGCGGCTGAATGTAAAGACATGTGAATGTTAAGTCTTTTAATCATCCCTCATACTCAATTACTACATTTTGTATTCGTGTGCGCGCTGCGGTGACCTTATCTGCGAGCAAACGCGCGGTCAACACGTTCTGGGGGCGCGTTCGAGACGTCATACGTGCCATTAGCCTGCACAGCTGTGGTCAGTCTTCCTGTTAACAGATGATTTACAATGATTCCTTATCCGGAAAGTAAATTGCGGGGGGTATTGTGTCTTTTGTGATGATTCTGCTGCAGTTTTCCCTTCCACAATGCCGGACCAATGGAGCGTTCTCTCCTTATCTCCCCGAGTCCTGGCTGGAGTTTTTTTTGAAAGATGTTCCCTTTCCTCCATCTAGTTCTTGTTCAGCCATGAAGATAACAACGTCCTACCCACCCCCAGCCCTCTCTGCCCCACACCCGCTGACACATAATCACAACCCTGACTGAAGTGTGTATCTCTAAGAGCAGATTCTCATGCTTATAATGGGAGGGCATAGTGCACGCGAGGGCGGATGTGTGTTTTCCTTTGAACGTGTCCTGGGCGGCCGCCACAGCTCCCGGTGCCACAGCTCCCGGTCCCGTAATGTATTTTCAAAGCACGGGGCTCCTGCAACATTCACAAAGTACCCGCGCTCCAAGATAGAGGTGAAAGGGAACACGCTGCCACTGTTGGAGATGATGTTGTCCTTCATGAAAAGAAGCCAACGGCTGGAGTAAGATTACCAGACAATCACCTGGCATAATGAACGGTCAGGATCTGCAGGGAGGGCAGCAGATGCTTCTAAATAGGAAGCGTTTGGTTGACATTTTCCTTTGACTCCCTCGGCATGCTTATGCACATGGGGGAGCGGGCACAGCTCAAGGTAATGTAATAACACTCGCACCGCGCTCACAACCGCATTTCCCTGCTTTGCTATGTATGTATTCTCTTTCAGCCGCCCGTGCTGGCAAGGCGGCTCGTCTCCAGCGAATCTCTTATTCTGTTTGTGAAGTGACAGCGTAGCTTACAGCGACACTTAACCACTTGGAGAAAACATCAATACGCCGTCGTCCCGCTGCAGATCTCCATGTTATTCCTCTCCCTGCGAGTCCATCAAGAGCGAAAAAGGTCACAGAAAGAGCAGCGGGGCATTAACACATTGCCTATCGGCCCGGGTCATGTCTGAGCCGGATGGTCCGCAGGTCAACAAACTGTAAACTGTAACTGACAAAGTGCGGAGGCAGACAAAGTGACATCATCTGGGGATTAACTGGTTTGAACGCGATGCCGACGAGCAGATGTGAGATCTCGCCTTTAACAGGATCAACTCAGATTACTTTTCCCAGGTGAGATTTAAATAAAACGGATCAGAGAGGACTAAATGGGATATAAATCTGCTTTCGCAAACAATAACCCATGTTCAACTGGCAGCCGCCTCATGAGGTAATGTCCCACTTTGTCCCCATTTCTCAGAGGGTGAATCTTAGTGATTTTTGTGATCCTCTGACTTGTCCTGTAGCGCCACCAGCAGGTCAGAGTTCTCACCGTTGCAATGAGACATAGTTTGGCTGTCACATAACTTTGAGCAGACATTTACTTCCCAAACAATGTTTCCAAATGACTCTTTTACTTTTCCTCCATCGTCACCATGAGGCCGACGTTTGTGGCTTTTGCATAAAATATCTCAACACTGACATTCCCACCAGGCTCAGACTAATTAATAATGATGAACATAGCAAACATTGTAAATACTTAACCTCGGCATGTTAATGTTGTCGTTTTAAATACGTTATGTGGCATGCTAAAGTTGTCATTTAGCTCACAGCAGCTCTTTGCTTAAACCCACCCCACAAAGCTCTTATTAGTTAAAACATGCTGCTATTACAATGTCTTCCTATCATTAAATATTTCAATACAAGTCCTTTTTTTTTGTCTACCACTACACACATTTCCTTTGAAACATGTTTAGCTGACTAAATCTTGGTGTGGCAAATTCAAGACTTGGTTAAAAAAATTTGGTGAGTGATTAAGCCCTGCAGCTAAATTTGATTTGATATATTGGAGCATTTCTATTAGGACAAATAATTAAAAAGAAAAAAAACTGGGCTTTTTAAATAAGAGTGAATAAAAAAAAACTTGTATAACTTGTGAAATTACAAAAGATTATCAAATAACAGCTGAAACATGATGAGACTGCCATGCACATTTCATCATCTGATGTAGAAAAGATCATGTACTGGAAGCGTCTACATGTGTCATGGCTGCTGCAGAAAGGACATGGCATCCCACAACAGATGCTTTATTAAAGCAGTAGTATGAGAATAACTAACTAAATTATTCACGGGTGAGATGGCGGGGCAATTTGAGATGATTCTTAAAAAGGATCCTTTAATCTCCGCTCTCAGTTCAGTCGCTCGCTGCACAGACAATTAAAAGAGAATGAAATCACATGTCCGTGGGTGACACTCTGCCATCTCAAGGCATTAATTGTGCGTCGGGGAACATCCGTCAGTTAAAAAAAAAAAAAAAAAAAAGAAATCCGAGCTGATCTTTTAAAAAGTGACCCACTGCATTTCAAATTTGGCTCTCGGCTGAACTCTGTCTCACCCCCCTGGAGAGACGGAGAGGCGAAGGATGGTGGGCGAGCGAGAGACTCGGACGGTCACATCGCGAGCTCGGGGAGAAGCGGCGCCCGCTCTTGCTTCTTCAAATAACATCACATTTACACTGGGGCATAAATTAATACCCCCCCCTCCACCTCCCTTTATGCCTCGCCACTGGTCTACATGCAAAATCAAAACTTCAAACATCTAATTGTTACACAAGGCGAGGAAGAGGGAGGATAGATTTGTCAGATCTTACTTTATCCGCTGGCTGTGTATCATTATAGTGCTACTGTGTACTGTACCGAGGGTTTCTGCATGGATTGCCGCCAGGGTTGGAGAGGGCACTGCATCCAGAGGCCTGCACTGCGAGCCAAGAAGCGGAGATATTGATTCAACTCTGTGAGCCACCCACCATAGGTATCCGGAAGATCTCGCTTTCTGTTTGTACTACTTCGTTTTATTAGCCTCCCATTATACACAGAAAAATATTGTGTTATTACCGAACAGAGATTTTGATTAATTCGCTATCTGTTTAACTCATTTGCAGCGCCGCGGCGGCGTTGCCCACAAGTTCTATACGTGCAATCAGCTTAGCATAATCAATTCTTCTCCTGAATGAATCACACACACACCAACACACACACACAAACGTACACACAATTTTATATTATTAAAAATCTCTTAAGCCATTGTTCCAGTGAGAATTCAGCCATGCTATGATAGTTATTCCTCCTTTAATGATCTCTTAGATGACTGTCCTTCCTGGCAATATTTCTGAAATTAGTATATTTGGAAGCAGCGAGTGGGCTCAAAGGCTTAACTTTTAATATTCTTCCTCGTGGATATTCTTCGGAAACGTTACAGAGGTGGTGTAATGAAAGAAACAGGCAAGCCTCTCCGACTGCGCCTCTGAAGCTATACATCACGCGGCAGACAAGATACGGATACTTTGTTACTCGGAGTGCTCCGATCATAAAATGTCAACTGTCACTTAGGCTGTAGTGGTTCACAATGACATTTATCAACCATCTCGTAGGTAGAGGAGTGATCCGGGAGCGGCGCGGTACACACCCGAAACCGCGCCGAGATTGATGGATGCGCCAGAGTCGTAAATATGTGCCATAAATAGGTTTCCAAACAGATTGTTCAAATCTCGTCTCAGCACTTTGAATTGCAGATTTATAGATGCTGTGTATCCGCAAACACGGCGTCTCAGTCAAACCTCCGATGATTAGTGATGATTCGCGTTGGCAGGAAGCTTCCAATGTGGTCCGGTAGAGACACCATGTACGGTTTATCTGATGTCACGGGCTATATTCAGTGTCTTTAAAATCCAAATCTAAAACTGCATAATCATGTGGGTCATCTGAAAGCATATTAAGAATTTTAAAGGGGGTATGTTCAAGGTAAAGTAGTTTGATATATGACTCTTTTAACTGCTTATATTCTGCAAAAAAACAGCAGAAAAGGACATTTTGTGCAACAACAGGGCAGTTTTATCTCACTCACTGGTGCAGCTACTGGTGGCGCCATCGCACAGAAGCTGATCTTTGATCCCGGCGAGACAGCTGACAATGACGGGGTCAAAAGGTTAAGCTGGTATATGTCACCGGTTATTTGACTTTGAGATGCTCTTCAAATTCCTGCCGGCGGCTACAATAGGTCTCATCACGGCGAGTGCCACACACTGTAAGAACGGCAGAGTTCACTGAGAGCTGCCGCAACGGGGTTAAAGGCACTGCTGCGGGGTTTTTGGTATTACTCAGTGCGGAGCTGCACCAATAAATACAAAGATACAATGCCTGGACAATGAAATCTGATCATCTTTTAAAGGCAACGGCTGTACTGAGGAGATGAATTGAAAGAACCGTTATGTTTCATTAGAATAACAAGCATTTAGTTTAGTGGACGTTTTAGTAATTTTGTGACCAATGTGGAAACTTTTTGAAGGAGCACCTACAGAAAAGCACCACAGCGTGACATTTTTTTCAGATATGAAGCATACTTTGTTGCACTTTTCTTATTTTAAAAGTGCAGTTTTAACATTTAGTTGAAGGGCACACAGGAGGTCTTATTTGAACCGGCCCTCCATTAAACTATTCAAGAACCGTTGTACAGTCCAAAGTGGAGCTGTTACATCCATCAGTGATTGCATCTTTTCATACTTTACTTTTCAAAAAAAGGCCCTTATAGAAAATAATTTGAAAGAGACAAAAAAAGCACTAATTTACATCAGCATAAAATGCTATGGATGCATTTGACTTCCTCTGGCAGGCTGGGTGCTAGTTCACTATGTACCATTTAAGGCTCTGGGACCTGTTCACTCCCCACATGATTTCTCAGAGCTGTAGAGGTCTAGCTTCTAAAAAAAAAAGTGTTTATTCTGCTGGGCAGGGGTAAACATCCCTTGGGCCCATCAGTCACTGCTAGCTGTTTGAGTGCAGTCCAAGATGGCCTCCGTGCACATCCCCCCCCCCCCCACCCGCAGTGAGAGCTGGGAAAACCTGCATGGCCCATGTGATGATCCAAACGCTCCCATCTGCCAAGAGTGGTGTTGGATTCACACCGACCAAACTCTCCCTTATTTTCAGAATTTGTCATTCCACCGGGAGTCGCGCTGGAGGGGGATACCTGTTGTCACAACGCAGGGAGGTGAAGACGGGCCGTGACCATCCTGATTTCAAAGAAATGCCCTCGTGGTGACCAAATTCAAGGCCGAATGGTGATGCCACAAGAAAGTCGACATGTTCAGCGAATCTGTCCCTCATTCAGGCTCCAGTTCATGAATTTGCTCATTTAGCCATTCAGAATTCCATCTATTCACTCTTATTTCACTCTGTCAATATTTTATTCATCTCATCTGCCAGAAATACATTTATGCATTTATTCTTCTACATTCATTCAAATGGTAAATGGAGGGAGGAAGTGACTGAGTCAATGGGCGAGATTCGCGCATTACAATCTGTCAAATGTAAATCTGTTTCCCCCTCGATTGTTCCAGAGGTGTAAGACGTATTGAATCTATGAATACACACAATCTGACTTTCAGCTGTGTTATGTGAAGGCGAGTTTATCCATACAGCGTGTTTCAACAACTCCGAAAGCTTTACATAAAACATTAAAGGCAATAAAAAGAAGAGCTTCCATCAGTAGACACGTTATTAGAAGCTTTGGCAGCTACAGGTACCGCTAATGAGGGGAAATGTGCCCCTCATCCCCCACACTACCATTATCTGAC
The DNA here is from genome assembly GCA_037176925.1 of Amniataba percoides. NCBI lineage: Eukaryota > Metazoa > Chordata > Actinopteri > Centrarchiformes > Terapontidae > Amniataba > Amniataba percoides. The sequence continues at coordinate 3,880,150 of JBAJHX010000011.1, read as the reverse complement.
CCAGGTCTTGATTATAGGACCAGCTTGTCTGTTACGCCTTGTTCAGACATGCCAAATCTCATTTACGTACAAGTCACTTCATCCGGTATAATAAACACAGGGGAGAAACATGGCAGTTGCAACGAAGCCAGCGGGGTGCCCACACATTTCGCACTATTTCATCACTGTGTCCATTTGTATTACCTCTCTTGTTTGAAAGATGACACTCTCCACCGTTACTCTGTTGAAAGGGATACAGTCGATTACATTATCTTCTTAGTTTGTGATGTTACAAGACATTGCATGATACTTGAATTTCAAAAAACTCTTAATGGCACTTGACTGGAGAAATAGTGCCACCAACTATCTCAATGCATTAAACGTCTATAATGAGCTGGTGGATGGAGACAGGCACTAATATGTATTTTCTTTGGCCGTTTTTATGTAAATAAAGTCAACACCAGTGTTCACACACAGAAAAGATCTTTAACACAGAATCCACAAAGCCAAAGAAACACTGACCATGTGACGACCCCGCTGCAGACACGTGAGGCTGATAAACAACACTCATGTAGACCTCGTTTTGAAGTGACTTGCAACAGCACGAACGCGCTGCTGATCTGAAGACCGACCGCAACACAGCTTTAGTGTCGTGAATCACAATGGAATCAATTATTTATGTGCTTACTGCAGATCATTTGAATGGTGCCGTGATTGTTGTGCTTAGAAATGAGTGATCAAATTATGCAGTCTGCGGTTGACTGCTGGAAGGAAAAAAGGGAACCGTGAAAAGGTTGCTGACAGCCCACTGGAGTTTTGTGCCTGCTGAAGTATTTACTTCAGTTTCATGTTTCAGATACACGATCAGTTAGTTAATCGGGTTGAGTTAAGAGTATAAATTCATGTAGGTGATTGAGTTGTTAGTCTTAGTCCATAGGCTTAATCACACCCTATTGTCTGTGATTTGTTGTTTTGCCCAGGGGGTGTTGGGGCAGATCAGCTGTTCAGTCAGGGATAGTGAGAACAGCTTTGTCTCATTAGGTTCTCTTGCATGGGAGTTGATTAAAGGTCCAGTCATTGACGGATGGAAGAAAGAGGAGATGGCCACTTGTTGTGAGGCTGCAGCTTTCATTTCTTTGTTCTTTTACTTCAGCTTCATTTAGTTTTTTTGAATTTTCTGGGATCAATGTGAGCCTTTGTTGAGTATTTTTTTGGAAATGAATGCCAGCCTGTCGACCTGCCTCTTCCACATCCCTTTTAAAGTTTTCAGTGCCCAAAGAACATGGTTTGAGCTTTTTATATGGCGTGGGGGCACTACAGAAGTCCCTGTGTCCCCATGTTGGAGTCACTCGCTTTGATACGGTGCTACATCATGCTAACATTGCCCTTGCTGCTGACAGGCAAAGTAACTATTCTCCTGGCTAATTAAACTGTGTCAGCCTAGACAAGACACAATAAAATAGTCTGCAGCAAGCTGAAGTTGAACATGGTAGTTCTGATCTGTAAATGCAAACAGATGTTTATAACTGAGAGTGTGCATAATTTAAAACTTTCTCGTTTTTAATTTGTAGAATAATCAATTAAATATTTTTTTTCATATTTGCCCTTCTCAAAAACTAATGTCTGTTCATCAAATTAATTGTGGTTTTGACTGTACATTCATGAATGGATGATCAGTGGAATAATTAAAGGAAATCAGCGAAATAATGCAAAACAAAATAAAGCTTGATTACAAAATTGCTGGTTGTCAAATTTCCAACTTTTAAGTCTGATGAGGACAAACTCTGGTCCAATTTTAAAGTAACTAAAAAGACAAACGAAACAAAAAGAAAAACAACAAAAGACATGAAAATAAAGCAGATACAGAACAGACCGTTAACCTTGATTGCTTATTTCCGCGACAACCAGGTGAAAGACGTCTTCAAACATATTACAGCATGCTGAATGGTAAGAAAATCAAAGTGGGAGCCATGGAACGCCAAAAGTAATTTTTCTCTGGCACATACTGCGCTTGGCAGTATTTCAAGGTGGGATTTCAAAATTTATGACAAAAGCACTCAGAACAACACGAGCGCGCCGAGATTCCTTCAGCCATTCAAGTGCAGATTTAATGGCGCGTACGCATACACACTTGAATACAAAACGAAGGGCAGAAGCCAAACTCTATTTGCAGAAGTGTGGAAGACTTGAGCGACAAGCTCATTATGTAGTTCGGGACATACTGTATCATCGATTAACATTCATCATGCTCAATCTACCTCAAACTCCACGTCGCTCCAACCTGCGCCACAAATGCAAAGCAGCCCCCCTCCTCTCCACACACACACACACACACACACACACCACCACTGTCACAGTCATATTTGTAGACAGAGGTTAATGGGAACGGAGCGCCATGTCACTGCATTGCCATGTTTTAAGAGGACCTGCAGCTGGAAAGTTCAGGACAAGTGATGTTTACCCAGCGACACCTTAACAACATGTCAAAGTGATCCGTGGCCGCCCGGGTCACGCGGCGGGGAACTGTGCTGAAGTGTGCCGCTCCCCCCGGTATGAAGGCATGAAAATAAGCATGCAGCCGGAGTCGGGGTGTTGTGATGAGGAATAGCAATTAATACATAGATCAAACCGCGGGCTGGCTGGCTGCTGGCGAGCATGTATACCTCCAACATGCTGTTCTGTTTATTGGTTATCTGGAGCTGCACCAAAGGCAACAAACGCAATAAGAGGAGCGACTTGAAGGTGACGGGTAAAGTCTTTTTTACAGGTCTATAAGGGTGCAATTTTCACTGGGGATGGAGGAGGGGTGGGTGCAGTAGGGTGCAGTTTCGGTTTGATTTATTCAATAAAATCTCTCTTAACTGTCCAGCCGTCATATTTCAGAGGGGAGAAGAAAATATTGCTGTTTTCATGTCTTCATCTAGGTTGCCTTTTTGTCACTCCCGCGCTCACTGTGCTTTACAAGCAGCTGCGAGCGCTTTCTGTGCTCTCTGTTACGCTTCTTAAGGCTACAAAGAGGATGCCGCCCTGCCCTCTGATTGGCTGGTGGTTTATCCGCCACATGGGAGTCCGACTGCAGGCAGGGCTGCCAAAATAAATATATAAATAAATAAATAAGCAGGAAAACCTAAAATTAGACGAATCTGCACTTTAGTTTATGGTAGATTATCCTAAAAAGATGCAATAATTTAAAATAACACTTAAATTTACAAAGATAAGGTAGCAAGGGACAAATGCAGATACAATATTTATCATAAACTGATCTCTATTCACAAAAACTACTGACCGCTTAATAATACTGTAAAGCAAATTTGCCAGCTCAGTTTATTTGACTATAATTAACAATTACATTTCATACAAATAGTAGGTAATCTAGAGGAGAAAACAACTTAAGAAAATAGGAATTGTTTTAAAAATGTCCAATTAGTGGTGTCAAAACTCGGCCACATAATAATTAACTCTTGAAACCACTGGCTTTTTTTTTTTTTTGCAAGTTTCCTAATCATATCTTCAGGCTTTTGGCTTGTTATTCCATGCACATCTCAGCATGCAGCACTCTCTACTGTAGGCCATCAGTTTGCATGCAAGTGGTACTATTCATGTTCAAGCATAGTTTTCCTAAATAGCAACTCAGTGATGTAATAATAAAATAATAAGAAAAAGAAAAAGAAATCAGTGAAGTATGTTTACATGTCAAATTTCATGCTGCGGTGGCCATTAGCAGGTCCTGTTTGCACTGTAACTATGCACAGGAAACAAGTGCTTAGATTTGTTTCGCTCCAGGAGAAACAGAGGAACATGAATATAAGACAATAAAGTCATAAAGAGCTTTGTCTGTGTTGGTTGTGTGCATGTGGACTCAGGGAAGTTTACCCTCAATGGTCACTGGATATCCCGTCATGTAGAAAGAGTAAGGTGTAATGTATAATTCATTCTGTGTTTGGAGGTTATGAGTCAAAGACACACGGGTGAGAGCTTTGACCCAAACTGTGGCAATCAGGTTCAAAATATTAAATCCATCAGTGCCAAAAATTGATATCAGTCAATGATCCACATCAAGTAACAGCTTGTAATAAAGGCACCAAGTCCAAAAAAACACAACACAAAAAACATCCAGAAATGAGTTTGCCCTGCAGGGATTATGTTCAAACTTGCCTGCAAAATCCTCATGGGGTCATGTGTTGTAATTTCAGTAGTTAGCAACTAATGCATGCATTATTCAGGGTGGTAGGAAATGTTTGATGCAGTTTGAAGTACAAGGCTGGGCAAGCTATAATGGAAAAGTTGAAATCAGCTTACCTGACCTTTTGGATTTGTTGTATGGCAGATATTGCCCAATTATTTTGAAATGTTTCTCAAAAAATATGAGCAGCGTTCTCTGTTTGAAAAATACTATGCCTTAAAGAAAAAAAACAGGAAAGAAATACACTGATGTGCACTCATTTTCTTTGATTATGCAGTTTAACTTGAACAGACTTCAAAACACAGGAAGTTAAGTCTGCAGCGTGGAAGTTTGCTAAAGGTCGTCCAAGGCTGACATACTGTACTGTGGAAAATGTTTAAGAGAATAAGGAACTGCTGAGGTGGAGGAAAATGTTGTTTGCTTTGATGCCACCCAACACTTGAGCGTGTAACGGCTTAAATATACAGTTTAGTTCGAGGGAAGGCGAGAATGATGCACACTAAATTAGAAGGTAGCTGGAGCTGCATTTTGCCTCATTTCGGCTGATCAGCTAAATCCGCGTAATGTGTGTGCCAAACGAGGGCTGCGGCGCGTCCAACAGTTTGCAGGACAATAAGGTTAATTCAAATCACTGTTTTCACTGAGCAGTCTTATAAAGCTAATAATGTTATTTTCCAGAACTACTGAGGAGGTTTTATTTTCCGTTTACTGGTGCATCTTCCACTGTTTTCCCCCAAGCAGTTTTTAAAACACATTAAAAAAATGAGCACACACATCTTTTAGTCTTAAGTAGATATGTTTTTCTGAGCATCACAAGCAGAATCTGATCTATTCAGTTCGAGTCTCGAACAGCTTTATAATTAAATTATTATATCGCAGCTACGTTTGTGGGAGCGAACAGGAAGAACTGTAACTGTAAATATTTAATTGTCTGTATTATTGTATCATTCCTTAAAAGTTTGCTCCAAATTAACGTCATTATAAGTGAGAAGATGTGGGTTTAGCAGATTTACAATAGTTGGGCAGATGTCATCACATTTAGATTCAACAGTTGCAACATTCTGATTGGTGAAAATAAATATTTAATGTTTCTATTATTTTTTTTTTTGCCTGAGTCATGACCACTGAAACACAGACTAAAGAAAATCTTTAGTGTGAACTCAGCAATTCTCTGCGCGTGTGTGCATATAATTATGTATGCATGCATTTCTCTATTTTGCTAAATTCAGAGAGGGCACTTTGGCTACTTTGGGGAATTACATTTAATATTGAGATAGTGTGAAGTTACAGTACAGTAGAGAGAGGTCTGCTGAAATTCAATTGTGGGCCGAAGTGGGTATATATTATATACAGTCATGCACACATAACCTACAGGGTATTTGACACAGTTTTTTTCTCAAAGTGTTTCCAACAAAAAGTCAGGTAAGCTAGGTTAAATGGCCCCTATAGACCGCCTGACTGATTTAAAACTCAAAGGCCACCTGCCTGGCACCCTAGGGCCTGTAATTGCCATCACTACACTGACAGGTAGAAAATCACACAAGAGGGGGATTATCTTGTGGCAAAAGCTCTTTTGTGCAGCAGAAGCGCACGGTTGATTGCATTGAGGTGCCCACGGAGCCCACCTCTGCAGGGGAATAAAAATAAAAAGAACCTGTGGTATCTGTACATTGTGTTTTTAAGGCACTTTCCGTTAGAGACTGCTGTTAACCAGCAGTGACAAAATTGGAGATCAATACAGCCTGGATGGAAGCTGTGGGATGGATGCAGAGTTTAACAATGCATTTTTCAGAACATGAAAATACATGGCTTTTGCAGTTCCACACTTCTATAATTATTATGAATTGATTCATTGTTGTACTTTAAATAACTCAAATAAAGCAAAATATGATAGAAACAGAACAATCCCACAAATATAATTAAAGAAAATGTCTCATATGTTTTTTTTTTATTTTGAATGAATCATTTCACATCATCTGACATTTCAGCTGTTTTTTATATTTAATGGTGATTCATTCTGAATCTCTCTCCAGGTGTGTACACTTATCTGTAATCACACGTTACTGTGTGCAGGCCAGCTATATTAAATATGCTCATGATCTTCAAAAGAGCAAAAAAAGATGTATTTCAGTGTGAGCAGAACACACATTTATAATGGGAATCATAGATTAAATATGAGATTGCATTCATATTTAATTAGATTACATTGAATGTGGTGTCTTATGGATTTCATAGATTAATTTTCCCTATTTCCTACAGCTAGAATATCAGCAAGCAACTCCTGATCAATCTCAATATCAGAGATGTTTACTCTCTCCTCAGCCCTCATTTATCTCCAATGGGTGCTCTTCATGTGGCCACCCAAGATTTCACTGCCACTGCTGTAAGTGGGGTGTTAAAGTCCACCATAGAGGAATCTCCATCACTGCTGTTGTGCAAATATCTCAGAAAGCTTTGGCACAGAGAGCTCAAACAGTGGTCTGGCTGGGTGCTCACAAAATGCTGTGATTGTCAAGAAAGTACAGCAGAAATTCTTTTACTGGGGTAAGGCTGCCATCCTTGCTCTTATGAGGTTTGTTTTCCTCCCTTCTCTAATGTTCAAAATGCAAATCCACAGTAGATGTTGGCATTGCCTTGCTACTTGGTTGTTCTCCATCAAGTTTACTCAAAGGACACAAGCGCGTGCACTTACGTGAACCTTATTTAAGGTCCCAGTCAAACCACATTCAAACAAATCGGAAGCCTTCTCCCCGCCCCACTGGTAAAGCTAGACAAGCATTACATAACTGGCAACCCAGATAAAGTTAAGACTAATAAACAAGAATGATGTACTATCTAACAGGACCAAACATGGGGCAATGTAATGTTAACTGTGTTATGTATTAATAAAGCACATTTCATTTGCTTTATTAAATAATTAGCCTCACGGGGAGTTTAAGGTAACTTGATGCATTTTTTCTAGCATGTAAAACCACTGATATGGCAAAATCAAGACAACTTATTATCCTCACTCCTGGCAGCCGGTTAAGTTACCTCGATTAAACCACCAACTTCTGCAAAAAGAGGAGGATCAGTTCATCTACTTGTGAAAGCTTTGGCTTGGCTTCTGTCCTGGTTCTTGGGTAGACTGCCACTGCTGCTGTTTTATATACCCAAGGATGCACTGGGATACATTAATTACTGTATCTCGCTCCATTGAGCCGCCTTAGGTTGGATGAATCCTGCAGAGGCCTTACCCACACTGTCACTGTGAGTGATAACATCACCTGAGAAAAAAATGCAGAAGCAGCAACCAAAGGAAAGTGTGTGTGTGTGTGTGTGTGTGTATGAGACTCTAATGACTAAGGATTAGCAGCCCTAGGTGGAAATATAACACAGATCTGATGGGCGTGAACAAGCAAACCTTTGCAGTTTTGTGTAGACAGCCAAGGAAGTCTCAGTATGGTGGTATCTGAAATTGGCGTAACTTGATGCAATCTTCAGTTTCTGTTATACCAAGAGTTTGACGGCTAAACTGTGAAGAGGCTGAGGTGGTGAACTTGTCACTATGTCCCTAGCTGTTTGCTCTGAAACCACAAAGTATCTTTAGAATTAGACAAGCAATTTAGAACTGAAAGATGGAGGCGATGCAAGCTGTGAAAATGATCCCGGTTCAGGGCCTCTGCTGTACAGCCGCCAACAGGGTTCCTGCGCCCGGAGCAACTTCTCTCGTTACAGAATTTTGCTTCTAGGTGGTACTGCAGAATTTACATTTTAGTGCTCGGATTCTGGAGCCTCTCCAAAACACTCCTGGGCTTTCTGCTGAACAGTGTCTCCAAACGTAAAGATTCGTTGGAGGTCTGGTGTACTTTCCTCACAGGAGGTAGAAGATACACTCTACCACAGGTCATGCTACTGTAGTATTGCATCTACTGTGTTCAGTGATCATATACTTCTTTAGTAAATTAACCTTTCTGAAAGTTACAAGGTGAAATTTAGGGAAATGACTCTTTGGGCTGGCAGCGTTTTGTTTTGTTTTTGTCTAGAAGTCATATAGAAAGTTTGACCTACACCAGCTTTAATTAAAATGCCGGCCATCCTTGGAGCAAATAAACTCAAAGACAAATCACATTTGTGACAGACATAATTAAGCTCCCAGATTCTAAACTTTGGACCCAGAAGCATCCATCATGAGCTTTTTGTAAGTGAAACAACTGCATTGATCTTTAGAAACGCCCAAATAAATGAACCGATTAAATAAACATTTTAAATAAAAGTGCTATGTTGTGTTTTAATTTTCATTGCAACCAAAGATCCATTTGACGTAAATTGGAATGTATTAACAAGCTGGAAATGGCAGCTTGACCTTTGACCTTTCCATTGTGTTTCTATACACACTCCTTTTCTAAATTCTGTGCATAATACTGTGAGTCCAAAGACCAGGACCAAGGTGAAAGAATGGAGCGATGTCTTTCATCAATGTATTACTCCAAAAGATTTGTCAAGTGGTTTCAGTATAATGAAATCAATTCTGGAGGCAAAAGTTGGTGGAAAGGGAGCACTGCAACGCTGGTGCACGAAAAGAAGCGCGTCAGCTTTCCCAGAAAGACACCGCCTCTCTCAAATGTTGTTTTGCAGCCGAAAACAACTTCTCCGATGGGGTTGATGATGCATGCACGCATATTTATTTGCCTGACAGATCTGAAAGGATGGGGAACGTGGACCCATTCTTCCACCGCCACCAGCACCTGACAGGGTCTTTGGTCATGGGCAGAGAAAGCAAATTCCTGTAGACCTGTGTCTCTTGTGTGGCATTCTTTTGACTGCCAAAAAAAACAAAAAAAAAGGGGATTGGGAGACTTCTCCTCTGTGTTATTTTTCTTTCCTATACCTTTCAAAAGCTTCTCTAAGGGTGACAAATAATGCCCTTCTCTATTTGTGGTGATTAAAAGAAATTTCCTGAGGCAGTTTTCTGTCTGTAGTATGAAGGAAATACTTGTCTCCTGCCATCCTGTGATCCTGTTGAGTGACACCAATCATCTCTTGGATGGCCTCCCTGTTTGCTTTCTCTATTTATTAACAGCGGCAGTTTGACCAATATCAGTTTTGAACCATAAATTGCCAAATTTGCCTCCAGTCGGCCCAAGACACCTCATTGGCTACGCATGAATGAAATGTGAAAACAAGGGTCATGCATGGTAACCATGGAGCTTTATTCAAAGCCACTCTCATGGTGCACAACATCGGCAAAAGAAAATATCCATTGTGAGTAACACGGCATTCAGGCTGTTTTCTTGCCTTAGTTCCTACAAAGACACACTGATCCTCAGATGAAAATGTTCTAAAGAGAGTTACATCATCTCAGCATTTCTCACATTTCTGACAAATTCAATGAAGAAAACAAGGGAAACAATGTTTTTATTCTCTTAATACTTTCTGAATTCCTGACCCCACCTACGACACTTTTGCTTTTTACTCATGATCAAAATCTTAATAAAGCAGCAAGTCAAAAATGTGTGTTTTGTTTTCAAGAAACATTCAGTGATTTCCTAATACAAAGAGACACCGTAGTTCTCTGAAAACGTGACTCAAAGCAATGATTTAAAACGCACTTTGTGCTTTGCTGAGTATTTACAGCAACGGGGGAAGAGTGTGTTGGGGATTGGCTCAAAATAAGCCTCAGTGCCCGTGATCAGAGTAATGACGGAACATGTCACCAGAACAACAGTGTGACTGATGAATGTGTTTTAATGGCTTTTGGACAACAGTGGAGCTCTATGGCGCACAGGAGTAATTGTCGTTATGGGATTTGTTGACAATTAGAAAAAATATAGAATATCCAGCCTTTCTTTCTTTTTCCTGAGACAATGCCTGTTTCACAACTGTCATTTGTTCAAAGATGGCTAATATGGGATACTCTGATTTTAGCAGGTTTAAATGTATCTTAATATGCGCACACGAATGTCAGATGTGTCAAATCAAAATTCTACTTTTTAGACATAATTTCTGAATGCAACACAGATGATATTTATAGACTGATGAATGATGGGATAATGCAGGGGCTAATGAATAAGTCCATTGAGTGAGCAGGAATAGATGGCAGCAGCAGAGGGTAATTTTCTTGGTGCATGGAAATCATATGTAATGATCAAGCATGTAATCACCATTATGATGGTAGGTTAGGCTTTTCTGGAGAGATGGACACCTCATCAGTTGACCAGAACACTCTATTCCCTCTCTTTGTGTAATTGGACCATCTTCAGATCATGATATCTGATCCTGGAGGATACTTGGCCTGTGCACAGGTCCAACAGTTCCATGTGGGATCATACACGATGGGAGATGGAAAATGGATTACAATTATGCATATAACTATAAATATAGTTAATTATATGCTTTTTTTTTTTTTTTTACTTTCACCATACTTCTTTCTTAACAGAAGTCATATTAATGATGGAGTTCGTTATGTAGATTTATATATTTGTAAAGCTGCCATGTTTTTTTATTAAGACCTCCTGCATCTGTTTAGAACTCCATTGGCTGCCATTTTATTTCTGATTAAACATGA
>JBAJHX010000011.1:3851906-3869341 GCA_037176925.1 Amniataba percoides | reverse complement strand
CTTCGGTACTTTTTTTCAGCACAGAAGTGGAAATCAAACAGCCGTGCGTCACGTTGGGCATGCTTGGCTGCTTCACCAAAGTCATGCACTTCCATGTGGTGGGTCTATGCATTCACTCCTCATTCCCCCACAGTACAGCACATCCATAACACTCATTCGACTAGTCACTTTTTATGTCAGGAGCAGTCATTATTTTATAGTCTGATGAGTAAGAAGAGTGTTTCCTGCACGATGGTGAATTATTTTCTCCCGTGATCCATATCTTCTCCATAATTAATGAGTTAATGCAGCTTGGAGTCCACCCAGACAGTAAAAGACAACATGAAATAGTCCTGCACCACATTCAAGTCAAGGAAGTGATGGGCTAATGGTCTCTAACGTAGTCACTTTCATCTGCAGGAATTCTTCTCTCGTTTACATTTTCTTCAGCTTTAGAAGCTTTTTCTCTTTACATTTAATGTAATGACACCACTGCCATATGATGTCTGTTGCTCATTAGACTGTTGTAATCAATGACAGCTACAGTACAAAACAGAAATCACATTTGTTTCATGTAAGACAACCTGCATGAAAATGTGACTGACTAAAATCTGGACGTTGATGGCAAGACAGAATTTCAGCAATTAATCGTGACGAGTGTGGAGGGAGATGCCCAAAAGCGAAACCCGATACCAAAGTTTCAATTAAACGAGTAAGTCAGATCTACAGTATCTAGCAAGGGGACACTTTCTCCCCTATCACATGGCCATTTTAGCTGATAAGATGGGTTTATTTTCCATGCGATCTTTCCTAAAGCTGTATTAAATCAATAACCGGTTTGATGTGGTGGCAGAAAAATGTCTCTGTTGGAATTCCAGTCAGGTATTTTCCTGCATTATGTGCCTAAATGTGCGGGCCCGAACATTCAGCTCGCCTCAGGTTCACAATTCCTTTGTCGAGGCTTCTGGTTTGTCAGCTGCTTTTCTCTGGAGACAATACAATGTTCATGGATAATTCAATTTAGACTCAAGGGCACTGAAATATAAAAGGCACTTGAGGCCACTTATGCCATTGTTACAGTGCCAACTAATGCCGATCTTAACAAATGTACTGCCCGGACAGAGACACGGATTTCAATTACCTAAGGGAATATTCTGCAATGGCCCTTTGTAAGGAGGGCACAAAGGGACAAAACTTGTGTGCTAAAGAATTTCCTGTGACTTCAGGAAGGTTATAAGGACACGTTTGAGTCATGAAAACCGACATTTGTCAGGGCGACTGCTCCTCCTCTCTCTCATATTGACATGAGGAGGCAGTTTCTTTACTTTGAATCCCTCACCGAGGCCCCGTTGTGAGCGCACACCACACATGACAGCTATCACAGGCCTATCATTGAAGCATCATCGTCTGTCTGGGCGACGCAGCCCTCATTCACATTAATGTCATAACAATGCATCTGCCGACTGAAAATATAACAGCTCTGGGGAGAGGGAGAAAAAAAAGGTAAAAGAGATGCATAAACTAGATCTTCAATATGAAATGTTTATCACATGCACAGTGGATTGGAATAAATCACATCAAAGTCCAACTGTGTATTCATTTCAGTGGGGGGAGGAAGGGGGAAAAAAAGCATGCATATGGTGGTCATCACCACAGCGGGACGTAAAGGAAACCACTCCAGGGGGTTCAGGATGAGGCTTGTTTGAAAAGAAAAAACCCCTTTAGCTAAATTAAACCATCCCTCCCAAGTGGTGCAGATGCAACGTGAAATTTAATTACAATTCCTGCAGCCACGCTCAAATTATTTTCACTTGCACACTTTTGAAATCAAAATAAATAAATGCAAGGAAAAGGAATAAAAGGACCCCTTGCTGGGGTTCTCCGCAGGAAAGGTGTCTGCAGTCATTCTGCTCGCCGACACTCTTTACGGCAGGAAAAGTTAATGAATTATGTTGCCCTTTGCATCTCCCACCCTTTGAAGAAGAGGGGAAAAAAGTTTAATTGACACTCTGTCTCACCTTCCCTCAAAGAGGACACAGCATGTCGTTCTCAGGGGAGTCTCACATTAAATGAGACAGAACAAAAGGAGGAAAAAATTTCACATTCTGCAGGCGCCTCGGGTGTATCTGAGCATCGCCGAAAAATTTCCTTCAGGAGGCATAATTGGAGCAAAGAAAATTGTTAAAAGTTTCCTTACAGAATGTAATATCACCTCAGAGTCTTTACCTCCGGGCACCCAAGAGACGAGTCCGAGGTGAGTCAAAATGTGTCAAAATGCCCTCCATAATAAATTAGATGACTCAAGCTGCATAGAATTATCACTGATTTCGCTGCTATATCCAAGACACTTGCTGGAGTGGAAACAGGACACCACTGATGGGTGATGATCTTTATATTATGAGTGCGGAGACGAGCTGAACCTCGGCGGTTTAACGCGGTGTCAAGAGACGCCGCTCCAGTCTTAGCAGCAACGCCGATCTAATGTATGCAAATAATTAATCGGCCCTCTCTCTCTCTCTTGATCTCACTCTAACAAGTTGCTTTTGACACGATGGCAGTTCCCAAACGAGTCCATTAACGCACTTACCTCGGCTTCATTTTCAGCGATGTTGACACTTTTGCATGAGAAGCCTCACCCCGAACGACTCGCTGGCAGGGCCGCTTTCTTACTTTTACTGGGCCGGCTGCGCACACGAGAGCCATTGCGAACACACACACACACACCCTTTCCCCTTCTTATTTGATCACAAACACACACACACTGCATGCTGAGGGAGAAAATGATCCAGAGTCCCGCAGCATTAGCATCTGCGGACGTCAATCACCGCGCAAGCGAGCGCGAACACCCCAGAAACGTTCGCTGACAGCTTCCCTGCAACACGGACATGCCCGGCCTCATTTGAGCAACATCAGTAACAATCCCACGCTGCTGCCATTAGCACTAATATAAATCAACATACTCTTTCTTGCTACATGCCAGTGCGACGGTTGCATAATCCCCTGCTGAATGTGCAGCAGTGGCTCTGTGCTGCATTACTTTTCCAATTTGTTTGCTCTATCAGGAACTTCTCATTAAGGATCTCAGAAAATATGTCTACATAACCTGGCATTGTACCATTTGTGCTTTCATTTCCTGGCCTTTTATATGACTGTCGTGGCCTCTGGACTCGACTAACAAAGAAAACAAAGCAAGAAATGTCATGTTGACCCTCTGTGAATGTCTTTGCTTTGGCTGCTTCTGTCTCTCTGTTTCAAGGTTTACTTATTACTACGGCTTTAATGCGCTTCAAGGTCCGGCCCCAGATTAAATCTCTGAATTACCATGAATTTATCAACCTGTACGCGGTCCAGGGTCCTCCGGCAGGAACCTGTTGGCTGTTCCCGTGTCAGGGTGACTAAACGGGGTCAAGCTTTTGCATCTCACCTGTGAAAGGACCTGCCTGAAGAACTGCAAAACCAGTATGTAAAGAATGAGGAGTTGCAACTTCGGCAGGCGGACATAAAGAGCGCCATTCTTTTACCTTGCGCTTTATGTCACCCATGGCAGCCAGACAACAATTGCCCCCTGGCTGCCTTAATCTCACCAAATAATAAAACGGTTATTATCCTTCAGGAGCTACAAGCAGGCTATGCAGAGGGGGAAAAAAAGAGAAAAATGATTGAATGTTTTGTGGATATGTTTGTATATAAACATTTTTAAAATCTAGCTACAGTCCATCACAATACATTTTCAAAGACAAGATTGATGCTGAGGGTAAAGCTCAGAAATATTAAAGAAGGAACATTTTTCAGGTGGAGGTGCAATGAAAAGGTGCACTGTAAAAAAACTGGTGTGTCTGCACTAATAAAATGTGAATGTAAAAATATATTCCTCTGACAGTTCATTTCTGCATACATTTGGAACTGCAGCACCATCCACAAAATCTGGGACTTCATTTCTGATCTTCCTATATGTGTATTGCAAATCTCCCCACTCTACATGTCTGCCTTTTGTTTGTTTGTTTGCTTTTTTACTTAAAATGATCATGTCTATGTGTCTTGACAAAAACAGTGACAAATGTAAGCTGCTTCGACAGCTGGGAGCCTTGTTGTTCTAAACTGGGTCAATCGCTAAACACTATTAGTTCAAGCATTTATATAATTTGATGTATAAATGTTACCACATCTGCACCGTGGAAAGATCAACAGCTAAACTGAACGGTGCAAAAAAGTTGAAAACTGATTAAAAGCCATATCCTGTCAGATAAATAAGATATAAGTAGCTCGGCAAGGCTGCAGGACGGAAGTGAATAAAATAATTGGCAAAAAAAGTGACTGATGAATTAAAAAAAAAAAAAATCAGCAAAATGGATAGCATGAAAATTAATCATACTGCTAATATTCCAAAATGACTTTGCCTCCCATCACTGCATGGAAATCCACAGAGGGTACACCAAATAGAGATGGTCATCTGGGAACAAGATGATAATTGATCACAATGATTATGAATCGTGTGGCTCGGAAAATCAGTCAGAGTGTGACAGCGGACCAGCTGTGTGGCTGCTTCCTGTTATAAAAAGAACAGTTTATTTCCACTAAAGAGACAAAAAGAGAGAGAGAGAGAGACACAGAGAGAGGAGGCGGGGATGATGGGAGGGATAGCAAATCCACTATTTTGCTTTCCCCCAGCTGCCTCAGCTGGGCTTTACAAGCTGCAGCTGGTACAGTTGATCAAAGAGCATTATTATTATCATTATTATTATAAAACATGTTTTAGGAAGCAAATGCAAACAAAGGCATAACCGAGGCAATTGATCTGTCATTCCACAGTACAGTGAACGATTTATGCAAACGAATAACATCCAGAGAAGATGAAAATGGGTCACAGAAAATCGTGACGCCCATGAAAATTCTCCGCCTGTGAGTAAGCCCGGCTGTCCTTTTTTGTTTTAATAAATGTTTAAAAAGCACAGCAGATTTTCACAGATATCAAGTGTGCGAGTTGTATTTCAGTTGTATGTGCCAGTATTTTCTGAAATAAATACATGAATACGCTCAATGACTAAATATATGAGCATTTAGCAGGCCTGAGGAAAGAATGAACACTCAGTCATTCTCATTCATTGTTTAGACCAGCAGTTTTCAATCTGTGAGGCCGCAGAGAGTTGGCGAGGAAGAGATAACTGTGTGAGGTGAGAGGGACAGCTACATGCCGCCGTCCTTAAAAAAAACAACAACTGGAAGTTAGTTATTGATTTGGCTCACTTATCAACACGGCCCGCAGTCGGGGCTGCTCACAGAGGCAATTAAAGCGACTCCTCATCACAGCCTCTCATGAAATCTGAAAACGCAGACATGACATACATATTTTAAGATTCTGTGCAGTTTTCATGGGACATCATAATCTGTTACGTTCCCGTTTGGAATAAATTTCCATGTCTTAAGGTTTTCTTCAATATGAAACCAACCCGGTGAGAGTTATCTGTACATCTACTGGCACACTGCAAAGAGAAACTGCTACAGTAATAGCATACAACATGGAGTTCGAAAATGCATAAATTCACTTTTAATTAATATATATTCTACAGCTTTTTACTCATGGACTAGACAAGGCGTGTTGCAGTGTGGATGTCTCAATTTGAGGGCCCACAGACTGTTTGACTTTTGAAAACTGGAGCACTAGATACATTTGCTGTTGTTCTGGGATTGCAGGTGCACTGGAGGCTATCCCAACATGCACCGGGCAGGAGGGAAACAGAGGTCCCCAGCCTATCACAGCGCTTACAGACACATTTTCGACGAGACACTTTTGGGCGATTAAGAGTTTCAACTTCTCAGCTCCTCGTCTCTGACTGCAGGCCCATACAAACGGGAGGAGAGCGCGCACGCTTCTTACAGAAAAGAACCAGCTGGATTCAGACCTCGCTGCGAGGCGACAGCGTGCAACGCCGCGCCGCTGTTCTGCACAGCGCTTAAAACATTAATGTGAAATTTAAGAAGTCGTAGAGAAATACAAAATGTCAAACACAATAATTATTGCTCCGCATGCTGGTGACAGGAGGACATGCTGTTCTGCAATCTGTAAGACAGCTGACTCCGAAACCTGCATGAGCCAAGGATCGATTCCTGGCAGTACCCGCCTCTCGAAAGCAATCTCCCCGTGCCTTTGGCCCTCTATCCTGTGTGGATAAGGAGAAAATATGTGTGGATTTCCCAATCTTAAGCTAAAGAGAGACAATGAAGTGAAGCTTAAACGATTGCCGAGCTCATGGCCGTTGTTCAGAAACAAAACACCTCATGACAAAGAGATCACCTTATAGTATACAGTGCTCTTTTCTTTAGGTTACTTCCAAAAACACAGATCAATCCCACCGAGATAACGTAAGAATTCTAAATAATCAATTATTAATTCATCAATTTTTAATCAATTTTCCCTCAGACTTCCTTCTCACGTCAGTGGGTGATGATGCTATGATGTGCATCGATCATATAGACGGCACTCAAGCAGATAACGCTAACACCCTGACAGACTGAGCCCTGGCTCATGCCGCTTGCACAAATCAAGGCGAAAGTGCTCATCTGGAAAGAAATCTCAGCTCGAACTGCGGCTGACGTGCAATGTAACACGGTGCGAGACAAACAAAACATCTGACAGGCGAAGGGATCTGGAGATACGTAATGCCAGACAGGCGAGCTTTACATCATGTGATGCGTGTGTGTGTGCAAGGTAGATATACTTTAACATGATAAGTGCATGGTGGAGTTGCACTTCTAGCATCAGATGGGGTGGCAATGCAATGGTAACAGCCTTTCAACAGATCCAATTTTAATTCATGATTTCCAACACTGATGTGAAAATATGCTGTAAAATGCTCTCAGCCTTTCAAATTAATTTCAGAAATATGAATTTTCCAAGTACATTAAGTACATGAAATTCTTATGTCCCTTCCTTGTTAATGTCTTTATTCATATCCTAAATACAGAAATCAGTGAAGAGGCCTGTCACTGACATGGTTTAGGTATGAGAGTATATTCTGACGGTGGTCACTTGCATGATTGTACTGGGAAATTTAGCTGGGCTTCCTTTGAATCAGAATTCTGCATTTATAACTGCATTTATAACACTCATTCTAAACAAAGGGGGAGGAAGCAAGTAGGCATTGTGGTGAAAATATAGCTATAACATCCTTGAGCTCCATGCATCATCTCTACTGAGAGTCAGTCACACTGGATGGCAGTAGAGCAGATTGTACCAGCATCTTCCTCAGAAGTGCTTTAACCGACTTCAGTAGCATTCAACCAGAGCTAAGAGGACCGGAGCGACCAGCAGGAACAAGCCATGATGCTCTCCATCATGCCTCCCTTTGTTTCCATTATCCTTCTCTATTTCCATCACAGCTAGTTTTGGGATGAGGTCATTTTGAAACGTGTCTTGATTTGTTCAGTCTGCCATGCTGTTGCTCCTGAATAACTCTGTGTACAGTGATCCAGCTAAAAATAGTGACTCATCGGACAAAATACAAGTCAAATCTGGTCCTAAGTGACTTGGAACATCAATTAATCAATTAATCGTTTAAGTTATTTCTACCCTTAAAAAAGCTGTTCTGCAATAAGCATGCAGGATTTGAATATGAAAAAAATGTGCTTACCATCACTAAATACATGTAGATAACCCTTCATAGATCATGCAACTATCAACATCAAACATACTTTCATTCAACAGTCACCCTTAACAATGACAATGCACATTAGATTCATATTTGAAGATACTAAGGACTTTGAGGGACATGACCACCCTTGGTCATGGTTTTGAAGCACTCTGGTTTCATCCAGTACATATGGTGACACTAAATGTCCAACTATCTGTGTGTGTCAGCCCTGGAGACTTGCACTGCACGTATCCTGCCTCTAACCAACGAATGCTGGGATGGACTCCAGCTCCCACTAATAAACAGATGCGAGTGATGCATGCATTTAAATGAGACCGATACCAAAGCTTCCTGTATCTCTTAGCCCTTGGATTGAAGACAACAATTATTTCTGACCTCCAAATTATTTCCCCAGTTCTGCGCTCACAAAGGCTTACTACCAGCAAAGGAAAAAAAAACATAAAGTTGCCACAAAGTAGTGGTGCACCTGGGAGCTGTTTTCATTGTTCTGTTGTGTAGCGTCTTCCTCTTCTTACCTTTTTATGTTCCCTCATGAATCCCTTATGTGCTCTCAGGAGCACAATCAAGAGAGCCTTCTGGGCATTTCGCAATGATGTATAGTCCTGGGGAAGTGCAGAGGCGAGGTATCTGTAATACGTGATGTGGTGTTGTGATACGACTAAACAAGTCCAAGGTCGTCCATTGGTGATTAAGAGACGCCAGCGGCTGAAGCTCGAGTTTCTATTCAAGGTTTTCTTTAAATAGTTGTGGACTAATGGCAAATCAATAACCGAGCGGAGGGATGATTAAACATTCCGTCTTTGACTAATGACATTAAGGCCTGAGCTCCTCATAGCATTAGCGTTCCTTGCCTTCAGAAATGGGCCTTGCAGATTTGTACCTCAAACAAACACAGGCAAAAATTTTAAGTAGAGCATGTATCTGCAATCACAGTGTGTGAGAGGAACGGGGCAAAAGGTGCGGCAGATCAGGCTGCATATAAACGGCTCCATCTATTTTCAATTAAAAGATGCCATCGATTCGGGCCCATTGGTATGCATGGGAAAACAGCAGATGAGTGAGGAGTGTTCCTGGTTGTTTTTCGCCGCTGAGAGGAAAGTGAAGGGCGTTCAAGCAAATCGAGCCACTTTGTACACACGCGCCTTAACACAAATTAACCAAATTATAAATAAATTTGTCATACTCAGGGTGGGGATTCCGGATAAAGGGAGATTAAGGGTAGCAATGCGGTAAACAAAGATAATCCCAATGCTCAATAATGCAACTCACCTCCCTCTCAGAGGATGGAATATATTTGTTGCCACTTATGTACAAATGATCTCTAGAGGCAATCACTCCCAGTGAGCGAGTAAATCAGCAAGCCCTGAGTCAATGTTTCATTATGTTATACCATGTAATCAAGAGTATTAAATATTCGAGTTGTACTGTTCATTGCAAAACATTTCAGGAAATAATCTGATAAATTGCTTAAATTCTGACCTGAGCTTGGCATCTGGCCAAAACAGACTAGAGTCTGATTTATCCAGGATAATCATCATTTCCTAAAAGCAATTAGATTGTTAATGCTATTAAACAAGCGCTTTACATCACCATCAGCACTTATGTCACTCAGGTCTCACTCTTTCTCACAGCATCTCCCTCTGTTTGGTGATTCCAGCCATCACGCCCAATCATAATGTACATTTATTAGTGTCAAGTAATGGTAACAAGCATTTAATGGATATGTGCTGCTAAGGCATGAATTATTCATTCTGCTAAGACAGTGTTAATGCTTCACCCATCACATTACACAGGACAGAGTAAGTATGGCTGACAACACAATGTAATTATTAATGTTCTCAATGATTTTCTATGCCAGATTAAGCAGATATATAGACAAGGTTTTCAGTGTTATCCACATGTTTATCCTCAATTTGCAAATTAATATTCATCACATGGAAGATGTTAACATGAAATAATTATAGCATGGTATAATTATATAACTAAAGTAATAAATATTAATGTCTGATTCACACACTCATTGCTTAAGCTGTGCCCTAAATTAGCTTGATGGTATTTTAATTTAGTAATGTTGCTACTGTTTGGGTTATTAGGTTTATTCATCAGTAACACTGACCAGCGGGGGTTTCACTATAAGCTGGCTTTTCTTACTTTAAACCAAAATCTCTAATTTGCTCAGGCCAGAACAAAATCACCACTCCTGATTAGGAATTCAAGCCACTCCGTACCACCCTCCCCTATCTTTACTCATCAGCAGTCCAAAAATACAAGTTTGAGAACAAACTTTCTAAAAAGTTTCAGAAACAAAGATTAAATAGCTCCATTTCAGGGGCAGGGTAAATTCCATCAGTTTTTTTTTTTTTATGGCAGCTCCTGCTGGTCACCAATGAGATCAATAGTTCAAAGGTTATCAGGTTAATGAATCTCCCTGCAATTCTTCCAAAAAATCGGGAGCCTTAGGTTCCAAAAGTTGAAACATCATTAACGAGGCTGCAGTGGTGTTTGCTTTGATTAATCTCTCAGATGTCTCAGATTTACCTCTGCATGTTCATCACAAGACCAAAAACAAAAGGTGACAATTTGACCAAGACACTGCTATTAAGTAGTGGAACTTTTTTATGACCTTAATTGACCATAATAAAAGAAATTCTGTTATTTTATGTATCCTGGCAAGTTAAATGAGAAAGTGTATGTTGTGTAGCTGTAGCTGTGATGTGATTATTGGTACCACATATCAATAAGGGTCATGCCACAGTGTAATTCTGTCGAAACCTAATTACAGACAACACTTGATACTTGATACAGTGCCATGCCTGAACTTAGTTGTGACTTTCAAAATGATCATTTCTACCACTTTGCAAAATGTCAATATGCCCTTGCCTCATCTAGTTTCAGTGGTTGCATTTATGGCCACATAATTTTGCAGTTCTATGATGTTTTGCTCACTTGCACAAGCTATAATGTGTATCAGAGTCATTGATGACTAATCAGCTGCTGAAGCAGAATTTGGGATCTGCCTGATTTGGTAAAGCATGTAAACCAGGGAGCCTTTAAAGGATGATTACGTTTGATAATGACAGTATCTGCCTACATAATAGTCTCTTTCGAATGGCTTTACAAGAGCATGGGTGAAATTATAATCACATTCATAAACAATGTAATTCATAGCCCTAGCAGCACAATGGTGCTAAAAATGTGGCAGCCTTTTCATGGAGGTATTTGGTGGCTGAAAAATAGCACATTTTACCCAAAATGGAGACAGCAAATCAACAAAAGTACCCCAGAGTTTTTCTACCTAATGTCAGATCCACTGATGGATCCTCCTAATTAGCATGAAGTAGGCACGCAATGGCCAGAGCAATTAAGCACACAATTTGTCATTTAATGTGTATGTCTCTGCACGAAAGGATCCATCAGACAGATGATATAACTGATGGCAGTACTCCCTGTGGGTACTTTTCAAATGGATTTATCTTTTTCTCTGGTACCAGCCCAGTTTTTTACTTATATTTTTACTCATATTCACTTATCGATGACTATTTGAAGGTGTTGTCTCATCTGAGTGGATATGATTTGTACAGCTGCTGGGAACACTGGCCTGCCATGAAATGTTTTGCGCTGTAGTTTGTTAACCTGCAACTGCATGAGTTCAGGTAATAACCAGATCAGGAAAGCAGCCTGAAAAAAAGCTGTGCCCATTTCAGTAAAAAAAAAAAAAAAAGAAGAAAAAAATCAACTTTCTGCATGACTGAGAAGCAAATACTGGACGTGAAAGTCCAGAGGAAATTTTTTTTTTTAGGCTCAGGGCTGTGAATCTACCATGGCCAGGCAGGGCTCAACCTGCAAACAAAATGGGACTCGGAGGTGGGGACTTGGCATAGGATTAATGGCCGGTGTTGGAGGCCACTGGATCCCTATGACAAAGTAATGAAAGAAAGACGTATGACTGGAGTTCAGCCTGGCTGAGCTTGGGGGCCTCCATGCCTGACAAACACATTATGTGCCAGATGAACTGACGGGAGCAGAATACAGAAAAAGACTGTGTTGTTGGAGGAGGTGCATACGGTATAAACCACACAAAAGACAGTGATAGGTACCACAGAATACAAAGGCCACCACTCAGATTACCTCCAGTTTAAAGCTTCTAAGCCGCACGGAGCCTGCACAGCACTATTCTTGTCACTTAATCATGAATGTCTCTTAACCCAGTGTACTGACTGAGGATGTTTCTTTGATGATTCTGTTAACTGATTAACTTGTGCTGCATCTGACATCAGACTCAGAGACTGGACTTGTCAAATCGCACATCTTCATATAAAACTACTTCTAGCACAATAATTTACTCAGAGGGTGCATTAAGGCCAAATGAGGAGTATTAGACTGCTTATGAAATCCATGGAGTCAAATGAGTTGACCTTTTAAGTAATTCTCATACCTCATATTATGCTAACAGCAGCATATATTTATATAAAATGTAAACTCTCTGTCAGTGCTAAAACGTGCATGTGTTTTAAAATTATATATATACACAGTTTGATTGAGACAATGAGTTAAACATTCAGTTTTGCAGTTTTACACTTGTGTGTGTCTGATGTCGCTGCTGTTACATCACAACTAAATATGGTAACTCAGTGTTGTTCCTCGTCGCAACGCAGAGCAATCAATGATTACAGCCAATCAGAAACAAATTAATTAATGTCATGGCTTAGTGGGGATCTTAAATTTGTTACATCATCTATTAACACCTTGGGCCACGTTGTGTCATAGATCAGACAAAAATTGAAATTCACCCAAGCAGTGGATGCCTCGCAAATCTCACCTAACTGCAAAACACGAGATGCTTTATGAGGGGGATCTTTTTTCCAAAACATCAGCGGGTAAGTGCACAAAGAAATCCAGAGTGCTCAAATGTTTTGTACTGAAGAATAATAAAACATTTAAACGCATTATAAAGTAATGAGCTACCTGCTGCCAGCTACAGCTATCCTTTTCTATCTGCCCTCTGCTTATGTCTCCCTTAACACCAGAAAAAGGCAGGGTGCTGTTCTCTCTCGTTGCACCCTTCACCTTAGCATTAGTGTCTAAAATGGAGAGAGCGGAGTGGCAGCTACCTGTGGTCATTCAACAGGTCACAACCCACTGCCTGTGCAGCGTCTGTGTGTGTGTGTGTTTGAGGACCTACATGCTGAGTGAGGACCATAGTCAAGACAAGGCCTTTCAAGGTCCTTGCACCCTGATAAGAGTATTATCAGGTGTGGCGGCACCACCATGTTCTCACAGAGTGGATGAACAAACACAGAGTCTGGACCAGGGTTGTACCTCATGTAGAATTTCAGAGAAAGTCTAACCTCATTTGGAATAGTCAGGAACGAGGGCAGGGGTTACTGGTGAGGTGTGTGGGTGTTTTCACCACCACTCCAATGAGTTTTTGAGCATGAAAGAGTGCAAAAAAAAAAAAAACAACTTTCAGGAGACTGTCTTTAAGATGCTCACACTGGACCTGTGTTTTGTGTGTGTGTGTGTGTGTGTGTGTGTGTGTGTGTGTGTGTGGAGGGGGGGGCTTAAGACTTTGTTTGTCACAGCCATGGTCTTGGCTTTACACTCTACTTTACTTTGTACCAAGCCAGTTTCCTGGAGTAGAGGACTCACAAGTGGCCTTTCTGAGGGAAGTTGATTCCGTCCCCCGGGAAATTATAGAGCTACTGTAGTACAGAACAATGCTATTTCTGGATTATCCACTGTCCTTCTGTGGCAATGTTCTGGTTTCCGAAACAAAAAAAAACTTGACAAACTAGGAGACTCTACTGTGTACCCGTAGTCACAAAATCTATCTGTGTTTTGCACATACTCTGATCAGCGTGCTTACACCGAACTGGGTACAGTGGGTATGAGACTGGTCCAGCTGGGTAATTGGCTTGCCTGTGTGGTTTTCAGGAACAGTGAGCTTTAGAAAGGAAAGAGCAAGAAGAAGCAGAAAGCTGAAAGAACAGGTTACAGCTCCTGCACCTACTGTATTTCCGCTGTGCATGAAGAACCGTAATTCCAAATAATGCAGACCTTTTAAGTAGGCAACCTAACTATAATAGCCTAGATGAGGGATTTGCCCTTGTTGATACACAATCTAACACTGAGATTCTTCACAGACACAAAGTGTAACACAGTTACATTTGTGTAATCTAATCTAGGGAAAGGCCACCCATCCCAACCAATAGCTGATGTACTCGGTGCACCTGCAGCACACAGCGCACTTTGATGGAGGCTTTCTCGCTGGCGCTTTTGTTTGAATACTAAAGCTGAAACACAAATCGCACACGAGGTGCGGTGCTGTACGTGCAGCAAGAGCGCAATCCATACTGCCAGAGAGAGAAGATCCATGAACACACGGAGTATCTCGACAAAACAATCCCATTCTTCCATTTTTAAGACAGAACAGTGATGAGGGGAAAATGGAGACGGGAGAAACAATGTCCCACTGATGCACTGGTGCAGGTTAACATGTCATTTATTCCAATATGGTGTGAAAAAACAGGAGCCCACAGTACAAAACGAGTTTCTCTCCTGCAAACCTCTAAACAGGTTTGCTGGTAGCGACGGTCAACGGGTGGACACTGGCGACAAACATATCACACACTCGGCTAATAGATCAGTGTTTTCCAATTGGCCGGCAGATCAGAACAAGAAGTA
Organism: Amniataba percoides; assembly: GCA_037176925.1. Taxonomy (NCBI): domain Eukaryota; kingdom Metazoa; phylum Chordata; class Actinopteri; order Centrarchiformes; family Terapontidae; genus Amniataba; species Amniataba percoides. Next base: position 3,855,029 of record JBAJHX010000011.1, on the reverse strand, counting down.
TTAAAGCAGAGCAGGCGGGTTAGAGGGAGGAGAGACAGATGAACTCAGCAAAACCCTGCAAACGCATGAGCGAGGAACAATCAGTACTCTCTGTGGACTCTCAGCCTGCCTTGGGTGTGACAACAGACAAGATCTTAATGATGCCTGGTAGATACTATAGAGAGTACAGAGAGGACAGTAAAAATGACTCATCGCATGTCCATATATCCACCCCGCAGCAAAAAAAGGTACATGATTCAGAGTATATTATCTATATTTGTAGATAAATGCGGAAATAAACATGACATTGGCGCTTCCCAATGTCCTCCTGACTATAAACAAACTGAGCCCTCTGCAAAACTGCAACCCATCACTAAAGAAAGTCGACCTTGACTTATGTTCTGCTTAACATTCATCCATTGTGCTCATCATCCACTGCTGGTGGTTTCCTGTTCTAATAGTTCCCGGTGTTCAATCTTCCCAAAGTCACCTCAGTCTTTAGACAGTTTTGAGTCTTCCGAACACATCTCCACCTCTTCTTTATCTCCCTGTCATGCTGATTTTACAGAAATCCGTCTCCGATTTGAGGTAAGCCTGAGTCACACAAAGTGAAGGTGGAAAACAATGAGGAAAATGTGATGGAAATGTGGCATTTGTATTTTATTTGTGTTCTAATTTGAGGAAGGTCATAGTCTCCTCCTGACACCACACAAATCTGATGTTTTCGTCTGCTATTTCACATCTCATGTGCAGAGTGAAGTCTTCAGTGTGCATGTAAGTCCATCAGACTTCGTTCATCATAATGAGTCCTTCTTTGCCATCTCACCAGGAATCTCCAAGTTCATGACTTGGATTTTCTTGAGAAAATGCATGTGGAAAGGACGGAGTAAAATCCTACAGCTCTCCTCCAAATACACTGTAGTTGGAGATTTGAGGTTCTTTTTATGGCCATTCATTTATGCCTTTTTTGTATATATTTTCAATTTAAATTTGTACTGAACATCCACTAAACCCACATGGATGATTGGCAACAAGTATTCATATACATTCAACCTGTGCTCAAGCTATGAAACTCTGTTACTGTTCTGTAACCTGCAAATTTCCAGAACCCAATGAAAAATAGGATAAATAGGTATCACACAGAGGTAATACAAATGTCTCCCTGTGTGTATGTCATATCGCAGCCAGTGAAAGTACAAAAATTACTTGCAAAAAAATATTAAATGACAAGAGTTTCATCATATCTTATTTCTTTTGTATATCTGCATTATTAAGACCTTCCAATAAAATAGGTTTCAAAGGAAACTGAAATAAAACTTCAAATAACATAATATTACATTTAAAAAATATCAATTCAAAATATCTTAAGAAGGGTTTTTTCAGTTATGAAAGAATATGTAGCAAGATCTGTGACAATCAGATGGGATAAAGTAACTTTTAGATGCGATAGGACTTGGTTGCAACAAAAAACCCTAGTAGACGTAATAATTGTTGAAATTGAAAATAGAAAGATTCTTTGCTCATGTTCAGCTTCCCAAATAGACAAACTTTTCCACCTTTTCCAAGCTCTTTTTGCAATATTTCTGTGTTTTTTCAGCTTAGTCTTATTTGCACATATTGTACATGTGCTAAAATGACCATGATTAAAAGTTGTCAAAGGTTGCTTTGGGTCACAACAAAAAAAGTACATGTAGGCAGGGCCATAGTAGAAGTAAAAGAGGTTTGACTATTTTGAAGCAAATGAATGTACAATAAGACATAGCCATGTTATTACGCAGTTCCCATGAAGGCTGGACTCAGTCTATTGCCTCTTATTACTGCATGTGGGTTTGCACATATGTCTCTCTGCAAATTGAACTGCAGCAGTATGATGTATTCTGTATTCATATCCATCTTAGGCCGGTAAATAGCCAATAAATAAATGTCCCGACCAAATTGCAAGTGAGCATCCTGTGGATATACTGAAAATGAAAAGCTGCAGACTCGATCCCAGATGAATGATACATTTCTGTTTATGATTTATGTGGCATTGAAAGACAGAAGAGCTGAAATAAAAGAAGAATAAGGAAACAATCTGTACAAGTCCTAAGGGTTTTAAGAGAAATGGATTTTTTCCTGCTTTGGGTTAGCATAGCTTTAGATCAGACATTATCAGAATGGGCCGTGGTTATGGGTCGGGATTTTCTTATCGCTCTGTTGGAGGATTTTGGAATCATACAAGTTTGCCTGTAGTTTGGCAGATCCATATCCCTGCAATGAATAAAGTATAAGTCTCAGTATGAAATCAATTGTTTGTTCTGTGTTGCATCTCAGGCAGAGAGAAATTGTTTTGCCTTGGTAACTGTCACCGGTTTCACGGTTCTTTTATTACCTCTCCGTGACAGTGCCTTTGCTGACAGAGAAATGCCTCAAACTGTAATGAGTGCAGATCCATTTTTAATCATTAGTTTGACAGTGATGATGCAACACTCTTTGTAGCAGTTTGCTTTGTAGAAGGCCCACTGTGCACTCTAAGATGTCTGCTCTTTTCTGGGGAGGTTTTCGACCACAAAATCTGGTAGGAAGGGAAAAAGACATTTGTAACTGAGGGATGGCTTTCATAACTTCACTGTTAAGTCAGCCTAAATGTGAAGAGTTTTTTGCAGGATTAAGTCAGTTCTATACAGTTTAGGCCAATAGAAAGTGGGAAAACTCCAGTTTAAGGTTCACTTTCTTGTTCCTTCCTACCATATCATACAGCCTTTATTTATTGTTTGTTTAAACATATCAATGGTCTGAGCACTTTTACAGCTCTCCATGGTTCGCCTTTGTAAAAAGATGACCCTCAGGCTGAGTTTGTCATCTGATTCCAACATCAAAAATGAACTTTGTATCTGACATTTTAAGCCAAAGTTGTTAAGAGGACCTAAAAGATACAGAGCGTGCAATGTGACCGTCAACAAGCAGAGTGGAACATGTTTTATTCATTTTACTTTCAAGTTCAAACGTTAACTATTGAGCAAGATAAAACAAAAAAAAGGAAAAACAAAAAATCTAAAATAAGGCAACTGTATCTCTTATTCTGGAGCATCCTGTAGAATTTTAAATTTACTTTTTTTTCTTTACCCACATGCGAGAGTGTAATGTGTGACAATTAGCTCCTTT
>JBAJHX010000011.1:3832265-3851806 GCA_037176925.1 Amniataba percoides | reverse complement strand
CATCCTGTAGAATTTTAAATTTACTTTTTTTTCTTTACCCACATGCGAGAGTGTAATGTGTGACAATTAGCTCCTTTTAATAATACAATAAAATAAAGGTTAAATTGAATAAGAATAAAGGATAGAAATAAGAAAAAATATTTTAAGCTGTGATGGTGACTTTGAATAGTAAAGTAAATGAAAATAAAACTAGCCTTGGGGTGATTCTTCGGCACTGTTCTCATTCAGGATTTGTTTTTGGCCTGAGGACAGAAGCTCCTCCTGATCCTCTCTGGCCTGGTGTATCCAGTATCTTCTTCTCGACAGCGGGGAGGAAAACAAACACCGGGACACCGCTGTTCATGATGGCTGCGTCGATGCCCTCATGGACGGCCTCGGGTCAGACCACCGGTGTTTCTCCCCTCCACATTTTGCCTCGATGCTTCCCTCCAAATTTCACATTTGAGAACCTCAACCGGCAAGGCTGCAGAGCCAAGAAGAGGGTAGCCCACAAAGCCGTCAGCTGACCATTTCCTCATCTTGACGAGCGACTCGCAGTCATACGCCATCACTGTCTAGCAACGCTCACTCAACCAATGCTCATTAAAAAAATTAAGCTAACAGAGACTGGAGAAATCCAAGCAAATGTTCCTTTTTATGCAGAAACTGAAAGAAAACGACATGACAGGAAACAACGTAGGGCCTGAACCGAAGCAAAATGCAAGATCCCAAATCTCCACGGGGGGTCCCACCAATTTCACACCATTGGCGCACACTCTGTAAACACACAGCCAACATTCAGCTGAATGTGATTTAACTACATTCTCCAACACAGGCAGCGACAGATGAAAAATAAGCCCCTTCTGACAAACTGCAGCAACGTCTCACTGCCTGATTGCTAACAATATTGAGAAAAACAATTGTGTGAGTGGCAGCCCCATAAGACAGCAGCCTTCACAAGAAAATAAATTGAAATTTGAAAATAATATGTCTATTTCGCATCGCTGGTGGGAGCAGATTCATTTGTTGCTTTGACAATCTGTTATTTGGAAACAAAAATATGACTTCATTTCACCGCTTGGTAATCACTGTAATCACAAATGTCAGTGTGTGTGTGTGTGTGAATGTGTGCATGCCTGCATGTAATACAGTATGCAAGGAGGCGGGAGGGAAGGAGGGAGGAAGAGAGAGGAGGAACTGTGGGCTGAGGTCTCGCTCTCGCCCCCATAGTGTGCCCTATAACCATGTCGGAGGAAAGTGAGCAGATTGATAATGACTTGTAAGGGAATCCCAAGTAGCCCTTCGCACCACGCCAACAGATTCTCCTCAGCCGGAGCAGGTAGCTCTCAGCCTGCGGGAAACCATACGAGGTAATATTAATGCAACACGAGCGGCATTCAGGGAAATGGCGATGAAAATGGGCAACAAATAGGAGCCTTACTACGGCGGCTTTTAACATCAAAACAACTCAAGATATGCTTGGGCTAACATGTCGGGACTTCAGCCTGCTTTTCACTGGCACTCCACAACTGTTGGAACCGACAGCCATTTTCAACTCATGTTTAATCGGTTTAGAGCCGGCCATGCGTGTAATGCACATTTATCATGAATGAACAATGCCGGCCCACCCACTGAACACAGTGGCTTGTCGCCTCACATGCCAAAACATCCATTTCTGTTAACCATGATTTTTTTTTTTTTTTTTTTTTGAGAGGCTCATATTTTCCCAGAACTTTATTGTACAAATTTAATAAAGCTGCTCAATCTTGACACACAGAGCAAAGGAGTGTTGGAGCTGTTGTGGAGGGACATTTATTTTCTGCTGGATTAAAGTATGTGCTCCTGCCATGCTATTGAGCTCTTTCTGCCAGGTTACTGCGTGACTGTAGTTACTTTCATTACAGTGCATTTTTACTGTCACTTGGGGGGGTTAAAAGAAAGTATTCCAGGTTGAATACAACATTTTGTCAGAAACTGAGATCCCAGTCCCAAAACATTCAGTATGAAGGGATTTCTGATAAGTGTGTGTTTACAAGTGTGTAAATGGATTGTCACGCACGGTCTAAAGTGTGCAGTTAAAGTGCATCTAGGTCGTGCCCAACTCCACTTTTGCTGGTTAAACGGCACATAATCTGGGTAAATAAGATCAGGTGCAGGGTGCAAAGGGGTTTTACTCAGACTCTTAATTCATCATAGGTGTGTTTTTGAGCGAATCATACCAATCATCTCATTACCTCCTGATGAAGCAAAGTACAGTGATCAACAATGTCTTTGAGATTCACCCTCTAGTGACCATTAATGTCTGTTTAAAAAAATATGTGCAATGAATCTAATTGATTTGAAGGTATTTCAGGCTTGCAGACATTTATCCCGGATGAGGACTGTTGAGCCGAGCGCAGAATTCAACAGGTGGAGCAATAAGTGCAGAACATTGCCATTCTCTCACAACTACAGTAAATAGTAAAGAACAATGCTCCCATTCCTCAAACCACCATAATAACGTGCCAAAATAGCTGCATGCAGTGGAATTTCCCTCCCTGCTGCTGCAGCATTAAGAGCTCTGCCCTGAGGAGCACTATAGACATAAAGCTGGTGAGAGTATATGCTGAGCAACGTCATTGCTTCAGATGATTCCAGCTCAAGGATGCTGTACTTTGCAGAGAGGACTTACATAATGTACCAACATACATCATAAAATTTTAATAATTGTCTTTTTATATTTCAAATCCAGCTGTTTTTATGGCAGCAATACATTTTTCTTAAAGTCAAAGTTATCAGAAAACCTTCAACTGTGAGAAAGACGAGCAGTGAAATGTGATTGATGAGCTGACAGAACATGCGATGTGCATCGAATTTAACATTGTGCAGTCGAAACGGCACCCTCCGCTAAAGGAGGAATCAAAGATACCACATGGTGTAAATACTGTACATATGGAGAGGAGGGTAGAGTGAGCAAGCTATAGCATACATTCCCTCCCCGCTGATAGATTCCCATGAACATAATGGATTGACTCGCTCGGATAAACAAGGTCTTTTTAATAATTTATACTTGCAGGTCATGCAAGTTCTGAAACAAGTAGCTGTCCTCAGTAAATGAAAATTAATAATAATTAATAATTGCTGCAGGATGGGTTTTAAACAGCTAAAACACTGAACTTTATTTAGAGTTCAGTCTACCCACGCTAGGCTTGTTTACGGCCAAAGACGTGAAGCAAACTCTGAAGCTCAAGGGTGAAGCCCGGGTGTTGTCAATCATTCATGAGCACACAGCTCTCCCGTACCACAATGTTAACTACTTCGGAAATGTAACTGAGCCCATGTATGAATTCTGAAGAGTTACTTGGGCTGGACCTTGAATTCCGTCCACAATGCGCTGCTTTGTGACCTGTGCGTGAAATGAAAACTGTGTGAAAATGACTAAATTTTCTGGGGTTTTTTTGTATGTGTGTGGACTGAAGGGTGGTTTATAAGCAGTGTTAAGACCTGAGATTTCCTTCTATCATGTCTATCATCCATCCTTCCTCTTCCTGACAAGTTTAACATTAAAAGAACACGGGTCTTCAGACACCCAGGAAGGTAATACTTTCTAATCAATTGATCAAAGAACTCATCTATCTGGACGTTTCCTGGATTTGTCAGTATTCCTCTCATATTACCAGGTCATTAAATCTTCTGCTATTGGCTGCTGTGCTCCAGCCTGGAGCAGTAATAGCCTCCTGATGTCAAGCTGTGAGTGGCTCACCTTTGAACAGCTCTGCATGGGGTGGCTAAAGCGCTTTCATGTCAGTAATCATAGGATGCATAATCATGAAATGGCCTTGGATTGCCTGCAGCACGGTGATACGATATGGCTGCAAGCAGCTGCTGACAAAACGGATGATAATAAATAAAATACACATTTTAAATGAAAACCTTACTTATGAATAACCGTGATCTCCAGGCATTACAACGAAACTGGAATTACAACTAAGCTTTGGAAGGTGCTTTCTTTCTAAAGGTCACATTTATACATTTTATATTTCACAATTTTTAGATGTTGGCTTTAACTCCTAAATTCACTTTTCTCACACTAATGATGCTACCAATGTTCACCTTCTCAACCTCCAGCCAATCACAATCATGAAATAAAATAATTTATTATTTAAAGTATTCAGTGATATGTCCGGGCATTACTCATATATTATCTTTCACATAATCGTCTTTTTGTATTTTATGTGGGCAGTTTGGAATTCACTTATAGTGGAGTGACTTATTCACTGGAAGACAATTCCATTCACTGTAATCCCTCATATAGCGGACATCAAATCTACACTGTTTAACTGCATGTCATCAGGCAGATTAATCAGACGTCAATTTATGCAGTGTGATGAGAAAAAAGTTAAACTGAATCCTTAAAAAACTTCTCTCTTTCTTAAAATGTCAAACGTGACGTCAAATCTCACAATTGTGTTTATCTGTAAGCTTTATCGAAGACCAGGATTAGTCTGTGGATTGTATAAGATTGAAAAGCTGGTGAATACATTTCCGTACGTTGCATTTACAGTCTTCCGCTCTCAGGTGAGCACGGGTCAACTTGCCACAGTTTTGCATTTTCACACCATTAAGGGTCAAATGCTGTGCTCTCACACTCGTGAACTCTGGGGTCACTTTCTGCAGTGCTTCCAGCCTAAATTTCCAAATCAACAACTTTTCAACATAGATTTGTAAAACAGCAGTTACCACCTTAACAAATGTTCTTGAACTGTCACCGCTGTTCAGGTGCAGAGTTTTTGCTGGAATCTACACCACGCAGCCCAGCCCGCCATTATTTTCCCTCACCTCCTCTGAAAATGGACCCGAGAGAGAAACATAACGCTGCCCACAGATACTTCACTTCAGAGAGACATGAAAGAAGGTTAGGGCTGTAAAGTTCAGGGAACCTATAAAAGACCACCTTTTATTTTTCTTTTACAGCAATGAAAATTGGCCCATCAGTTTATTTTATTAGCGCAGCAGACAGTATGGATATAAGACTGTTAAAGAGAATGTGGGTCTCCTGTTAGACTCATCCAATGATGACGCACACCTGTTGAGTTTTCAGGTTCTATTATTATTATGACATTGCCACCGTAATTTGAAGTAGTTAATTTATTTGTCAAGGTTCAGCATCATTCATGATGTCTGTATATTGCTTGTTGACTGAGGTTAATCCAGCTCCAATTAATCCAATGCAGAATGGGGCTAATGTTTCTGACTTATCATAGACTTCTAATGCACACAAGTCCTTGCATATTTTTGTGAGGGGACAAATCAAAGGGGAAAAACCTGAATAAAAAAGTGAAGGAACACATAAATAGCAGGCGCTTCCATATACATGAGAAGAGTTGTGAAAATCTCTTCTTTTGAAGATATGTTCAAATTATCTTTACTGCAAAACACATTATTTCATGGTAACACGCAACAAAGCTCGGCACCGTGCTTTGGAGGAAATCTGTAAGTCCGCAAATAGACTATAAATGAGACATTTGATTAACGTACCGTCACAGAGAGATGGCAACCATCACCATTTACCTATAATTTACACAACTGGCTTCTTCCAGCAACTTCGTCATCCCTGATTGGCCTTAATGAAACATTTCCACATGATCTTGACTTTTCTTTTGACCTATAATTAATCTATCCTCACTGTTTTTTCTTTTTTCTCTCTCTCTCTCTCACCACACAAATCTTTTCACGAATGATAAAGTCTCATTTATTACCACAGGTACTTAATCTTAGGACTCATTGGAAACATCTGGTTGATAAATGGCTTGCATGAAATTAAACAGCAAATGAACACAGAGGGTATCATGGATGATCGCTTATCGCTCCTGGGGTATCCAGGGTAATGAACACATAAATTACACAATATTTAGGAAAAATGAACGCAGCTGCTATTAACATGAGATTGGTAAATTTGGGAGTGTGGTGTTACGTTGGGGCGATATGGCTCACCACAGGTGCTAACACAGGGGGTGAGAAGTACCAATTTCCCAGTAATGACGATTTATCTGTCTCCTAAATGCATAAAACTCCCCCACATGTGCATTTTGTACGAGGATTTTATTCTTTTTATGTAAGAAATTGAGATTCTGTCAGAAAATATAATATGCAATATACTTATGTTCCCAGAACACGATAAAAGCTGTAGGCTCGTCATGTTACTGCTCCAAAGATGTATAGTTTAGGCTAAATAAATTCAAACTACACGTTCTGGACCCAGCTAATATGTAATCATGAGATGTGAAAGCCTTACCAAGGTTTCCAAGGGCTCTGCAAATGAGCTGATAAATCCTCCCTTTAGGAATCAAGCCTTTCAATATATGTTCCCCGACATGACAGCCACTGTCAGAGACGTATTAGAAGGTGATTGGGGAGTTAAAAGCCTGTGGTTGGGATTCATTACACACATACACACACCAGTGACGGCATGAAGCGCTTCATATATAATGTGATTTTTCTAGCCACTGGGCTTGTTCGCTTGTTTACCCCCGGAGCATAAAGGAAGAAGAAAGGAAGAGGAGGGGGAAAAAAAAACAGCTGGGGAGAAGTTTGCTGGAGACCTTTGCCATGGTTTTTTATTTCCTGGCATTTGCAATTAGCACAAGGCTGCTGACTGACACCGAGAAACAGATGCTGTCCGTCCGTTTGTCACCGACTCTTATTTCTCTCTTTGTTGAGGGGAGATTGTGCCCTCGTGAACTCTGCCAACGTGTGTGTGTGTCCTTCTGAGCAATGGCGCTGCCCTGTAATGAGGGTATGACTACTCGTCTTCAAACACTCACTGTTAATTATACAGCCATTTATTGTGCTCATGCGTGCGTTTGTGCATGCAGGCGCCCGGTGCATGAGAAGAAAAAAAAAGAGGGAGAGGATAATGGGAGAGAGGGGAGCGAGGGATCAAACGGCAACCTAAAGCTATTGAGCTGCTTGTGACACATACATGATTGGATCACAGTTTACAGGATGGATATTTACAGGCAATGCCTGAGAGAAATTGAAATACAAATGCTTTTCACACCCATAGGAAGAGACAAAACAATACGTATATGATCCTTTTTTTTAAGCTGCATCGTGCAAGGACTTCAAATATCCTACCTAACACGATGAAGCTGCAACAAAGAGAGTTATGTGGCGTCCTCAAAGGAAAGCTGGTACAAAATCCTCACCTCTAATTGCCTCGATTTTTCATGTAAGCAATGCAGTCGTTGGGTAGGAGCTGAACAATATGTGTGCGGAGGGCTATGAACGATTTATGGTCCACGCTTAAAATTTCAAATCAGCTGTTTTGTGGTCAGCAGATGTCTGAGCCATTAATCTGGGCTGTTTGCTGTGTAACTCCGCATCTAGGTCCGCGCAAGCCATGAGCAGAAACATCACGCACGGTACTGAAATGATGTCGTGATGTCCATCAAAGAGAAGCATCCATTAATTAGCTTTAAAACGAAACCCTACAAGAAGGATTTGCCCCAGAAAAATGTTGCTAACAGATATTTCACTGCTACACTACAAAACGTGGGTGATTGCGTCCATGCATCCATAATTACAGCACAAGTGGTGACTATTAATAGCAGAATTAAAATGCATAGGATAGTCTACATTTTCTGCTATTGGCTTGACAAAGACAAGATCTTTGTCAATATATTAAACTGAGGTATACATTATAGTTTCAAGCATGAAACTCTTCACTTTCTATACGAAGCTTTGCTGGCTTACATAAAAGTCTTGCTGCTAGTGTGTGCAAAACTTTGCTATTGAGTTGCCGCATGTATTTGCTAGACATATAGGCAACAAAGTGAAGCCCACGCCTACTCACTGACCCCAATACAACAATATACTTTCTGTCTATTTTACCCAAAGCACAGTGGGAAGTGGGGTTTCAAACCCCAACAATATCTCTGTCCCAAAAAAGAAATAAGAAGGAGAAATGATACGAGTGACACAAACACTTTGTTGTTGTGGTGGGACATTACTTACGCTCAGAGCAGACAGTCCTATCAACATCCTTTGTCCCTGTAACACAGTCACTTTTCCTCCATACATTAAGGCTCACTGGTGTGTGCACCAGGACAGAAATAACTGACAGTTTCCAAGTACATCTTCATACAAACATATGTCACCCATTATATTCAAAGTGATCGTAGCTCTGATTTGCCCTGCTGACTAAAAACTCTATGAAGACGTTTCCAAAACCCGGGGGTCCAAAGGGTTAATCGAAAGAAATTAAAACGCAATTCATTATTAATTCCTGATTAATAAAATAAAGAACCACACCGCTTAACTGGTGCGTTGGTTCGGCACACTGGCATTTGTTAATAATTTGCATGATCGCAGACGTCCGTGTAAAGTTAGTGAGAGTTAAAATAGAGGATCGAGGTGGTCCATTATGTACTTGTATTAAATAAAATAACTAAAGACACCCAGTGTATTTATGAAAAAATATGTTTCTGATTGTAATTGCTTCACTTACCATGAATCCTCTGTGAACTGCGCGGGGGGACTCCTTTAGAGGCTGATGTGTCCAAGGCCTCCTGGAGAACAGAACAGACGTGTGTTTATTAATGATAGAGTTGTGTCATTTACATAAAAAAAGTAAGGACAGCACACGTGCCAGCCTCTGTGTCAAAAAGGGAAAATATGTAACTTGTTTTTATTTCATAAGTTGTTGAGCACTGTTTTGAGTGCGTGTATTTATCTCTCCACACAGGGTTTAATCTGAGTGTACTAGTGTTGCGGGTGTTAGATTTAACTACCCCACTTTAGCACATCATGAGGTATTTAACGCTAGCAGCTCCTGTAATGGGGCTGCACTTTTCATAATTTTGCAGGCCAAGAGAAAGCAGAATGTATTTCTTTTTATATGATTTCATACGGCTAACATTTATGACCATTTATGAACCCACTTTCCCCCATAAGTCACAAGCAGGGCTCATATTGTTAGGTTCAGTAGCGGGCTCCGGGAGCACTTGCACAACCTCTGCACGGTAGTGAAAGATTAACAAAGTGTAAATCAAAGTACTTTTACACATGAGGCATGATGGGTGAGATCAATCACCGCTGGACATTGTGGACAAGCCTATTACAGCAAGTGCCACATGGTGTAAATCTTTCCCAGACAGAGGTGGTGGTGAGCTTTGGGTTCAGAATTCACGTGTGAATTATTGCGAAATTATAATTCTTCACGGGCACAGAGGGGGCTAGATTGACGATTTGAATAGATTTAAATATTCTAATAATTACGTTTTTATTTCATTTCCCTTATGTATGCATCGTCTGTTCCCTTTCTTATTTCTTACACCAAACTTTATACATGAAGTTTGAACTGACCTGATATTGCGACTGAGTAAATTTCCCATTCTCCTTTGCCTGCTATTCAGACAGACTTGGGTTTATTACTGCTCTATAGGGTACTTTCCACCAGTGTCTATTTGACAGAGCCATCACTTTAGGTCCATTACTCTCTGTCTGCTCCTTCTACCAATAATGCCACTGCAACCATTGAGCGGGATCTTAATGGAAAATAATATGCTTGTTGGCAGCTCAGTGTAGCAATTCTGCAGTGACCCGTAACATGTCATAAAGAAATGGAAGGAGGAAGAGATGGGCGAAGGAGAGGAGAAGTGCCGGCTCTCTCAGAAATTTCTTTCATACAGCAGGGTTGAGGAGAAAGGGAAGCGTTAGCTCTGTGGAGAGGCACTAGATTTTATAGATCGAGAAAAGAAAATGTGTTTTTGTTTGTGAATGGCTGAATTTGGGATTATGTTTATGGTCCAAGAGTCTTGACTGAAGAAATACGAGCAGAACTTTCATCCAACCAGAAGATCCAGAATGTAAAAGATGACTGAATGGACATTAAATATTAAATTTTTACACTGTTATTGTGGAAGGAAAACTAGAAACAACAGAACCATATGTTTGCTTTTGATACAGCCTAAGATACCTGTCTGACTCTGTGGTCACTTTGATGGTTTCCAGTTGTTTTTCCAGCAATGTTGACACTTTTGTAATCCAGCACCACACTCCACTTTTTTCCAAATTCTGGTTTTGGGATAAAGGTGTCCACCAATAACGACGGGACTCTCTGAGAGCACCTCACCGTGCTGCATGTGAATTTGATTTCAGCATGCCGTGTGCCCTTAGAGACGAGGAGCACTTTGGGAAATCAGTATCTACTTCCCACCTATGCTCGTTCATATTTGCAGTGCCAGCGAAACACCGAATGGTGTGTGAGGGAAAAGAGAGAGGTAGAAGAGGGTGCTAAAGCTGAGCAGCCCTGTCTCTGCAGCATGAAAAACACAGAAGGACGAGATGCTCCACTTCAGATACTGCTGAAATCTGCTGTGACCAAAAGTGTAACTTTTATATTATTTTACAGCTTTTCAATCTCATAGATATATAAGATAAATTAGTGATGAGATTAGTGTCAGTTTGTTAAAATGATCCTTGTTTCACCTTGATTGACCTTTGTTGTTTAATCTGCATTAATAAATATCAGTACTACAGTATAATAAAGTATTCTGGAAAAGCTAATTGCTAAGTAGTAGCAGTGGACCAAACCACTTGAGTTTTTTTCTGTCAGCAAAGAGTACCTTTGGCATGGATAACAAGTTATGGGGGGCACAGAGGAACGATGTAATGTAAACTAGATTGGCAGAATATTACTCTGTAACATGAACTCGAACTGTCAAGATACATTTTCCCTACATTCTGCACACTCGCCTTCAGCTGTTGGCTTCAGTGTGGCTTAACTTACCTGGAAAAAAAAACATTTATTTGGCTCTGCTAGGTGGGAGTTAGTTAGTTCAGGTTTTCTCTGAGAGCTGCAAAGTGGATTTTGTTGCTTTGGTCTTTAGATTTAAACCAGACAAATACAAGTAAACCAGACATAGTAAAGACTGAACGCAAGATCAACTGCAACACCTGCACTGATTCATGCAGAACTATCTAAATGTGGTTAGATCAGTTTGGTTGAATTGCTTTAATAGGCATGAAATGCTCCTGACTGTTATCTCCAATCACTCACTTCTTTAAGAGAGAAGTTTTATTGAAAATCAAGAGCACAGAGGTGTGCACTTTTATAGCAACGTACATCCAATTGACCAAGGCTTTCACCAAGTCTAATCAAAGAACTGCACACTCCAAAGATTTAATAAAGCTTCAACCTGCCCATTAATAAGCCATGAACATGAACATATTTAATGTGAAGCCTACTGAGAGAGGTTTTTTCATTTGAAAAAACAGAAGTCTTCAGGTGGTTCTGGATCAGTTCAAACCAAGTTCAACCACCACCTAACTATTGGCTTTTCTTTATCGCTTTGGTGACACTCAGACATCTAATCCCTGCAGTACAGCGCGGTTTAAAGCTAATGACAAACATGGCTTTTGCCTGAAATATAAACAAGCTATTTCATGTGCAGAAAATAACCAAACACTGCCTGCTTTCTTTGCTCTTGGCACAGCTAATAAAAATAACCCACACCAGTGTGATCTCTCGCCCTCCAATCTCATTCTAGGACCAGAGGAGGAGGATGTTTCATGCATCAGATCTTCGACTAAAAACATCCGATTACAGCTGATTCAGCTCTTCCTCTTCTAGGTCCACAGAGGTTTTCACAAGCTAATCACATTAGGTCTCCAAATAATCATGTTTGTGTTAGGTCTTAGGAACATGCGGAACAAAATACCAGAAGCATGTTTGTTAGGTTTTATTCCTCTAGACCCTGGTGAACAGGTTTTGCTCGATATAAATAATATTTATTGCAAAATCTCCTGCTAAGTGCTTAATGTAATGTCCATCCTAAAATAAGATTATACTACACTTTGCTCTCAAGCTCCCACACAGTTCAATCAATATGTAAACTGAAACAACATCCACTCCCTCCAGAGCTTTAACGGGTTACATATATAAACACTTAAATGGTTCTCCAAATGGGGTCCAGCTACCTCGGGGGGCCTCCCTTTAACACTCATGGAGCTGCAGGCACCTCCAGGCTTCTGCCGAATGTGTTCTGCTAAGACGTTGGATCATGAATTTGCCCTTTTGAATCGATACCTCTACGAGCTGCCACGACTTGAGAAGGCATGAATCACCGCAGCCTCCCCACATGTTTGCTTAATTGAACATCCCACTCAGAACAAATGGTAAGCCTAAACACTTCAGTTGATATCTTATATTATTAGTCACTTACAGTCTCGTTAATAAATGGTAAAAGCGGCTACAAATTAAAAATCATTTCGAGGTATTGCAGTAATGGAGGTGTTTAAATGCTTAAATGAGCTATCTCTCCCTGTTTGTGAAGAGAAATACAGAATTGATTAGACAATCCTGCAGCCTGGAACCAAAAAATGACTATTGTGAAAAGCTGTAATGTTTAAACAATTCAGCATCGTGATCATAATGCTTGTTTCTATTCTTACAGATGCACAGATGCAATATAGATACAATGCACATTGTGCTCATTGTGTGTTCTCATTGTGAAATAAAGCATATATAGTAAAACACTATTTTTGTATGTACAGGCATAGCACAGTTTAGACACTGATTCAATAATTCAACAGTGTTTGGCTGAAGGAAATACGAATGTGAGAAATAAAAATAATAATAGACAAAAACAAAGACACAAATATCTGAAAAATGAAAGAAAGAGAGAAGAGAGAAATGAAAGGAGACAGAGGGAAATGCATGTGCCTGTTTCAAGGTTAAAAAGGCGCTTTTTTCAGTCTTTGTCTAAAAATGTCAGTTTCTACTGCCCTGATATTCTCAGTGAGACTGCTCTGTAGCCTGCAGCCATAGCGGATGTTTCACAACTCTGGCCTTTTGGTGGTTTCTGGAACTTGAACCAAAGTTAGAACACTGCAGAGTTAGCACTCTGCTTTGAAAAACACTCTACTCCATGAACATCATGGAGCAAGTCAATGAACATTTAAAAGTTAAAGTCAGTTTTTTACTCGCAGCATTTTGTCGTTCTGAACAGTCCATCATACCTTTAAGCCTGTTTCATCACTTCAGTGGGATGAAGATCTCACAGGACAAATGCTTCCTTTAAAACAGATATCAATTAATATTATGTTTTCCATGCACACTACACGAAAAGAGATAAAGACGGTGGAAGAGGAGCCCTGGGGGAATCCACTGAGTAAGAGCTTTAGTTACTTACAACTAACTAAAACCGCCCTTTTAGAAGTAGAAATAATCTAAACCAATTAAAAACTCTGCAGAGAGGCCAGTCTACTTATGTAGCCCATCAAGCAGAATTTCATCTTCAGCTGTATTAATTGCGGCAGTCAGGTCTAGCAGCATGAAAACAGAGAGCCTGGGATTGGTTTTGATTCTCAAATCGTTGGCTACCTTCACAAGTGCCGTCTGTGTTGTAGTGGGCCCGCGGCCCAGACTGAAGCTTTCCAAAGATGTGGTGCAGTTCCAGATAACCTAGCTGCTTGAAGACTTTTTCAAGCATTTTCCCAAGGAAATGTTGAGTTCAAAATAGACTGATAATTACTATTCTGCGAATGATGGGGACACTATTTACAGGCTTTGGCTTTAGTGCTGGGAGAAGTTGTGTTGTTGCCAGGAGGAGGAGTGGATTGTGTGTAGGATGTTATCTGATGGGCAGCTGTAAACAGTTTTATTTATGTATTTAGTTATTGCAATATGCATTTATCTTTCAAACTAATGAAGAAGGGGTCCAGAGGGTTGAATGGCTGACGTGAGATTGAAGTAAATAAGATAAGTATCGTATTTTCAGACAATTAGAGATGAGTACATTATGTGTACTCTGCTTTATCATTTCGGTTTAAATCTTACACAATGATTAAAAAAGCGTCAAACATTCATATTCAAATTTTATTATATATGACTTCATGAAGATGCTTTGTAGCTGATTGCTGTTTATTTTATGCTAATCAGATTCACAGTTTATGTTGTTGTGCCAATAGGTTATAGTCTTAATTCACTTGTTTCTAGGTTAAGGCGAGTTTTTTTATGCATACAAATAATTGTTAGGCCGTCCTTGGCCATAGGAATAACATCTGAGGGGTATTAAATTGAATGGTATTTCCTTTTGAAATGAACTTGAGCTCTTAATGGAAAACACTGTCGCCAAAGCTCTGAAAACACTCCATGAGGTATTGCAGAGGATACGCGGCAATTATTCAAATTAGAGCGAGCTATATTATCCTTGGGATGTGTGCAAAGAAAGGGAAATAAACAAAAGTAAAGAAAGAAAGTTTAATAGTGCAGTGAAGTTCCAAAACATTAAATGTGGAACCGACTAACTCAAAATCATGAACTCTTCAAAGCTCACAGGGGAACTGCAGAGAAAAGCTGTTCGGTCCAGGATTGGAAGCTGCAGGATATACGCTTGATTGAACCGCGGCCACACTCCTGGGGAGGCAGATGTGTGATTGCACAAGTGTGTTAATAAGCAGCTATATAATCAATTACGAGACAATCGTGTGTCTGCTGCTTTTACTCACAAATGGAAAGAAAAAAGATTTCACAGTGGGAAGCCTGCATTACGGTGTGTCAGCCTTATTTCTGCCACTTAAATCAATGTTCAAGCTGGGAGTAAGTGGGCAGAGACTGTCAAAGTGATGGCTTGAACTGAAAAGATACATTTACCAGTAGAATAACTATTTAAAAATATTTGTACACCATTATAATTATCTTTATATTAATATTGTTGTTATTATGATCACATTTTATAAATTGGGGGCACCCTGACAGACAGGCAGAGAAAGGAAAAAGAAGGATTTGGAAGCCCACAAATTCCAGCATAGTATTCACTGTGCAAACATCCACCCAGATCTGGGTTCCTTAATGACATTACGTGTTACAGACAGTTTTCTATACTAGGAAGTGTCTGACTCACTTTATTTGAATGCTGATGAGACAGCAATGGGGGCGTCCAAGTGGCATGCTGATCTGGATAGAAAGAGACTTATTCATATGCAGGCCTGATAGCGACTTTAGTCAAACAGAGTACATCTTTCCCTTCTCCCTGCGGTCTTTTAATGACTTGGGGATTTGTAGATAGAAACAAACACAGAGAATAAGGCTCCATGATGGACCCGTAATTGTATTTTCATTGCTGAAAACTGTGTTTGTTTACGCTGATCTTATCCGGGCTTATTAAAAATTCACAATCAATATTACAGGGCATTAAAGAAAAACGTGGAAGGCATATCGGATTGAATAGGAATATAAATGCTGTTCAACCTTAGACCTTACAGTAAACAATAAAGACATTTCTGTACTTCTGACACCAAAAAATTTCAATATGTCCACCAAGATGAACATAATATTTCACCAACAGATAATTGTACTCTGGCTTTGCATTGTGTGTAATTAACCTGAAGTGTCATAAGTTAAGTGAGCTTTTTAGGGAAAAAAAGAAAAAAATCTAGTGTACAGAGGTCCAGAATAGACTTCATCTCCAAACATTACTGATAGGAAGAAGTCACATAAGGAAAGACAAGCATCTGTAATGTATAAGTAGTAGCAGTATTACTTTATCGATTGCACTGTGGGAAGGCCCTTTATCGCTGAAATACCACATGTGATTCAATATACTGGACAAAAAAACACAATCAAGACTGTCCGCAGCATAATCACTGACGTGCAGTAAATAATGATGCAGCACTCATCTGTGCTACCTGGGAGCAATGTTTTCTCAGTGCTATGAATAAATACCCTGTTTGCAGAGAATTTGAGGCAAGTAAAGCTTTTGCAGAATAATTCCTGAGTTACATTACAGGGCGCACATTAATAAGTTTAAGCAATGTGAGTGTGCCTTGAAAGACAGAAGTCAGTACACACACAACCCACCAAATGCAAATAAACTGTAAATTGTATTTGTTGATTGAGATAATGTGATGCTTCAAACATATATTTAATCAGGCACAGATTTGATTAATTGTGCACTAATGTAACACACCCTTTATTTTATATAATTCATAGCATAAATCTGCATCGTAAACAGATCTACTTTAACTCTGGAGTACCACACTGGAAAATTTGCATTGTTAATATCCACGCTTCAGCAAAGGGGCATAATTATTATGCGTGAGTATGCTGTTTGCTGTCTGATTACTGGACATTTATAACTTTTGTTTACTTCTGCGGACTACAGCAGGTCAATGTATGTGCCATCAAAAGATAAATGATGTTCCCCATGTGGACATCTAACCACCGAGAACAGGCAACCAAGCAGATAACATTATTCTGTACGCTTACCCTCTTTAAATCAGTCAATTAACTCAAAGGCACACATACCTGTCTGCTTAATTGTGTCCCCAGTGCTTAATTATCTGCATACATTTTAGGGAGATGAAGCCTGAATCTGCCAGATGTGTAAAGAAAAAAAAGAAAGAGAAACTGCTTCTACAGCTTGTTAGTGCTTGGATATTGATGTATAATCAAAGGCGCGATGCGTGATATAGAAGTATTTGGAGGTAAAAATGGCCGCAGAGATCAAACTTCTTCTTTTGACAAGACTTTTTTGACAGAAGTACAAAAGAGGGACAGGGATGTTGGCCAAGACTTTCACTGATATTTTCTGGCATTGCAGCTGACGCTCTTACTCACAGCAAATTACAAATGCAAAAACGCTGAGTGATTATTTCCAAACCTGCCAACGTTAACAAGCCAAATATAGGGTGTGACAGATCACAGTCAACGTGAACAGTAAATGCGTGTCTTGAGTGGAAATGCTGCATATTTATATAAAGTTTAGAAGTAATATACAAGTGCAGGATGAGAATCTTTGAGATACTTCATACAGGTACATAATGTTTTCAGACTGACTAGAGATCAGTTCACCAAATTCACCTAATAAAATCTTATTTTGGTATCTAAGCAGTTAGATGCTTGTTTTTTTATTCTGCTATTTTTTATTTATTTCTGTGTGTGTGTGTGTGTTTTATATTGTCAGATGGAAGTTCATTTTGACTTTGCCAAGTTGTGTAATAGGTTAAATGGGTTTAATAGGTGTAAAAGCCAGATTATAGTGGTTATAATTATAGTGGTGATAATTTGGAGATAATCAACCATTAATTAACATATATAATATTTAATATGGTTATTTAAAAGAAACTTGAGAATGATTTCAAAATATCTTTATTTTGTGTCCAATTTTTCCTGTGCCGTAAATGCAAGTGCAGTTTGTTCGAACGGGGGATGTAATTTCATGCAACTGCAGGGAGCGACTCTCACATTGTTTATAACGACATAATGAAGAGATGGATGTTGACATCTGATACCGGCTACTCATGTTTGCAAAGCAAAATGAACAGTGAGTGCGCTGCATCAAACCGATGCTCATGTTTGACTATTTCTCCAGGGCTTGTCGCTGCTTTGAAAATTGAGAGAAGGTAAATTACGGACAAAGCACAGACAAGTCCATCAGGCTTAACTAAATTTACAGCCGAATGAGTGGGTTAGTGCCAGAAGCCTGGTAGATTCCACCTCAAGTGACTATACTAATACAGCTACTCTGCAGACGAGAAGTATAAATACATAAATGTGGCATTATGCGGTTTAAATAGGTAATAATTCACTGTTTGTCCTCATGAGACACATTTACATAAGGCTTCTATATATTCTATAGCCTCAGACTGGGACTAAACCTGTTGGGAGGTACAAATTTCCATCTTCCCTTCAGGTCCTGTATAATTGCATTGTATCTAGCCCTGGTGCTGTGCCAGAAATGGTCAAGTGTTTTCATTAAAGCCTTAATAGATGCATTCTCCACCCCAAACTAAACTTTTCACCTTGCCCCAGCATCATTTGGCAAGAGATCAAAAGGAATCAACACAGTTAATGAGAGATGGTGGGTGCTGTTGCATTTGGGTCCAGGGAACTACATGTTAATCAATGCTGAGATCCAAAATGAACTGAATATTGGCTAAGTTAGAGACTAAAAACTGCACAGCAACCGTATGTTTCTTTCTTTCCAGCTGGAGCTGAGGAGTCATTGTGGCCACATAGACTTCCTCTGATATCCACTGAACTCTCTCCCCACATTCATTCTAACAGCAAATAAAGTCTGCAAAATCTGGCAAACATGGCAAGGGATCAGCTGTATCAGGCTGGGCCGACATATTGCCGGCGCAGGTGGATTTTTTTTTATCTCCGGAATAAATACATCACCCTTTTTTTGGAACTTTACCCAAAGTAGTTATCCACACCAGGTGCAGGACTCTTGGAAACGTAGGCTACTGTGATGCTGAATAGTCCACCACTTTGAACATTTTCAATAAATAATGGACCCATAATAGATAAGATCAACATACAAACATTTATGGTCCCCAGTGGATTTATTCTAAAGAGTTTCTGTGTAGTACTAGCAACATGATGGCATTTTTGATTTTGCGTTAAAGGTCAACAGCTCAATGGATCGCCATGAAATCAATCCATGGTCCCCAGAGGAAGAATCCCTAATGACTCTGTCGATCCTGTTAATTGTCCCACTGCACCAACATGCCTCAATAACTAAGTGATAGATTTTGTTCCAGACATTCACAGTTACCGCTTTGGTGTCTAGCAATTTGGATCAAATTCCTGAAAAGTCAATGACAATCAATGCGGCCTCAGCTGTATCATATGTGGAGTGATAATGAGTAACTTGATTGACAAAAAGTATGTAAGATGATGCATTTTTATGTCAAGTTTGTGTAGACTTTGCAAGTACATGAAAATTTGATTCAACCGTGCACCAGTTCTAAGCTAACTTAATCACTTTCACAAGTTTCTGACAAAGGTCAAGTCCTGGTTGCAACCGTCAAAGACATTTCCCTCTCTCACTCACCCTGAGTCAGCCAACGTTGACAACACTATTTCACTTAAGCTCTTTCCCCTGATTAGAATGTTCTCCACGGTCCTGATAATTAGCCTGTTAATTGCCCCTACTTTCAGAAATGCATTTGAGCATTGAATTGATATTCAACACAAATGAGTCCTTGCAGGTTTCATTCAACGGGGCCCAGCTGTTGGATAAATTCACCGCCAATGGAACTCATAGGAGAAACACAATCAGATTTTATCAGATTTTTCTTTCCCTCATTATTAGATTCATGGGGCATTATAAAATAACTTGAAAACTGATGTGTGAACTTCTGTAGCCTGTTATGATGGATCTCAGCTCATGTTTTGTCACAGGGGATCCTAACTAAATCAGCACGCCACACTTTGGAAAAATCTGTTTTCAGATATGCTAAAAGTTGTTTTGTTTACCCTTTTCCCCTCTTTCCTATTCAAGAATCAATAATGGAATTGATGAGTATCTGCTCTACATACCTCTGCAGTAAGACCTTTCATCGCTTTACCCCGTGAACAATTTCACCTCAACTCACCCAGAAACATCCGATAATAGCCACACATGCATAAACACTTGCCTTTTCGCTGACAGAGGGTCAGTTTTCCAATGCACGTGCACATTTCCTTTATGTTCAATTTGCGTTGCATGGAAAAGGTGGAGGGGGGGGGGGGGGGGGGGGGGGGGGGGGGGGGGGGGGGGGGGGGGGGGGGGGGGGGGGGGGGGGGGGGG
>JBAJHX010000011.1:3734395-3832165 GCA_037176925.1 Amniataba percoides | reverse complement strand
TGGGTGGGGGGGGGGGGGGGGGGGGGGGGGGGGTTGTTTTTTGGTTTTTTGGGTTGGGGGTGTTTGGGGGGGGAAAGGGGGAACCCCCCCCCCCCCCCCCCCCCCCCAAACGCCCCCCCACGTCTACCTCTCCACTCCCCAATGCTTTGACAGTTTGAAAACCCATCAGGCCATTCAGTTCCACGCATGAGAGAATTCCTGTTAAGGCTCCCACTGAGGAAAATGGGCCCTGCCCCTTAATTTACCGCCTGAGTCAAGAGGAGGGCCTATTGATGCATTTGGAACTAACTAGCTGTGTTCAGAGAACCATCTCTTTGCTCTCTCCGCTCTATACTATTCTCCTCTATTTAATAAACTACATTTCGGTCTTTCCTCTCTGCAACATTTCAGCTGTTTTGAATTTGATATACCTGTGCTGATTTTTGCCAAGGACACCCTTTTGTGACTACACATGGGTGGAAAATGAATAAATCTGGCACAGTAATCTTATTGGCAGCTGTTACAAAATAATTTTTCTTAAGCATTTGGCAGAGTATAATAAAAAAAAAGAGACTGTAGTTTTGTATCTGAGTCAGATTTATGTTTATCTAACAAAAAAATCTAAGAAAAGTCAAGTAATTCCCTGTACAAAGTTATTTCTAGTGTCAAACAATCCCAGAAATCAATGGTTACATCTAATATTAAAAACACAAAGTATAGCAGTATAAGTCAACACAGTAGATGGTGATGGTATACCAGCATTTTGTGGGTTTGTTGGCTGAATTCATCATGTCAAGTGGCATGATGCAGCAAAATGCTAATTACCCACTGGAAATTAATGGCTCCCCCTTTGCTGCAGCAGAAGCAAACGGTCTGTATAAACCTGATATTACCTATTAAGTGACACGTGGGAGGAATTGTTTAGCTTCCGACAGAAAGAAAAAGTGCACTTCCGCTCTGTCCACAGCTACTCTCCACCGCAGCCAAGGTGAAAGTTCGTAATTATACGACACCGCTAGCAGCCAAAATGAATGCTGTTTTGACTCGGCTGCCAAAAAGAATACTTGGCCTATGTCCCTATTTCAGAGTCTGTTGTATGTTTTAACAAGGGGGGGTTGCAAAAGAAAAGTGTACTTAAAACTACAGCAATTTAAGTATACTTGCCAAGTTGAGAGTGTGGGTGTTGATTGACACTATTAGCCCATAATACAGTGATAATGAATCAGGATGTTCAGTTTCAAAATGCCTATCTTAGTGCGTTAATCCTGAGAAACAGGTGGTAAAAAAATGAACACAATGATTGCATGAATAAAACATTATTAATATAGATTTTCAAATTTAAAATTGCCAGCAGCCTTGCGAGATGTGTTCCATTAAGTGTCTGCAGAGTTACATATTCAATATGAAATGTCATACCTTATACTTTGGAAAATGTATCGAACACCAGTGTTGTTTACTTTTATTATGTTTGCATAATTGTGTTGGATCTCTGGGAGGGGGGTGTTCAAGTCGATCTAATAGCCTTTCAATCGAAAGGTACTTTGTTCATTTTCATGAATCAGATCTAAACGCTCTAGCCATACTGAGGCTGTATTTTCAGCGCTCAAAGGCCCCTTCCTGCTGCTCTTGTTTCGCATTAAAACCCTTTTATTGGCAAATCACAGAGGCTTTCATTGTGAAGCGGTGCGGCTGTATTTCTCGCTGAGGTTAAGGCCGAATATTGACATTTTCAGCCCTTTATTTCAGCGGTTCAGTTTTAAATATTACAAGGGGAGAATGGCAAAAGAACACGGACATAATGAAGCACACATAATCAAGGTGAGCACTTTCTTTTCTGTGCTTTCCATTTGGATGGAGAACCACTCACACCATGCAGGTCTCACCAAATCTGTAATGGCTGACAGCATTTCATAGGATCTCATAGGTCTATGGCCTTTTGACCTTTTGAGTCTATGTAGCAGCCTTTTGCATTTGAAGGTGTGTCTTCATGGCTGATTTCTTTTTCTGGCATAGGCTGTTCAATTTCATACTGTGGCACGGTATGAAGGAGTAGCCAAAAAAAAAAGGTAAACAGTAGTATGGCATACATAGACACGAATTTGTTAGCTCAACACTGACATCTGCTTGCACTCAATGTACTGTAAATTGCAACCATGTGAGAGGACACTACAGTAGGTACAATATAACATACTGTATTTTTCAGGAGCATATAACACACCAGCCTGTGGTGCACATCAGTGTGGAGAGGGGGAATAAGGTGCAGAGTAAGAGGGGCCCTTCTGTGCAGCTGCTAATGTTGCTATTCTGGAGCAGCAGCCCTCCGATAGCATCCGTCACCGAGTCAGCTGTGCAAAGTTTCCCGTGTTTCTCGGCTGTTTTAATCTCACCATCTCCTGTCTCTCCCATCACCACTCTGAGAGCAGGCCACGTTCTGTGGGACCGTATCCATGGAAACGTGCAATTATCCAAGACATCAACAATTCATGCTGAATAATTTTATCAGCGACCGAATGGGCGAGATAGCAGCAGCAGCAGCACCCCCCTACTCCCTGTTCCATCTACCTCATTTAGTTCTGCGCTCATCAGGTACCTGTTTCGGCGAAAAAATGCATGTTTGTGGGAGTAAATATAGCACACAGGCGGCAAATTGCTGCTCATGGGTGAGTGTCAGGCACAAACGTATCGCTGAAGAGTTCCCTCCAAACTCCCCCCCTCCCACTTTCTCTGCTCCGACTTGAGAACACGGTAATAAGACTTGTGATTTAACTCTCTTTTCGCCTGTGATCGACCCGGCGGCGACAATATTATCGACTGAATTACTCTCAGGATTTGTTCGCCTTGAGACTTTAAACAGAAAAGTAAAAAGAAAAAAATAAAAGATGTAAATCAGGATTTTATGTGCTCACATGAAGGCCATCAGCACAAAGTGACAGTCAGGGTGGGAGACAGCTGAAGCAGCCCTCTTGGCAGACTTTTGACAAAGATACATGGTCAATATTCTTGAGGTGAGAAAAGCAGTGATTTAAGCTTTAAGCAAAAGTTGATAAAAAGCATAAAAAGCACATGCTTATTCACAGGAGAACAAAAGCACACAGTGCTGAGAAAAGTAAGGTATTACTGTGGGTTGTATTTCTACCATTGTGACTAATCCACATTGACATCATTCTATGTCACACATATAAACTTGCATCTTCACCTCTGTGCTGCTATGTGATCGGGGTAAACTTCCAAGGGCTTTTTTTTTTCAGCTAAAGCAGTGGCAGTGAGCAGTATCTTACATACAGGCTGGGGTCGGGAAACCCGCTTTAATTGGGTACATGTGCCACACGAAGCAGCGGGAACAGGACTGAATCTATGAGCCGATGATGTAACGCAGCAGGCGGCGTGGCAAGTGCTGCAACAAACCTTCACATCGAGTACAAGTGTTAATAAGGCGAACTCGAAATAAGTTCATTTCCGCATAAGCCCCCGTACGTTCCCCCCAACCCATCTCAAAGCAGCCGTTCCTCTTCAGATAAAGACACCTACATCAAGACTTTAGCCAATTTAAGTAGGTTTTTCATTTCACTTTATTGTTTTTCAGTCAGACTTAGCAGAAAATGCATTCAAAATAAAAAAAGAAAAAGAAGATTCTGCCAGGAGAACTAATCCCCTCACAAAAACACATGAAAGAGAAACCAGTCGAGTGGAGTGATGAACATCGTTTTTTTTTTTTTTTTTAAAAAGATGCTTCCACATTCAACACTCACTGACAGTAACAGTGGAGAGCTCTGTCTGACACGTCTATCCAAAAAATGCTCAAATGGGTTGAGATCTGATGACTGCAGCCCAACCGACCGCTCCACCATGCCGCCACCTTCTTCATAAGCCACTCCCTCTCCTGTTGCTAATCCCTGTTTGAATTAAGACTAAGGGGACGGCACCATGTGCCTGAACTGTAGAAATCCATTAGCATCAGTGTTAACGAGTGTGTGTGGGTGGGGGGGCTGTCTGCTCATTACGGCACAGATCCTTGTCTCCCTGACTGAGGATCTTGGGGGCCCGGTGCATGTTGACGGACAGTAACGCTGGAACTGCACAACCACTGTCTCCACATCGCCTAAGGGAGAAGGCAGTGGAGAGAGAAAGAGACAGGGTTCGTCTCAGATTACATAAGTCAAAAGTCGCACTATCAGGGTGAATGTCAAATATAGACATGTGCAGTCATGTGTGCATCCACAGACACATGCTGTGTGAGCCGAAAGCTGCCTTGCTTAGCAGGCCGAGGGTGACTGTCAGCGCTGGCTTGTGGTTGCAGGGGAACACCAGAGTCTGTGGCTTTTAGCTGCCCTCCCCCAGAGATGGAGCGCGCATCTGATGATTCTAATTCCTTTATCCATTCATACTTAATAAGACTTGGGGAAGGTTAAGGGGATGTGTGCAGTGTGACAGTGTTTGTAAAAGCGCAGAAGCCCATGATGAAAAATTCATCCGGGTGGCAGAACCTCTTTATTATGTTGATATTAGATGATAGAGCAAGTTACAGAGCTCTGTCACTCTGGATTCCAGAGAAGTCATCAAGCTTGAAAATAAGTGTCCAAGGAGTTTCAGGCAGAGGACTCATGGAAGTGTTAGGTTACATTGTCTGTGCATCACCTTTATGAATATGATGGGATTTGCTGGTAGAGAAGCAGCTGACAAACAAGCCACTCACAGGATGTGGGCATGAATGAAGCACCTGATGCTCTACAACCAATGCAAGCCCAACTTCAGTGCTCTGCCTGGACCAATACTATGCTCCATTAGAATCAAATCTTCCTAAAAACTTTGCATATTTCCTAAAAAAAATCCCCAAAAAACAGGAACCTTAGAACTATTTCAGAGATAATATAATGCCTGTGTGCCTGCAGCGGTGAAGGATGTGAGCTGACTTAAATTCACATTAGTGTACTAAGCTGAAATATCTACTAAAGCATAATACTATGCTTTTAATGCCCGTACCCTGAAACAGTATGAACATTCTTCACTGATATGCTTTTCTAAATAACCTTGGCCAGTATTATGAATGATTTCCTCCTTGAATTGGAGATTATGTTTGTATAGACAGCAGCAGGGATAAAGAGATTTGTTATATCTGCTTTAAGGACTGGAGTGCATGTGTGAAGGTAAAATGGAAATACTGGAACACCAAGTGCGAACCCGCATTTGCTCTGTTCTCGGACGCTTTTCTATTTCATGGCCTCCGCAGTCGCAACCTACTGCCCTTCTATAAAGTTTTCTCAAATGAAAAACAGTGGAATATGTCGGAGATGTGACTCACAATGCCATGCATCTGCAATTCTCTTTAGAAAATGCTTGATTTTTTTTCCACTGGATGCTCTGAACAACAGTAACTTTCTGTCTAAATGGAGAACTCTCATCGTCGTAGTCATCATGTTATGTTATATCATTGCTCAGTGGAGCACAAAACACCAAATCAGTAATGACCACATATCTCCAACTGACTGAAATAAATGCATAAGATAGAAACTAGAGTGGATGATCATATCTATGTACAGCCTCGAGACCCACATTGTACCGGGCACCCGCAGGTATGTGTGCATGAGGTAACCCTGAATTGATTGTGGGCACGACACATTTCCCCAAAACTGCAGCAATTAAATTCCACTCACAACTTGTTCTTTAATAATTTAACAATAATAATAATAATCTTTCCCAGACATTAGAGCCTCTGTGGCACTTTTAGAGAAGTTTGTCTACTCAGTGTGATGTATTTGTTTGTATTTTTTTTTCACAAGATGAGAAGGGGTTGTGCAATTTCATTTAGTGAAAAGGAGGCAGATTTCCAGGGGAGCTTCTGGTAACGAAAATAACACTATTTTGATTTTTTTTTTTTTTTTTAAATGTCCGACATTAGTTATTTGATGTAATGCGCATTGTCGTGTGGGAAGTTGCCTTGGAGGTGAAACAATTGGCTGATTCTGTGGCTGTTTTTGAAAAGGTAATGCATTTCTGCTCGCTTTCATGAATGATTCATTCGTCACATTTTAAGTGTTTCTAATAAATTCTTATTGTAGTGGGCAACACTAGACCTTTGATCCTGTAATCACCGTTAGATCCTTTGAGTGTGTAGTGAATATTCTGGTGGTTACGCCAGCAGTCTGTTATTTCATTGTAAATGGATGACCACCAAATATTTGCATCATTAGTTTGTTTACGAGTCAATTTTCTCCAACTGCCTTGTTTTTTGGTCCTACACCAGCTTTTCCCACAACATGTAGAAGACAGGGAGACCTCCTACTTGGGATGCTATGCAGGCTACACAGATTTTCAACATTATTGTGTCAGATCCACTTAAAAGCTTTCCGTGAGCCTGCGATACCTTTCGCTTTTTGAACATTAAGATTTAAAGTCCTATCTCAAGGTTTCGTGCCGGCCATGTTTAGCTGCACTACAAAAGCACTATTTGTCTGAGCTATTCAAGGGCTATTGTTCGCTAACTCCTCCTCTTTCTCCAGATATCCCTTTTTCCATGCAGCATTACACAACAACAACACACGCAGCTGCGAGAGGAATCTGTCAAGACACAGTCTAATCTATAGATATACAGTGCATGTGCGTGGCCCTGCGTGCTTTGATTACCGACGTGTTGAAATGAAGCAGGCATTTCTTCCCACTGTAAACACTTTAACAGACCAGAAAGAAACATAATCCAAAATCTGACAGTCTGTCCCGCTGCCTTATTCTCATCTTTTGCTAAATTAATATTGCACTGTAAATGAGCCAGAAATAAAATAAATAAACCACTATTTTTTTCTTTCTTCCAATCCTGATGCACATATTCTCTCTGAATATGCATCTGCCTGAGCTTGTTTATACCGCGATAGCCTATCACACAGTCCTTAATTGCCTCAAATTTATCAGACATTTCTTTTGCATCCTAAGTGCTTCTGTTCCACATCATTTACACAACTTTCATTAAAGCATGCAGCTTAAACACACTTGTGTTTCCGGGTATGCACATGTTGAATCGCGTATATTTGTGCATGCATGTACACATCATTGCCTGTGGAGACTGTCATAATGAACAAAATCCAACTCTCCGCCGTGGTTGCAGCTTCATTGCACGTGAATCACCCCCCCTCTTTTTTTTTTTTTTGCCCTCTCTGTCTCTTTTCTCCTCTCAGGATATGAGCGTACAGTATTTCACCACCACGGCCCATTTATCTGATCCAATCTCTGTCCTGTAATTGAAACTTTTATTGAGATGAAGAGGATAATAGTTGTAAATGTGCTAACTGGCGCCTCGCACCCTGGACGTGATGTAAAACCATCCGAAGGCATAAAAAAGTCTGGCGTGAAATGCTGCCCGCTCCCGCGTCATGTATCACGCGGCACCATTACGATGCTCACAACTGGCTGACTGCGGTGTACAGCTCAGCCTGCGTCTCCACTGCCGAGTGCAATCGAGGACATGGTCCATTATTAATAAGCACCTCAGTACACAAGACGCCGTTTGTTCCCCCACCCCACCCACTTATGACTCTCTAAAAGTCTGTCTTCATTACTTTTTAAAGGAAAATGGATGTGCAGGACATCAGCCATGCAAATTCAATCACGGAACATATGCTGAGACATTTGTGTGATTACAATCAAGCAGCATGTGAAAAATGCCTTGTGTGGAGGCTGCCACTTGAGTTATCGCATGCATTGTTCTAATGACTGAAAGTGGCCCTCTGTTAGGACTAGACCTCCTGGTTCAAACTAAGACATTTGTAATTGAAACGCTAATTGAGATTTTTGGACAGTGTTATAGACCCAAAAGGAAGAGGTTTGGTTTTATTCCAGAAACAATTAAACTTGAAATGAGCAAGTGAACTTAAAGCACCTTTTGTACTCTTTGACATAATGTGACTTGGATGCTGTCGGTCAGCAATCGATCGCCTTCTAACATAAGCTTCTTTTTTATTTTTTACATTTGTGCATTTTTATCTTTGTCGTCCACCCCATTGCCTCTTTAAGCAATTGATTATTTCTAACTCAATTAATGCCACAGTTATAGAAGCAGTGCCAATGTACATATATTTGCTTGAGTGGTAAATTACGCTAATATAATTTCGATTTTCTTGTTATGGCACAAAAACCCCAACTTGCATTAACAGGGCAGCTAAATCCCTTATTTAAGCCGTGCCTTTACTTAATAAGGACAATCTAGTATTGGAACTCATTCAGAGGTCACATTCAGTTAAAAAATATGCAAAACATTTGGATAACCGAGGTCATCTAAGACATTATTATGCATATAAAAGTGTTCTGTGATATCCCAAAGCTGCAGTCGTGATCACAGGGCGCAGGTTTCTGGTCTGATCTTTCACCCTGCCCTGCTGGCCACGTCCATGTGCAAAGAGGTTTGTGCTCCGGACTTGATTTGCTCAGCGGAAGCCACCTAAGACTATGCAGTGTTTGCAGAATCACCTCTTTACGGGCTCCAAAAACACCTCAAACATTTGATGGATGGCTCCCGGGAAACCTTGTGGCCTCCAAATAAGCTATAATGTAATTCCTCTTCTTGTGTGATTTCCCTCCATGACCCTGCGCAAGGAACAATCAGCAGCTTTCAGCAAAACGTGGTGCCAAGGTTCAAATATCCCGAAGGTGGGGAGAAAAAAAAAAAAAGAAAAAAACTCACAGACAGGAACAACATGACCCCAAAATAGACCTAATCCAAGGCTAGCTTCATGGAAAATGTCACAAATGGCGTGTTTGTTCCAAGATAATGTAGAGGAAAGGGGAGGAACATAACATATTTGCGAAGCCTTCAATGTGTTTAGCACCAGTGTTTGAACAATACAAAAAGCACACAGTGCTAATGTTTAAACCGTCTTGTAATCAAAACGTTCACATTAAAAGCTTAAATTTTAAAATGCACCAATATAAAAACAGCTTTATTTCAGTGTGAGTTAGATCAAGCGGTCAGGAGACGGCGCCGGCAACAAATGTCTCGACGGAGCAATGAGGTCCATTAGCATCCAATTAACCTTCTATTTTACCATATGTATCTGTCTCAGTAGTCTCCAAAGGGTGAAACCTTGGACTGAACCATGGCGAGGCGCTCTGAATGTGGGCTGCGTGGGAAGGGCCCCCGGTGGCCTGTGAGCTCCGTTGGACTCGTCTCTGAATGTGAATGATTGGCATGGCCGGGCTTATCGCTGGCATATCTGCTTTATTCCAAAACAGGACTATAATGGCAGGATAGATCATTACTTTTACTGTGCGTATACACAACATTAGGCCAAGTTAATGGAATAATTAAAGGGTGTAACTCCGCATGCTTGATTTGAAGCCGCGGCTCCACAGGTTTCTGAATATTTGGTCACACTGAAGCTGAACTTAAGATTGTAGTTAAGAACTGCGGTGGTGAGAAGGGGGTTGAACATGAACAAGCAATGGAAAATAGTGTGTGGGCTGCTGAGGAATGCATTAATAAAAATGAACTGAAATCAGCAGATTGAACACAAAACATGAATCTGATTGCGAAAAACAACCAAAAGCTATGCAAAGACAGACATAACTAAGTACTTGATAATTGTCCAGATTTGTATAGTAAGTTATAAACACCCAGGAGAAAACCAACTTTTTCCTCACTTTTTACTTTTTTTTACCAACAATTTCCTCTACAACAACAGCCCCCCTCCCTCAGTCTCTTCAACTGCTCCATCACCGTTTAGACGATGCAATCATGCACACCTGTTTTCACTGAATCATCAACGGAGAAAACACCATGCAGACGTTCATTTTTTCCCGCTGTAACTCAAAAGACAACTGAGCGACTGATGGTAGCTTTCCGCCCGCCGTTTGTTAAAGTTGGCTGATAAATCAACGCTTTGACTCAGAGGGAAGGGAGCAGAGCGGAGAGCCAACAAAGCAGCCTATTCACGCTGCATGAAGATCAATTAAATCACAATGTGGCACTAATAGAAAAACACACTATACAATGCACAGAAACATTTCTATACTTGAATGGAGAGCTTGAATGTCCTTCTTTGAATATAAAATACAAAATATAAACAATGCAAATTTCACTCTTCTAAGCTCTTTTCTAACTATATTTGTTCATGTGTAATAATTGTTTCATTTTCAGTAAAAGTTATTTTAATGTAAGCCCAGTTCAGTCTGAACTGCATATAACTTGTATCCTATGAAAAAATAGTATGAATAACTTAAAGTTAATTTATTCATATTAAATAATTATGAAGTCATGAAATAATTAAGATATTAAATATTTAAATAAAGACTCAACAAATAATTTTTACCAGCTATCTGTAATCCTTATATGGCCTCTGCCTCGTCTACATTCTCTTGTATTTCCTATCTACATTCAAGGCAGGGGAGTCGGAGTCTGTGAAGTCTAACTGCACGGACAATTGCATCGCGTGCGTCGGGGCGATACCACACTGAGCGAGGATCTGAGGAAATCATCTCCAACCTTTTGAAGTTGCTCCTTCCCCACTTGTGAAGTCGCGCCGCTTCATAGTTCCGCTCGGGCGGTGGGGAACGGGCACCACCAAAGAGAAAGAAAGGGCGCTTCAGCCTCCAGGGTCAGTCCACGCATAATGGATTGTTGAGCTGCAGCCAAATTTATTGTTAGGCTTCTAGCGTGTGTGCCTGTGTGTGTGGGTACTTCTGGGTGATATTTTGCATTATGCAAATGCAACATGAGCAGCAGGACTTACACATCATTAACACAAAATTAGCTAATCATACTAGCTCGACTGTTTCTCTCACTCACACACTGAAGAACGTAAAAACACTGTCCTGTGTCCCTTCCATTTTCTAATTTGCCAGCCGTAATTATTAGAACATGACTGTACTATTTGCAATTGTCAGATATGATTAACCAGCACGGCCTCTGCATTGTAGGTTGTCAGAGGAGATACAAGGAGTGAAAATCCTCCGACCCCACGTGAACTCCTGCTGATAATGATGTGCGGTGTGTAAAAGAACGCTGCCGGAGGCGGTGGCAGGCTTCCATGCAGTTCCTCTTATAATCACAGTGTTTTAAAAAAGTTATGCCTAAATTTGGAGTTCAGGTGAAAGTGAGATCCCGCTGTAAGTGAAGACCGGGAAGGGGGGAGAAAGATGATAATGGTTAAAGGGGGCGAATGAGCGAGCCAAGAATCATTTCAGGGTTGTTTTTTTTTTCTCTTCTTTGGTTCACCTTGTGAGCGAACAGCCCTCATTTGTGGCAAATGGTCGGCTCACAGAACCCAGAAAGACAGAGATAGAGGAAGAGTGACAGAAAGAACGACTTCAGTGGACAAGAGGAATGGAGAAAGAAGGGAAGAAAGTGACGGAGATCGAGTAAAAGCAGAGCGTGTGGGAGTTTAATGGAGAGGAAGGAAGTGGTGTCCCTTCTCTGACCATTGATATGCGACGGTGGTAGCAGTTTTTCTATGTGGGCTGACAGCGCTGCCAGGTCTGGACTTCAGGGCCTCTGAAGTCCAGTTCACTCCCGGGTCAAATCTGAACAACAGCCGTCTCCCTCGTATTCTGCTTTGTCCAGACACTCAGCCTGAATTCATACAAGAAGCCTTTGCCAGAGCAAAACAGCAGATCAAAGAGCTGTGTGCCAGAATCCACAGCCAGATAATAGCGAACGTAATCACAATCTTGAAAAAGAAACATATTGCTTGGCAACATTAATGTCTCCCTTGAAGTTTCTGAATAACTGTGAAAATGTCCTTGCGTGGCCGCACAGCTGAGTTTAAATGCTCTGTCTGTCACTTTTGAAAGAGTTGTCAGGTTTTTTTTTTTGCTTGTTTTTTTTTTAAATAATAGTTTGCAGTATGAATGGTCTTTTCGCTACTCTTGTCTAACATGCTGTGTTGATGGCTTTCTGTGACTAACAGGAAAGCAGAATGTAAGGAGCTAAAATATCAGTTTGGCCAGAGATATAGCTACTGAATTAATCAACTTAAGGACGTTTGAATTTTCCATTTTATATGCACACACAAGGAGAAAAAAAAAAGTAAGTCTGAACAGTTAAATAAAAAGTTGTGTAACTGTCTGTAGCATTTCAATTTCACTAAGTAATGAGAAGAAGCTGCGTTGCGTTTATGGTAAATCGTGACAGTCTAGATGCAGGGCTGGAGAACGTGGCTGAGTTTATCTGATTCCCAATCAGTGCAACCACTGAATGATCTCTGATGTTTGAGTGAGCGAGCGTTATGGCGAGACGATCCTCTGTCCCTCTCACAGCTGATCGATGCAAGCGTGCACGTCTGAGCTGATGGCGCAGGTTGTTAGCAAGCTACAGTAGGTAGACCGGTACCACGTTGTTGCTCTGGAGGCTTTTGGCAGCCATTAAACAGCTTGACGAGCATTGCTGCGATGAGTCTGGACTGAATTTTCATCTGGTGCAGGGAAAGCGAGAAGGATGCAATCAGATTTGTGACAACCAAGTGCTGGATCACATTTGGATTTTATCTGGATGTGAGACACTTACAATGACAAGTGTGTATGGGGCCTGTATGTGTGTGTGTGTATGTGTGTGTGTGTGTGTGTGTGCTGTTCCCACTTCCATAACAGGAGTCCAGTCTCTTTGGGTTTGAAATCCACACAGCCTTGCATTAACAAGGGAAGCGTGGCGGGCGCGCTTGTTATCATTCACATTTCCACCATCACCGGGGACCTGAATTGCTCATCTCCACACTGAACTGAGACCCCCCTCCCCTCTTGCAGAATAATTCTGCGCGTCAATATTGCTCGCGCCGACAAACTATTCCGCCTTCCCATCGTACGGCAGCGGACCTGCGCTCCTGATCAACACCTCATTAAGCACACTCAGGTCTGCTTAAAGTCCAATTTGGAACAGATTTCCCAAGACGGGCCGATCCCATGGACACAGCCGGGGTCAATACGCTCTAACACATGTGCACACGATATGAATAACGCTCATGCTCGCACAGGTCCGTCTCCTCAGAGAGTCCCGATGGGAAACGGCCTCTTTTTACGGGTTTAAAGGTGATTACTTTCTTTCATTTGCACTAGCCGTGGAAATCCCAGCTCTCTGTTTGCACTTGCGTGATGGTCAGCATGAAGCAAATTGCTTTGAGAGACGGATCACATCGGAGACATGACGATACATTAAATTCTGACACGCTCCTTGATGCAAAGGTGAACGTCCTGAAACCACGAAAAATTACTTTTTAGTATGATATGTGCCTGCTTAAAACACCCAAAATCTTCAGCACAACAGTCCCCTTTAACTACATTGAATCTTGTAGTTTGATGAGGGTGAGCAGTGATGATATCTGACAAACAATGTATCATCCAGTCAGCAAAAACTATTCATTGTATTTTTCATGAAAATTATGATTATTTAGTTTGCTTTGAAAACATTCATTTCTTATATTCTCGATGATTCATCTAATCTCAGACAACATAACAGATCTGAAATGCAGACTGTCTCCAAGCCACTATCAGCATGTTTAAAGTATAACCAGTCGCTGCGATAGAGGCGAGATCACCAAAATCTGATATGGTGCAGATTATAGAGAAACAATGCGAGGGTCAGAGTTACGGTGTCCTTTGGAGAGTAAATTCTCTCCTCCGTCCTGAGGACAAACAACAATAAGGGAATACACCAAAGTGCAGGTTTCTTTTAAGTTGTCCTCGCTGTTTGTCATTTCATGCAAACAGCGTGATGTCTCATGCAGACTGAACCACTGACAATGGAAGATATGCAAATGATTCACAGCAATTGGCAGGTTTTATAATCCTCTGAAGGACATTTCTCTTGTGCCTCGCTGAGAATTTACTCCGCTTTGTAAAGATATGAAAAGAGAAAACATGGCGTCAACCTGCTTTGGTAACTTCTGTCTTTTAGTGAAAGTTTTGAGACTTTTCAACAAGGTGAAACAGTACATGCACTATCACTGGTTAAAGTTTATCTTGACCAGCTTCTTGGAAAATCTGAATCTAATGAAAGACTATAAGAGCTAGAAATCTCACCTTTCTCAATGTGCACTGTACAATATATATGTGTAGCATTATGTCTGTACTTCCCTGAAATCAGCCCTGCATTGTCTGTTCACAAGTTTAATGAGTAGTGAGGCAGTTCATACACCTCAGGACAGAAAATAGCATTTACAATGGCCAATCACTGATGCACTTTTTTTTTTTAAATCGCTGGTTTAAAAAAGCCAACAGCAGCAATTTAGCATTGCACAAATCTCCTCCCACATTACCCACAATTCCGCAAGTACATAGCCTCAAGCAGAGAGCAAAGCAGCACAGATCTGGTAAGCTTACTTCTGTCTACTCCTTTGCTTTTTTTAATTTTGTTTTTCATTTTCCCCTCTTCAGCCCTTCACAACATGGACTCAAGTGATGTCATTTGAGGCAAATCAGTCAGATTTTGCAAAGTTTCCTCTGGAGCCACCAGAACTGTAAACAGATTCTGACAGGTAAAACCAATCGCAGCTCCCAGCGGTGAAAATTTCTCACTAAAAAGTTTCAGAACTGGGAAAAAGCAAACTTGAGTAATAAAGAATTCAAAAAGCAAAATTATGGT
The DNA here is from genome assembly GCA_037176925.1 of Amniataba percoides. Classification (NCBI taxonomy): domain Eukaryota; kingdom Metazoa; phylum Chordata; class Actinopteri; order Centrarchiformes; family Terapontidae; genus Amniataba; species Amniataba percoides. The sequence goes on along the minus strand of JBAJHX010000011.1, from coordinate 3,817,632 downwards.
TTAGGTTACATTCTTTCATTTGACAAGACAGCAAGCCGCTGCAAAGGCGAGATATGTGCCTCATGCCGACTCCTGATATTGACAGTTTCATCAGCGTTTGCTTACTTTCAGCCTCAATGAGCGCCGTACACAAGTTGTCAGAGTGTGTTAGGGTGAAGGAACTGTTACAGCCCAGAAACAAAAAAGTCAGGCCAAGGTGCTAGTGGTCAGAAGGAGGAGAGAGGAAAGAACAGAGAGTTTGCAGGGTGTGGATGAAAAGGCCTGTAAGTTCTTTGAAAGTTAGTTTTTCAAATGTGATAATCGTGATAAACCCCCCCCCACAAAAAAAAGATCTTTCTCTGCTGAAGGGCAGTCGGGCAGATAACAGGAGCACCAATGGACCCTCTCTGCTCACACGCCTGCTCCTGGCAAAACTTCATCATGGCAATTGCCTCCTATTTACTTTGATCTACCTCGACTGTGACAACCGGGGATTATGGGATAGTCAGGGATACGATGTCATAGAGGATTTAGGGATAGATTTTTGATTTACTAGCGCCTGTCCCGTTTGTTTCTGGATGAGACATGCAGGAGTTGACCTCGAAAAAAACTATTGGATTTGGGTATCCTAGCAACGGGTGGAAAATGGAGCAGTAATTGTATAAAAGGCGGCGACAGACAAGTCTGTCACAACAAGTACAGTTTTACCTATCCTTCCCGCGTCCTCAAAGGAATACCGAGCTGTCTTTTCATTCACGGCTGAAAATCAGATCTCAGATCCATAAAATCCAATATTCTGCTGTAAATATTATATCCTCACTGACTATGTTTATTACTGCAGTTGGTCTTATAGTACACCGCTGCTGGACGCACTAGTGTTGCACAAGTTTTACAATTATGCGCGAATCAATGTGGCCTCTGTGTGAACTAGCTAATCAGCCCAAAACCATTTGCTTATGAAAAAGGCATCAGATCTGAAAGCTTGCCTTGGATTTCGGAGATCAACAGCGGTGAGCCTAGTCAAACAACAGACATGTTTGAGCGCGCCGGCCCTCTGAGTCAGGCCCTCCTCTTAATCTGGGCCCTACACGGCACAGAACTCAGCGGCTCTTTAGGGCCAAATCCCAAGATCGAAAAAGCTTTATCTCCAGATTTCCAGTCAAAACTTCCAGCAAATCCTCGGCGCTCTCTCTATCCGCTCCTGCCTCCCTCGAGCCTCTGATTTTCTCTCTCGTGCACGTATTTCTCTTTCCCTGCCATGAATATGGAAAATAAGAGCCTTCGCTCGGTAATCCAGGAGCAAAGTGTCCCTCGTCGTGTGGTATTTTAGCACAGGGATGAGAGCATGTGTGCACCAGAAGTACATTATGCCGCTCGCAGAGTGAGCGACACTAAACATACACAATCCAGTAAATAGACTTGAATTCTGGTGGTTGTATTAGGTTGAATACATAATAAAGCATGATGTATCAATAGAAAAAGTGTTTGCTTGTGAAATTGCCTCTTACAATAAATTATTATTCATGTTCCTGCTTCAATCGTTTTTCTATTCTAAGTAAAAGAAACAACCACGACATGTACTGTTTGACTAGCTTCACTTCACAAAGCAGAATGTAATATTTAACAACAAATAGTTTGTGTGTGAATAGTCAACTAATGCTGCCACTCTGCTGTTTGTCACAGTATTTGTTCTTCTCTCACTCAGCTCTCCATAAGACTGGTAATAAGCTGTGTCAATGTGTCAAGTCAACCTCTATACCTTTTTTTCTCCCCCCAAACACTTTGGAGAGACCCGTAATCCCCGCAGACGTGAATGACAGTGTCACCAATCATACACAGCTCCAAATAGCCAATCAGATTCCTCACTGGTGTGAGACGGAGATAACACAAGAAACATCTTTTTTATCCATTTATGTCACTTTGTGACTGGAGGTGAAAAAAAAATGACACTTGACAAGTGACAACTGGAAATTACAGATAGAACTTTGGTGATGTCAGGTGTCTCCAATTATTGATTACATTTCAAATGGTGATGCAGACACACACACACACACGCGCGCGCAATCCTGATAAAGTACTGGGACAAAAAATCTGGAGAGCAGGATCACAAACAAATGAAAATAATACGTATGACAATCATGTGTTCAGTGAAGGCAGATGTTATTATGAAGAGTGACGTGAAAAGGAAGAAAGCTGAAAACTATATTGTAATTTCAGTCATTGCTGTCATCCGTGTTTGTTACGCCAACTGCTCACGCATAGTCTTCACATGTATTTTTTTAATGCAGTGCACATCCTGACAGAGGCGAACAAAACAAAGACACATGCGTCACATCTGTTTTAACGTGACAGATATTCCCTTTCACATGTGAAATATGATATTTATCGTGTCTTAATATCCCCCTGTGTGCTTGTAGTTGTACAAATGAGTTCATTTAAATCCAGTTTTAAAGACAAGTATGTGCATTTATGTCATTTCTGTGTGTTTTAGATGTGAACTAATGTGACATCGTGGCAATAGAGGAAAATAACATTGTAGTGTGATAGTGTGTTTTTCCATTGTTTCCAATCGTGACCTTTCACATACCACTGCCTTGCAACTTATATATACTTATATATTTGGACTTTGGGACTGAAGTGTCCACTCGCACACAGATAAACGCGCTCATGCAAAAGACAACTGAATGAAATGAAAGGATGATGAGACAGACAAAGACGAGTGAAAAGGCTCTGAAAGCAAAAGACATGGATGATGAAGGAAGAGAAATAAAAATGTGGCGTTGGGGGAGAGAAAGAGGGAGCGAGACAGAAGGAACAACAGGCTGCTTGTCGTAGCCCACAGCGAGTGCCGGTTTCCCCGCGCCTCCACCAGCAGCAGCGAGAACATATTACATCATTAGTGGTGCATCATTCCGTGCCGAGGCTGATTCTGCCCTCCTTCATCTCCCCCTCTAACTCTACTTTGTCATACACACATGCACTCACAAACATTTTTTTTCTCTTCTGTTTATCTTCTTTTTTACTGAACTTTCTTTTCATGCGGCCTCGTTTTTTCTTTTTCTTTTTTTTACCCCCCCCCCACCAGATACTTTCAGATAAAACGTGTTGAGCAGCGGCCTGAGTTACAGTACGTCAATATAAAACACACGGCTTTGATTTTAAAGTGTCTGAAGATATCGACTCGTGCATGTGTGCAGATGCATCTCTGATGTCGCCCGTCAACGTATTTGAAAACACCCTACATATTGCATGACTCTAACGTCATCTTCCCTCAGTTCTTTCGATATCCGGTCCCCAGTGTGTACATACGAGTTTGCGTGTGTCTGTCACGGTGGTGGACTGTATTGGAGGCATCTGTACATTAGATGAGTATTTCTGTTTCATGATACTGCCACTCCACTCCATTTGAGAGTGAAATATTGTGCTTTTTACTATATTTGATATCTGCAGTGACAGGTTACTTTACAAATCAAGATTTTACTTAAAAAATAGAAAAAAAAAGGTGAATAACTTTAAAAAAAAATCAAACTGCCCCACAGTATATAACAGCTGTTATGATGCGCTAAATATAATATCAAATTAAATATAATTAAATATTACCAACATTAAAGTAACCAGTAATGCGTTTAGTGGAAGTAATTTTCTATTTCAATATTAATGAGAGAGTAATAATAATCTAATACATTATATATCAGATTATTATATAGTATTAGATAATGTTTCTCTGCACTAAGTGCTTAATGCACAGTACAGTTCCTTATTAATGCTTTTATAACACCTTCAATGCAGAACCTTAACTTGTCATAAGACAAGGTAAACTTTGTTAATCCCACAGCAAAAATATAGATAAACATTTTAATAGTGCGGTATTTATACTTTTACTACAGTAAACAACCCGAATCCTGCCACTGATGTGTTTGCAGTAATCTCTTACCTCCTTCCCCGACATGACCATCACACGTAAGCAGTGGAAGTGGACACATCAGTGATGTCAATCAGCGAGAGGAACAGCAACATCAGTGGGGTTTGAAGTGGGATCCCTGCAGCAAACTGCTCATTTAGCATCAGGCTTCAGCTCTCCGAGCGCTGTCCTGCAAGCAACATCAGCGCACGGTGCTGCGTTTCTTCTTTCATCATTACCGTTGTTCTGGAACACTCTGTGGGGTCAAGAAAAACATCGTCAGCACCCTCAGGAGGCCTTTTCAAACGTTCATTTAACAGCTTTAGCCCTTTTTATGTAACCATGCATGTTAGAAATGATTGGGAACAGCAAATTAGTTTCTATGTATAAAATCCATTTAAAGCACTTAAAACCAGGCCGCTGTTTTCATGTTTCTTCTCAGACTGACTGACCTTCGTATGCCAGCCCAGTGAGTGTTCTGGTGGGTTTTTTTAAAGGTTTGTGATAGCAAGAGTTTCAAGTTTACAGTTCTGAAATCTTTAAATGTACTTCATCCAAAACATGGTGCATACATTACTTTTCAAAAAAAAAAGAGAGAGAGACAGAGAGAGAGAGAGACAGAGAGAGACCTGATTTAATCATTTTCCTCCTGTGATGATAATAACACTCTAATCCACTCGGGTACAAGATGATTAGACTGACTACTGTGTAATTTGGACCCAGCCCGACTCAGGTCCCAGGTCACTTAGTGGGAACCAGGAGGACCCGAGCAGCTTTTCTCTCCTTTTTCATTTTATTAACTTGCTTCAAAATACACAGTGCAGTGAAAAATGTATTTTACAAGTCCTAATCTTTCATGCCTGTTTTAGTTGTTGATTTATCTCTTGTAATATGCTAATACGAGCAAACAAATACAGAAAGCCGTCTTATAAAAGAGGCTCTAACATCTGTTTCACTGTAACACAAAGTAAACTTGAGCATTTTTGCTTTTCAGTAAACAATCGACAGAAATTTGACCTAAGATGCAACAAAGGCCCAGTGCTCAAACCAAGAAACATCTTTGGTCATGGTCAGTGTGGCTTCATGAATTCATTCATGAATATTTGATATTTATGTCACTCAGTGGCAGAAACTACTTTGAGAAATTAAGTGAATCTGCTGCAGACTTTTCAAAAACAGTCCATGTTTAAAAATAAGAATACTAGTCGCAACAGGCCAGAGTCACTGAAGTCAAGATGATAAGAAAACATGAAGTAGATGAGAATTTCTGTCAGAAAATTAAGAAAAACAGGCTCATTTCCACCTTTCTCTCCTTAACACTCTCATCTTTAATCACTTTAAATGATGTGAGAGTGCTCTAAGGTGTCCAAAACGGGGACAAAAACAAACAGTAAGAATAAATCAGAAAAAGATTTAAGAAAAAAAAGGACTGAATCATCACCGATATGAAGAAACTGCATTTCGTCATTCCCACCGCCGCTGTGTAGCTCCACTTACATTCCCATGTGAGCATTTAGACTTAAAACTAATGCAAATGATTCACAACCGCTGCACTGGAAGTTATTTGTTTAAACAAATTGTCACCCTGTGTAAAAGCGCTGCATATTAGATCACGCCTCGTCGTGCTGATTGTGTTGGGCGACGCTGAGCTGATTTTGCCTGGTGGCTGTACCCCCGGAGATAAATCACTACAGCTCGGTAGCAACGTACGCACCGGCTGGCTATACGTTATAAAGGTAAGTGACAAGCGTTTGAAAAATAGAAAGAAGCCGCAGGTCCCCTGAGTGTGGGAGTGTGTCACCCTCAGGCTATCACCGCCAAGGAAAAAAAAAGTAATCAAAGGCATTTTTAGTGGTGAAATGTGATTAAAGCCTGTTCTGTTTAATCAGATGAGACATTTTAAACTTTTAGTCAATCAACATTTTAACAAATAATAATCGAAAAAAGAGGAACCAAAACTAAAAAAGGTTAAAATTGCTCTCTTGGTCGTTTCTCACCCCCTTTCAGATGGTCTCTAAAAGCCTGCCATTTTCCATTCAACTTTTGTGTGTTTTTTTTTAAATGACAGACTGAATTACTGGATCATGCTGTGAAAATAACACCTGTGCAACATCAGTCAAACCTCGCCGGGCGCTGTGCCACAAATCCTGCGTGTGTCATTCAAAAGTTTGCGAGCGCCGACCTCTGAATGTCACGCTGGAACGACTCGACCTCGGGGTGTCATTTTAACCGGGACGTTGTGAAGAATTAGCCACAAATTACATAACCGTATAACGTGAATTCACAAAGAGCTTCATATTCTAATATATATGATTAAAATCCACAGATTCCAGCAGTGTATGTGTGTGTCGTAGAAAGTGTTAAACAAATAAATGAGAAAAATGAACACTACCACCCAAGTGCATAATAATACATTTGTATGTGGTTACATCCTTAATGCACTGAGGCAGGGAGATGCCGCGGGGCTGCTTGATGGCGGCTCCTCCTTTTAATAAGACGCTATTTGGAACATTTTTTATCTCCAGTATGTAAGTATGGACGGGTATCATTTCTAAATGTGGTGGTTTGTTTTCTTTAACGTTCGATAGCACCAGCAGCATCTCCAAAAGTCAATGTGGATGACTGAAGAATTTCCCCTCTTTCAAAAGGAAATACCAGCATTAACAAAGATGTAATTAGAAGGACCTTTGTGATGGAAAGTCTAACTTGCACTGCTTTACACTGCTGACCTGCAGCCGGTGTTTCTTCAGCGGAGGCGCAGGTGAAATGGAAATCCTGTTTTCCCCGAGCTCTCACTTGTTTCGTATCATTACAAACGGAAACAACATATCATAGCTATACCCACCCCCCCAACCCCATCGGCGGTAACCAAACCTGACACCTCATGCCACCTTGCATTCTCGCCCACGTCACCGGGGAGGAAAACGGCAACTTCTTTTTTTATTTGGTTGTTGTTTGTTTAGTTTTTTTCCCCCTTTCACATTTAGCACAACAGCCCTTTTATCTTCCAGTGCGAAATAACAGGAATAAAAATCCTGAAGGCGATCCGTCTGCGTCGGCTTGTTGTTGTTGTTTTAACACGATTGCTTCAAACTCTCACTCAGATGTCACCCAATCAAGTCCAGTTATTCGCAGCTTTTTCATTAGCTGACAGAAAAAAATAAGAGAGTGGGGGGGAGTGAAAGGAAAGAAAGAATAAAAAAAAAAAAAAGGAAAATCCCCTCCAGGGTTGTTTGTCTTTGTGATTCCAAAACTAGCGGCAGCCCAAGTTTGGAATTACAACCACCAGTGAATGCTTGGATGTTAATTAAAGAATGCAAATTTCATGTTTCTGGTCCAAGGCTGACACACACTCGAGGCCCAGAGGTCCACGAGAGGGAGAACAAACACACTCGCACACGCACACGCACACAAACACAAATCAAAATATGCACGCAAACACCAAAGGACACAAAGTTTTGAAGGCTTATACCCATGCAAATACGTGCACACACACACACACACACACTGACGACTGAAGGCCCTAATCAGTCTCTCTCATCCCCTTTGTTCTAAAAGATAGAGATAAGACAGTCGGCGAAGCAAATGACCTTATGGGGGTAAAACTCAGGAAGCTGATTATACAGAAGTTACATGTTCATAAATGTGTTTACCAATATGCAAAGAGAAGGCATAAAGTGGGTCAGAACTTTTGGGAAAGTTTGCGGAGGGGAACATAGGCTGCATATGAATGCAAAGTTCGGGCGGGAACACCCACACAGGAGGGAAAGAAGACTGCGAGACACATAAAGACACACTTTAGAAAAAAAAAAAAAAAAAACTTTTTGCAGTGAGTCTATAGGTGCTGGACGCTGATTTTATTCACTTCAAACTGTGGGATAAGTGGCTCATTAGCATTCTGGTTTGTTTTACCACTTCTGTTTGGCGTGGAGATTGACAGTATCTTAAGATGTGTCACGATTCAGGCCAAAGAAAATCATTTGAAGCCAGCGGGATGGTGGAGGGGTGCCTGTTTCTTGAGCTGGCATCTTCTGATTTTTGTGCTCAAAGTTTCACTTTTTTTTTTTTTTTTTTTTTGCCTGCCAGAACGAATAAACCTCTCAAACCGCATTTAGTTCATCATTGCTCTCTGAGATTCCCACCTCAGTCCACACTAATTAGATTGATTTGGGGTTCGCAGCCCTGCGCAGTTGAGAAAAAAAAAAATGATGACTAAAACTGAAGAAAATAAGTTTTCATTGCAGATGCATCAATCGGTCACAGATGGAGTCAACATTATAATAAAACCATTATTCTTATTAAAAGCATGTCAGCTTCTGAAGAAATTAAACCGTACATCATACTTAGCTTAGCCTAAATACCACGTTATGATGCGTGCATGTTACACATGACAAAAGCATCTCAGTTCATCTCAGCAGGAAGCCACTTCTTGAACCTAGAGACTGAACGTTTTCCTTTTCTCTCTCTCTCTCTCTCTCTCTCTCTCTCTCTCTCTCTCTCTCTCACACACACACACACCTGACAGCTCCCAAATCATAAGGCTGGGGCTCTTTGGCATGTGGCATGATTGCTTTGGCATCTGACACAAAAAAGTGTGCACTGGTGCATTGTAGCGTGTGTGTGTGTGTGCGCGCGTACGGCCGACATGCCCTGTCACTCGACGACAGGAGTGCACACGTCCCCTGGGATGTGTGTATTTGTGTGTGTGCCTCTTTGACACATATTTGTGTTCTTAATATGTGGGCGTGCTCCATTAGAAACGTACAAATAAACGTTAGTGTAAGTGCAGCCGACGCCACGAGCAGCAACAAAGAGCGCCACGAGAGCAGTGAGACACCTGCGCATGGGAGTTAAACCCTCCATATCTTTAGGAAAGTGATTCCAGCAATCATTTTTATGCACATGCTACTAAATTCTTGGAAAACACCAAACATTATTGCTTTTTCTCCCCCTTCACTCGAGCATCAAGTTGAATTGTAGTCAGTGCTGTGTGTGTGTGTGTGTGTGTGTGTGTATGTGTGTGTGTGTGTCTGTGTGGTGGGGAAAAAATTGCTTGAGATACCGAGAGATATTGCTGAGTTCTTCTAAGTATGCGTTGGCTCATTTTTGCTGCGCTTACATTTTTCTTTTTTAGTGAAGTCAGAGCAAACTATATGCAGACTGTGTGTAGATATAGTTTCATTACACTTGCATAATGGATCAAAATGCACTTTTCCATTCTCCCTCTCCCTCTCTCTCACTTCCTGTATCACAAGCATGCTATCAATCACAAAGACGCAGAAGACAAAGGGCCGTGATGAATGAAAACACATACATGCTCATGAATACGCCACATAAACACATGGCAGGCCGCGCACAGTGCGACGCAGGCAGCCGAGCACAGACTCGAAAAGACCTACAACGCAGCGGAACTTCACAACAATGCTCTGTTTTTCTTCTTTAATTCTGTAATAAAAGAAAACAAATTACCTCATCCACTTTGACAAGCTAATGTGTTGTGTTTCGCAGCTCGGTGCCCTGCAGGCCACAGCCTCGGCGTTAATGCTCATTCTTCCACCAGATACATTTCTCTTTGAATAAAAAAAAAAGCTTGAGTTTGTGAGATGCAGCGTGCCTGTTGGCAGGAGAGTTTAAAGGCAGAATCTGCGTTTAGACGGAGAAAACAAAATGTTATAATGGCTCTTCTGACTGAGAGCTGAGGGAGGGATTTGGTGGAGCTGTCACTGAAATTCTCCATCAAAAGCTGACTGGAATGTGACACGCAAATTGCATAAATTGTACATCTGCAGCGTGTTGTTTTCTTTGTTTCTGGAGTGAAACTGAGCAATGTGTTAAACTTGCTCGGGGGAGCGGTTTATGTAACTGCTGCAATGGACTTTGTAAATCCTTTTTTTTTCTTTTTACATTTCACAATGGGGAAATTATGTCTTTGCAGTTTGTCAGGCTGTGAGCAACTCAGAAAGTCCACTTTCCACAAAATCCGGTGGGTAAGTAGGAACGGGGCCCTCAACAGTGGATGCGAATCTGTGAGAGTAACTTTTTTATACTGTTATGTTTCTTGAAAGTGACAAAGAGGTTTGTTTCACCCTCTCATTCTGTGGCCTTTTATTGTCATTAGGTGCCACAGAGTTGTTCCCAATCCATAGTCACATTTTGGGCCTCATTTTAGTATTTTTATCCATCATTCCTGTCTGTGCTAATAACACCAGACTCACTGGGCTGATGCGATCTGGGAGCACGGTGATGTCGCTGAAAAGAAGGCGGATGAGGCAAAAAGAAAAGATCGTCACCGTGTTTTAAACAAATGCAGGTTAGCATTTGTTTTCTCCTCCAAAGGAATGCTAATGAAGATAATATTATTCTAATTTTCAATTTTAAACATCCATCTCTTGCGCCTTGGTTGAAGTTTGACCTGCTGTACTGTGTTTTCCTCTGTGCCTAATCACGCTGCTCCGTGTTGCCTCAAACAATCACCGGACCAACATCTTGAATTTGTCATGGAGCCTCTCTGATCAGCTGAATCACATTTAATACGGTAAATACACACTTCTTGTTACCACTTTCTAAAAATGACAATAAAAGTTTTGAGTAAACAAATATGATTCTTTATGTAGTCATCACAGAGTGCTCAAAGGTCCTGCGCCTGACAGGATTTTCATGAAGTTAATCCATCCATCTGCTGCTCCTGGAGGCTTCAAAGAAACTCTGCGAATTGTTTTGTGCGAGCCAGGTCTGGCTGGATCACCATCTGCCATGCACCTCGCAAAAAAAAAAAACTGCTTCCTGTCAGAGAACTCCGTAATAACATGACAAATGTGTCAAAAGTCATACATCATTTATAGGTGACTCTTACACCTCCCCAACTTGAATAAACCGCTTGGATTGCATGGCTCGTTTCTCCAAAGGCTAAAAAAAAAAAAAAAAAAAAAAAGGTGGGTGCGAGAGCTCCGCCGCTGTATCCTCCGCCTGAACCGGCCCAATGAGCGTGAAGGACAGCGGGGCCAAATTTAACTGTCTGTGAAGACAACACTCTGTGAGTTTATGACCCCTGACCTTCACTGCGCCTCTCCAGGCACGGGGCTCGATGCTTGTGGTGCACTCTGGGATGCGTGAAGGCGTTAATGACTCTTGACTCCACAGTTTGGCTTTGTCAGCCTGGCCAGCTGTGTATTAATCTTCATACTTGTGTGTGTGTGTGCGTGTGTGTGTGTGTGTGCTTATATCTTATGTCTTATAGGGGGAAAAGTGAGGTCACAGGAGGGAGATATGTGTGTGTCTATGCCTTTAATCCTCGCCTGCTTAATTATAAATCTCTCCAACTGTTATGGGCTCCTTGCTTGTATCCCATGAGTTTCTGTTAATATTTCATGCCACTGTCTTGTCCCTGAAGCAAAATGGCCGACCGGCAATTAGGCTCTTCTGCAGGAGACCCTTTCAGGGGTGAGTAACTCTCTGTGGATATGAGGACCTGTTTACTACCAGAAAAGCAGCAGAGAGCTTTTCTTCTTTATCCTTGTGCAGATAATTTACTCCCTGTCCTGTTTATCAAATCTTTTTTGTACAAATGTAACAATAAAACGACACAAATAAACTCAAAAACACATGAAAAGGAACAAAATGTAGCTATCAATTACCACCTTGGATGCAATTGAGTGTTTCTGACAAAAAGTGGGGCAATTAAATGAAACCCACGCACACCACCCAATCACGGCCATTTGTTATGGATTATGTTGGGCGCAGCCATTTTCCAGGGGTCGCCACAGCTCGGCAGTGCGTCTGCCCTTTGCCGACTTCATGTTTTCACGCAGATGAGTCATTTTGGAAACATGATTAATTCATCCTCATCTAACCACTCACTGCGGCATCAGATAGATTACTGGAACAGCGGGAGAGGTGGATGGAGGGAAAAAAGACAAGCAAGAATGATGAGAGGGAAAAATGAATCTGAGGGGAGGGGAGGGAGGGAATGAGAGAGCGAAAGAAAGAGAAAGAGCAGCGGATATTAGCGCGCGAGCGATAAGGGAAGCTTGAAATGAAGAGGACATAACACAAACCTCCGCGTGCACAAACATACACCCACGCACAAACAAACAATTCCACTTGGCGCGGCCATACTCCGCAAATCAATACTCATCTTTTTCCTCTCCGAGCAAACTAAACTTCAGTACGTTCCCTCGGCAAACAGGGAGCCGATCCGCGCAGAGGTCTCATGAGGACGGACACCGGCGCGGTGACCCCGCTGAGTCCTTAACAGCACAAATGTGACCTTTAGCTTCCTTCAGAGAGCCAGGAGCTCTCCCCTTATCGGGGCCGTCCCGGTGCCTCTCCCGCTTTCTCTCCTGTGTTAGACAGCTATAGTGACCTTTATTTAAGCCAGCATGGGGATGTAGTCTTCCTGACTCTTTGGGGGACTTGAGATGACTACCTTCCTCCGGCGCTGCCCGGCGGCCCGGACCAAAAATGTTTTCACTTTTAAGAGATGTCGGCTTTAAGTTTTCTCCAAGTGTGTCAGCCTACTTACAGCTTCCAATTTCAAGTGTTTTGCTGAAAAATAAAGAAGAAGAAAAAGATGGCAGAGGCTGATTCCTGCAATTCCTGCAATAACACAAGCAAGAAAAAAAAGCAAAGCACATTTTAAAGAAAATTAATCCTAATGGTTATAGATAATAAAAAATTTTGCATTGAAATTTTTTCTTTTTTTTTTTTAACAAGAGAATTAATTTCCTTGGAAGCGGCTCACGGGGATCCAAATAAATAGGTAAGTAATAGGTAATTAAATATAGTGAAAATGAGCTGTCTGAGGATGAACTCGCTATCTAGAGTTACAGAAGACATAATAAGATCTATTTCCACAGTCATAAAAGCAGGATGGAGGAGGATTCCCCATGACAGATGGACAGATCTCACTGTACAGTTGGTGGAGTTCCCCTTTAAAAGCCTCGTGGTGATGCTCTCCAAACACATGCACGAACGCTCAGATGCAAGCACACACTCCTGAAAGTTTACGTCCCCGTTGGCGGAGATCACAAGGACAACGTCCCACGGTTCACACTTTCTCCTCACTTATCTTTTTTGTAGGGGCTGCACTACTTCTGCACCCATGTCTCATGGACGATGATCCATGAGGTCAAGCATGCAGCTCAGCAGAGCGATGGAAATGGCTTTTAAATGCCCTGATTAATCCCTCGGTGTGAGATATTTTCCCTTACAGTGGGATCACTTGGGTATCATTCTCCTGAATGATAGAAAGAGAGATAGAGAGACTCCTTCTGGTTTTTCTGTGGGTTTTCTCCTCACTAAGTTTGTTGCCTACTATGGGGGAAGAAATTGAGCAAATCAAGCAAGAAATTTACCAAAAATAAATCATTCTTACATGAATAAATCACCCCTGAAAGCACTTTTAAAATGGGTTTTTCTGAGATTTTCAACATGAACTGCATGTGGTAAATTGCAGTATCTGAGATCTACTACATATGTTAAGTTAAACAGGCACTATCTCAAAGTGGAAAACTTCTGCTTGTGGGGCCCTTTTAAAGTGAGAAGCTCCAGCATTTTTATTGAGTTGAAAAAAAGCCATTTGTATCGTCCTTATTCAATTCAATTTACCCAAAGAGCCTGTATATTAACTTGAAATTGCTTAGCAACATAGCTAGTCTTGTAGGTAATGTAATGGTAAAAAATCGTGTGTGTGTGAGGATCCAATTCCAGACTCACAGCAAACAAATAGCGCTTTTGTCAGCGAGGCCTTTTTATCCCATGTTTCATGAGGAGAATACTTCCAGAGCCACGTGCATTTCCTGCAATTATGTTCGCGGAATGAAATCAACGCTGACTTCCATTCAGACATGCATACAGTGCTTGACACCATCTCTTTTTTTCCCCCCCCAACCTTGTGGCACTTCTCATTGTTTCATCATTATGTAAAAAAAAAATCTCATTATGTTTTACAATCCCCTTGTCTTTTTTTGCGCGGGGTTGTGATGCAAATTCCTCAAACGCTGGCTTCATCATGTATGCTCGCCAGCCCCAGGTACCAGGAATTAATGAGCATTTCTGTGCTGCACCTGAGCATCATCATGCAGCCTAGTGAAGCGGCCAATTTCTCTCCAACTGGCACTGCCCTCCTAGTTAGCTGCTAAACCCCCTAAGGCGGTGAAGGATTGTTTTCAGCGGTTAATTGACAAGATCCTGGTGGTATTCCACATACACACGCATTCATGCGGCGATGGAGGTGTGTGTGTGTGTGTGTCTTCCATGCAGGGATGCCACTTCACGCGGCCTTGTCATGCATGGCACCGTGACCTTCCCACTGAGACATTTGCTTTAAACTAAAGGTTGCACCGCTCGCCGGCACATGCTTTATTTATCGAGTTAATTATACGCATCTAGCCGGCTATCTTTAATATGCTTTTTCCAATTACGGGCTTTGTCAAGTCGCGCGTTTGTTTCCGACCATGCCAATGAGTCAACCTTGATTGGGTGCTAACGAGTGAATATTATATGATGTCAACGTCTGGTCCAAACTTCACAAAAATCAACACACATGAAAGTGTCTGCTTCCCAAAGCAATAACAATATATAATATATATTTAAAAATTGGAATTAAGAGCTTTTCATGCAGCCGCAGCAGTGAGTAAGTATTATAGAGTCGAAGGGAAGGAGAGGAAATGGCCCTGAACAAAATGGCCCGCCGTCTGCTTGTCGCGGCGTCTGTCTTTCGGTTTGTGGCGGAGTGACAAAGAGCCCGAGGGGGAAAGTGATTCCGAGGCTCTGACTTTGCCAACAGGCAACTAATCCCCACACAAAGCTCAGCTGACCTGAAGCTGACTGTCTGCAGAGGACAGACACACACGAAGACACCTAAATCCATATGCACATTCGGTGTCTCTGCACGCAAGCACACACTCAGACGTGTAGCTGCGCGTGCGAGTCTTTCGGCACAATTGATGTAAACCGTAACAACCGCAGTGCAGTTTGACAACAAAATAACTTAAGATTGGCAGGAGGATCTGCATCATTATGCGGCGAAAGAAAAACACACGGCATTATCAAGGCTGCTTCTTTCAACAGTGAGAGAGAGAGAGACGCTCCTCAAGTAAACAGTCGTATAGTCAAACACAGCCAGAAAACAGCTGTGAGCACTTGCGTCTTAAATGGCGAGGGGGCCTCAAGTAGGCCACGCAGTCCAATTCTGATCTCACATGTTGAGAGCTTTTTGTGTCTCCAAGACAACTTGGCGAGGACGTCCATCGCAGCGGCACTCCTCCACGCACTGAGAGTCGCATCTGGTTAGCGGCCCCTCCAAAGACGGTGCTTGTGGATAAAAATATTCCTTCGGGGGGCAGTGGGGACAGAGCGCAGAGAGTCACAGGTAGAGAGCCTGGAATTAGAGCAATTTAGGCGCTTCAGCTGAGATCAAGTGGGGTCACCTTTTCCTTTCACTCGAGTCTCTTTTATGAAAAATGCACGAGGAGTGAGGCGGGGGAAACAGGTGCCTGTGAGTGGACAGAAATGAGAGGCCACGGCACGTATCATAATGCGGCAACACCTGTCTTAGACAAAAGGACGTCTGGATGAACTCCCATCAGGAAACATGGAGACCTTGCTCAGCCACAGACATCATATTGATTGGTTCAAAGTCTTGCATAGCTTCACTGTGATAGTATCCTGTCTTCTCAAGAATAAAAACCTCAAATTGGACACTGGTTCCCAAATATTTCCATGTTTTCTTTGACAGCCAGCTGAGCAATCTGGGCCTTTTCATTTTCCTGGTTGTTACTCCGGCGACAGTAACCACATCGAGGTCTCCGCCGACAACAGCCCGCAGTGCTGCAGCCTCGCCCGCCTCCCCTCCTCCCCCTGTCTGTTTCTCTTACCCGTGCACCTTGCTCTGCTCCACACTCGGGAGACCTTACATCCGGGCGAATTAGCTCATCCGGTCCTTTCTCAGTTATCAGTGCCGTAATAGCGCTGTTACTGTTCCCCTCACTCGCCGGCCAACTCCTCCGCGGTGGTAATTCCTACTAGATGGGGAGGAAAAAAATAACTTCAAATATTATTAACCTCTTCGCGCAGGTGACAAAAATTTCTATTAGGACTCTGCATTTGATTTCAGGCCCCTAATCACCACCTTAATGCAGAGACATTGCTGAAGAACACTCGCACGATGTATGATTGTGTTACCGGATGGAGGAAAAGTTTTTAAAGCCCATAGGAGGAAGGTCTTATACACCGCCTCGAGCTTAAGGGCCCAGTGCAGCAAGATAGATGGCTGTGTCACCCATCAAGCCATTTTGAAAGCACACAGAAGTAGACAAAGGATATTTTATGACCTTGAGTAGGAGGAGTTGAACTGACTTCAACTCCCCGACTCCCTCCCAGCAAATGGCTCGAGAGGCAGGCTTGGAGCTGTCTTGTGGACCAACAGGCAGCAATTTTAAAGGTGTCATTCACACTAGCACGAACTATAACTTTCTCAAAGGGTGAGACCGTTCACATTCTCAGAGCCGCGACCCCTGTTCCTGCCAGGATGACAGATCACCCCTCCATCGATTGAACCGTTCTGAAAGCGCGTCCCGGATTGAGAAGAAAGGAAGCGTTTTTGCTAGATTATGTACTGGAGTTCGAAAAAAAAAAAAAAAAAAAAACTTACATCCAAGGAAGCGGACATGTGCGAAATACATGTGAGCGTGCCCACACGGACACACACGAGACAAACATATTCACCAGGAAAGAAATCCCCCCAGAGAGGTGCTGTGCACACAGTGTTTACTGCTCTCCTCAATTATTGATTAGTTGTTTTCCTTCTGTTATGAGAGGCCACCCTATATGGACAGGGAGAAAGGCTGCCTCATAAAAACTGCAGCAGAAGTCTTTCTCTCAAACCAGACCGCGCTTTATTGACCTCGGCCTCCCTCCTAAACAGGACACTTGCTTTTCTTGGCACTGTCTCACCCGCCTGGTTGTTTATCCCTTCTATTTTTCCATCACTGTTGCTTATTTGTCTCATTTATTCTCATATTCTCGCTCTCACTCTCATAACCCCCCCTCTTCCCTCTCTCTCTCTCACCTAGTCAAACCTCCCTGGTCCAAGGCGCCTTCATAATGAACTGGACTGCAGACTGTGCTCAGCAAAAAAAAGCCACGTAAGCCATCGGTTAACACTAAATTATTAAGAATCATTTGTGGCTGGAAGTATCAGGAATGCTTTCAGTGCAGTATGATGCAAATTCTTGGCAGGGCATAGAGAAGCAAAGGACCTCCTTGTGGTATAAATGTAATAAAGAATGCTTTATCAAGGAGTAATAAACCATTAAAACCACAAAGCTTAGTTACAAACTAACAACTGTTTCATCACTATTCATTTTCTACTGTATTAACCATCAGTTCTGCAGTCAGTTATAGATTTCTCACTGCTTAGGAAGTCAACAGTAAAAGCCAGTGTGTCATCTTTCGTTCTTCATTCTAATAGGTCAGTAATAAAAGTTTCTACATCAATATATAAAGTCATGTGTATGAATAGGTTGTTAATAACTGTCTGGTCTCTATGCTCTGCTCAGATGTTCTTGAAGGGGTCAAAGGTCATGTAAAAGAGCAATAGAAAAAAGCCATTGTCTTACATCTCTTAGATCACGATAAACACCAACAACCCCAAAAGCTGCTCATATCAAACATTTATAACTTTGCTTATTAATAAGGTACTATTAGGTCATTTATGAACCATGAACCCTGATATAAAAAAGCAACTAAATACTAAAAACCAACTAGAAGGTGATGTAACAACACAATAGCAGATCATCAAGTTGTTAACATTCATTCTTAACATATTTCAGATTTACTGAACTTCTTTGACCTAACGCACATCCCCGTGCAGTCCACCAGCATGTGTGTTTAATTCTAAATCCTAAGAAACACTTAAGACCCGGCAATCAAATTCACATCCCCTGGCAGAGTATCTTGGCTTCGCAGCCACACGAGGATCTCAATTATGGCACACTGGCTGTGGCGCCGCCACTCCTGACGATAGAAGATAAAGTGCAGTAATGGAAATGGCATCCTGTTACAGACGCGCAGGGCTCTGGTGTCGACAAGAAAACAAAACAAAGTCAATATTGAAGAGGAGAAACAATGTGGAAAGGGAAAATTGTCAAACGGCGGTCCGACTTGGCAGGGGGAAAACAATCTCAAATGGCATGCAAAACAATGTCAGTGATGGGGCTGCTGTTTTTGTCATTTGTGTGTGTGTGTGTGACAGAGAGAGAGAGAGAGAGAGAGAGAGAGAGAGAGAGAGAGAGAGAGAGAGGTTGAGAGCATTTCCTCCTTCCGTAGCCTTTTGTCAAAGCCGGCATAAAGAAAGGTGGCATGTGGTATCTAAAAGGCTCCACACGCAATCCCAGCTTGCCCACCTGTTCTGCTCCTGCTTTGATTTCTGCTTAAGAGGGAAGCAGAGAGCCTCTTGCCGAACAAGCTAAGCATCCACAGGTCTGGCTGTGCGGCGCGCAGAAACAAAGTGAAATTGCCCTGATACTTTTTCTTTTTTTTTTACCTTTGTCTCATCTTGTAATATGTAGCAATGCAAGAAAGTGGGGAAAACACACTTTGCACAAGTTAACAAGTGCGTTTAAAGGCATGAGAAGATTCAAGAAGCGTTTACAGAGCACCCCGCTCTCGGCCTTTCAGATTCTTTGCTCATGTATCTCAGGAGGGAGTGCGAGGTGGCACGGGCGGGGCAAACGCAAGTCGTTCCTCTCCCCGAGGAGTTAAGCAAACTGTGGGGGATAAAAAAAAAAAGATGAGACAGAGACAGAGGGGTGAGAGAGAATGAGAGATGTAGACAGAGACGGAAACACAGCATCAGAGAGGAAGAGAGCAAAGGGGAGACGGAGCACTTCAGGGCATACCCAACTTAGACATGGCCATCATAAATGATTAAAGCCCGATTTCCCATTCTGACAAGCCTACCAATCTTTGCACAGTGTAATGGAAGCCAAAGTGAAACGGGCGTGGAGCGCCGCATTTGCATCAAGCAATCACCAAAGAGATGTGTTTAAAGAGGCCAGGAGGGGTGGTGCGGCAGGGAGGGTGGGAGCGGTTGCACAGAGAGGTTTTTTACTACTATGGTCTGTTTAAATGGGGGATATTACCTGTTTACCCAGCTGCCGAGGGCAACCAGCATTTTGTCTGAGGTCATCCCGTTAATATTCCTCCTACCGACGGGCGGTCTGGCGGTTAGGAAGGTTGCGATTTCTTCTTTATAATTCCGTGGTGTGACCCGCCAGGGGAGCGAGGGTCGTAACCTCAGAGCCAGAGGTGGAAATTGCACCAGTGGGCCAGTGAAGAGGAAGAAAGAAATGAATGATGGAGATGGAGGCTATAAAGTCATGCATGAGGGGCGAGAACATGCGTGCATGGGGGCTTTCTCGGCTCGTGCATTTGCACACACTCAAGTGGAGTGGTGTGAAAAAGGCGACACATGATGCTGAACCGATCCTGCTGTAGTTATCCTCCGAACTGTTTGTGTGGCGGTGCCGTCAGTGAAATCAGTCCAGGGTTGTGTGTGCACGCCTCGCTTGGATGTTGTCACGTGCGCACACCTTCAGAGCACACGGGGAAACGTGTTGACAAGCAAATAAAACGCTTCCTGATGTGCCTAAGAAGCGCTCCGGAGGTGATCTGAAGGATGCAAATGCCATTTTTAGTCTCACGTTTGAGGCGTCGCCCCGAGCAGCACACAGCTCTGAAGCGACACATCTCTGAGGCCATGGATGATGGATTATATGAGCAATGGTATTGATAGCCGGTGGTATTTTCCATACAAATGAAGAGTCAAATGAGTCAAACCTGAGCCGTTATTAATGATAAATCGTATCACACAGCGCCTAAAAGCTCTCTTGTTCAGCCAAAGAAACAGACACAGCTTTGACGCAATCCGCACCGTTTATGCTGCGCTTTACCAGACGGAGTGATGTCGAGTAGGAGAAATTTTAAAAACTGCACAGCGCAAATATGATTTGCAAATTCTGTTTGGCCCCTGACTGCCTATTACACGCCACTCTGAAACCGTGCCATGAAGCACATGTCGCAAACAGAATCAAGCAATTGCCTCGTCGTCCACGTTTTGCATCTTTATGGGTGCGACGCCAGCCCGTTTGCCGCTTTCAAAATGTTACATTTGTTGCCGTTTGAACTGCTGAGGGGCGTGTCACATGTGCTGGCAGCTCACACAACACCGTGGTGACTGATGATACGCCGTGCCCTGACACCTCTCATTGAACGCCGGCACGCTGTAATATTCCTTCCCAGCCCAGTTTGCAATGCATCCGCCATCCTCTTTGAGATGTCACACTTTAGCTTCGGCTCAGATTTCATTTGTCATTTTGTCTTTTATTTTTTATTTATTCTTTAAGCAGAGAGTGACTTTTTTTAACGTTTAGATGTTGGAAATCTGTCATTTCTTGTGGTTACTTTTTAAAGTTCATGTGATCTTGACACAGAGCCGTCACTGTGAGTGCTTTTGTGCGCGTCGTCCGTGTTACAACCTCCAAAAGAGCGATGTGACAGGCTTTTAATCAATGCTGAATCCTGTTCAGCGGGTTCAAGACCAGGCCGCGCACTTCAGCACACACACACACACGTACATACATAAATGTTCAGGGGGAAAAAAAAAGCAAGGATACACACAAACACAAGGTGCAAGGTAGGCTGCGTGATGGCTAAAAGGCCTTCTCCATTCACTGTCAGCGATGTCCTCTATGCGCCCGCAAATGTCAGCCTTAATGCATCTGATAGCACACAATTAGGTTGAGATTATGGAAATGGGAAAAAAAAACACATATCCAGCCCCCTCATCTTCTAACTCATGAGAAAGAGGCCGAGCCATCAAGTCAAAGAGTATGGTATATAATTCCCCTAATAGACAGAGCAAACAGCTCGGAGCCGACGGGTCAATTGTGATTCCACTTGGGTGTTGTTCGGTGTAATATGATGAGAGACACGGAGGAGATGAAACACGCGCATGTGTGTGTGGGTCTGTGTCCACACGGCTTTGGCCGCATATGATGTGTGCGGCCATTATCGAGATGCATGGAAACACTGCGGCTCGGATATTGCCTTTTTGTCTGAGGCTAAATTTAGTGCAAGGTGTCCCTCCGCCTGCCTTTAATATCACTGCTCAGAGACAAACCCCCTAATTAGGATTTGTCTGCAAGATCCCGCCAGGCATGCCTGTATCCATGTGCGGGCGTCAATTTGTGCCCGTGCTTCAGAGTTTAGCACGTCTGCTGTCTGTGTGTGTGTGTGTGTGTGTGTGGGCTTGTGTGTTTGCACAGAGCGAGGGCATTAACCTGAGGCTGATTCATATTGTCCTGCTAAGCTAGTGGCTCTCCTCATAATGCTGAAACGAGACAGATTTGTCATAATAGGGCTGAGCCAGGCAGCCGGGGCCACATCACAAGAATGGCCAGCCGGGGTCCAGGAAATAAAGTACCTGAGAGACTGTGACTTCTTTTATCTGTCTGTTGTTTTTTTTCCCTTACTGTCCCCACTAATGGCAATCTCTCTCAGTCCATGTGTGTCTGTCTCCTTTTATGTCTTGTTTTCTCCCTCTCTACTGTGTCTCATTTGCTCCCTTTCCCACTCTCTCTCTCTCCTTTCCTTCAAGATTTTTTTTTTTTTTTTTTACCAGGAACTTTTCATTTTTTGCTTTCCGTCCTCAACCCGCCCCACTAACTCTCCCCATCTCTTCCTCTCCTCTCCTCCATCTCCCACTTGCTCGCCCTCCCTTCCCTCATGGGGAACAATATATATCAGAGCCCAGCAGAGCCCTGCTCCGCTAGTTGCCATGGCAACCGACCTCATCACAGCATCTACTACTCCCTCTCTCTCTCTCTCTTCCCCCTTCTTCCCTCTTCTTCCTCTTGTCCTCTATCTCTCGTCCCCTCTCCCCTCCTGTCTCTCTCCTCTGTTCTTTACAGGAGGATCTTTCAATTGAAAGTGGGCCGACTCGTCCCTCTGTGTGGACCAGCAAGGTGAATCATGACTAAAACACAAGCATTGACCTCAGAAATTGTCTCTCAAAGACAAATCATTTCTCTCTGGGTTAAATACATTTTGTTCAAGACAAATATCCATCAGCCTCGTCAAGAAATTATGTATCTGCTGTAAAGCTGTAAACGGCAATAACTATACGGTCACAGTAACAATACACCCACAGTGAATTTTAGGGGCACTAAGATGAGCCTGTGAAAATAGTTGTAAAATGTCTACCAAGGAGCTGGAGCATTGCCTCAAAGTCTTCCTGACTTTAGCACACGTCTATCCACAGAATTCAGGCAGAATATGACAGTGGTGTGTAACATAATCACTCTTACAGTCTTGGACGGCATGCTGAGAACATGTGAGAAAACGTTCTAACTTAAAAGTTGTCGGTAGCTTCCGGTGCAGTCTCTGAGCTGCACAGTGAATTGTTTTTTTCTCCGGTCTATAAATAGCTAATGTTAACTACCGAGGTCAGTTATAGTTGGATAATCTGTGTAAACTTGCCACTGGAGGAACACTGCTTACATAACATACATAACAGATTTCTCCGACTTTGTATTATTTACTGATGTTGCTCATAACTATTTAAACATACAAAGTTTTTCTCTTGTTTTTTCCACCTTCACAGCTTCATTTTTTTATTTTTCGGTTAATCTTCTATACCGCTGCATCACTTATTAGTATATGTTGCTCTTTCTATGTTGTGATAACTTGCATATTTTGCACACAACCTGATGGGAGCTGCTGTGTTTTGCTATCTCTGTCTCAGCCCCATCACTCAAAATTGCAGCACATCATGATTAGTTGAGTAAAATGTTGAGTGGTTAGTAAGTTTGGATCAAACCACTGACCACAGTGACTGGTAAGAAATAAAGTTACTTCATACATACTAACCCAAACATCTTTGTTTCAGTTTTATGGCCCACAACTTTACTGCCCTGGTCCAGCCTCGCTGCTTTGATCAACCTTGTTTTCCGGCTCTTTTCTGATCAACCCACCATATGCTGCTTGCCCAGCACCAAATGGCAGACGGACAAAGTTAGCATCTAGCTGTTGAAGCAAAGTGAAGCACTGAGTAACTACAGAGCCAGATATTTCCCACAGTAATTGGAGGAAACCAGGCCAGAGCTAAAACCAGAGTGCATATTGGACTTAATTGTGTCACATTGTAAGAAACATGCCACTAAATGAAGCCTAATATTGTTAATTGCTGCTGATGTGTAAATAAGCGACATATTTGCCACAACAACTTTATTAGCTGATAATATGACGCTTGCCAAAAAAAAAACCCTACTAGAACTGCTTTAATATGCTTCTAAAAGCCTCCGCTCTTCTGGGAAGGCTCTCCACAACATTTTTTGGAACGTGGCTGCAGGGATTTGCTGCCATTCAGCCGCAAAAGCATCATCGGGGTCGGGCGCTGATGTCGAGCATTAAGGCCTGGCTCGCAGTCGGGGGTTCCAATTTATCCCAAAGGTTGAATGTGGGGCTTGTCAGGGCTCGGTGCCTTCAAACTCAGAAAACAATTTCTTTATGGGCCTTACCCCGCACACATCGGCGTTGTCCTCTCCAATCGCCTGCCACAAAGATGGAGGCACACTAAAATAGTTACGATAGGCCAAACCAAATTATGAAAATTTACACAAAAACAAGCGTCCACATACTTTGGTCACATGCTGTGGTACATTTTATCTTCTCCCCAACATGAAACACATAGAATACAATCCGATTTGAATTCATTGATTTTTTTTTTTCTTTTCTTGCTTTCACGTGGTACCAAATCCTTCACCCCATATATCTGCACACATGCGCACAAACGCATGCACATGCACCTCCACTCAACCTCCACTCACGGAGGATTCAGCCATATTTCAGGGGGCGACAAGGGCAGGGGAGCCTTTTTCCTGCTGTGGGAATTTATGTGGTATCATTATTTAACCTAATTGCATCGAAGACAAGTGGAGGGCGGCGTGCTTTCTCGGAGTGGCGGTACCGGGGAAGCATCCATCACATGTTTACACACACACACACAAACGCGTGCACATTATGGAGTGCGCTCACGTGCGGCAGCTGTAAGTAAGGGCTGAGGATTGTATATGTAGAGTGCATACATATGGTCGTAGATTAGACACACTCCTCTCGCGCGCAGACATGCATCATGGCCGCATACAGACGCGCTCGCCAACATGCCTTATCACCTCTCTATTTCTCACTCCTCTCTATCGCCCTTGCTAACAAACACATGCGGACGCGCACACGCTTACACACTCCTTACCATGCAGAGCAACAAGACAGTTGTCCTCCATCTGTCAATGTTATTCATGAGGAAATGGAGATCTGGGCCATGAGTGATGAGTTCTCCTACAGAAACGGCCCGGCCAAAACCTCTAGGAAAACCACCCAACCCATTTATGAAAAAGACGAATAAAGATATAAATAATGTCTTGCAACCAAACATTCGAGGCGCAAAATTAATGGCAAATTATTGTGTGGGGATTTTGGGGAATGGGCCGAGCTCACTTTATCATGCCTACACCTTTATGTAACAAAATTTCCATAATGCTCAGTGCAGTTCTGCTGGAGACACAGAAAAAAAATACTCCTGTGAACATAGTGATATTTATCAATTCCCATGCACATATCTATATATATCTTTTTTTTTTCTTTTTTTTTTTTACAAAGACAGGCTGGCAGGTTTGCAGGTATTAAGTTTATCTCACAAACCTTTTTAAGTCAAACTGTTCTTACTGTGCTGAACAAGTGATAATCACCAACATTTCAGATGTACTTACATCGAATATTACCTCTGCGGTGCTATTAGTTGCTTCACGTGGCTAAATAGTTGTCTTGGTAACAGTATGTCTCTGCAGCACTGATCATTTGTTGAAACGCTTAAAACAGTGTGTGCGTGTTAACCTGGAAAGATCCTTTTTTAGCGATGTGTTTCTGACACGAGCGAACGTGTGCTGAGAC
This sequence comes from Amniataba percoides, assembly GCA_037176925.1. Classification (NCBI taxonomy): domain Eukaryota; kingdom Metazoa; phylum Chordata; class Actinopteri; order Centrarchiformes; family Terapontidae; genus Amniataba; species Amniataba percoides. Next base: position 3,792,743 of record JBAJHX010000011.1, on the reverse strand, counting down.
ACTGTTAACACATTAAGAAAAAAGTCGGACAATGGAAAACTGTTGTGTGACTGCTTCAATTACAGGGTGCTTTTCGAGACAGGTGGAGGTGTTCAGTGACGTAGGAGGGTACCTGTTTGCGGAGGACTTTGAGAGCGAGGAGAAGGTCTTTGGAGCTGCGAGCATGTGGGAAGCTCAGTTCAGAATGTACCAGGAGTTCATCAAGGACTGTGGATGACGAGCCTTAAAGAACTCAAGAGCTTCCAGAGAGACGGGCAGAGGCGAGCTGGTCGTCTGAATGAGATGTTTCTGCGAGGTCGCCGCATCCGGAGTTCCTATAAATACCAAGAATGCAATGTTCCCACAATGAGAAATGACAGCGAAAACTCACATTACTCACACAATAGCAGGAGAATAATGTAAATATCCTGTAATATGCAAGGTAAGAATGGACAGTTGTGTTGTTCTTTCCTGGAAACAGCAGCCAGACTCTCTCGCCAATCGAACGCAACACATGGATAACTTCATATGGCTAACTACTGTATAATTACTGTACCGACAGTGCGATTGTGCATTACAGTGATGATAATGCGAGTGTGATGTCTATAAAGGCGCTGCCATCACCATCACTGCCCCGGTGTGACTGCATTTGATGGCGGGAACAAGACGGCTGAGCGGAATGGCAGGTAGAAAAGCTGCCATGTATCTGCCAATCACGCCATAAAGTGGGAGGATGTTATCTCTCTCTCTCTCTCTCTTTCCCCCTCATTGATTCCTGCTCTGTCACAAACTCTCCCTCCCTCTATCTCTCTCTCTTTGCTTTGTATGTGGGGAATCTCTCCATAAAACATCTGACACCGTGTCACCCGGCACCTCGCTCTCCACCCACAACCTGGACACTGCCATTACACAGATGTCAGACACAGTTGTGATATCATCATAAAAAAGTAACTGCCCTGATTCGCTTTCTTTCTTTTTTTTTTTTTTTTTTTTTTTTTTTGAAATACACATTCGCACATATACACACACACACACACACACACACTGCCTTCCCCTGTGCTTGTGAGTAAACAGGGAAATGGAAGAGGAGAGGTTCGGGGGAGTCAGATAGAAGTGCAATTACACTCGCTGATGTGCTTTGGCCCATATTATGATGTTGGGGGATGATAAGACAGCAACAGCCCATGCCGCACACACACACACACACACACACACTCTCACACACAATAGGCCTGGCTATGATGGATGTCCGGATGTAGACCCACTCCAAGCAGAAAATAGATGAGTTCCCTTCCTCTCGACCAAATGGCATATACATCTTAGATGGTTCCAGGACATGTATCACATGTGCTCATAACTAGAACTTTATTGGCAGCACAACTGATAGCACCGCCGAGGGGTCCGGATGGAAAGCAGGCAGGAGAAAGAGGAGGGGAAAAAAAACAGCACAGTTGGACGTGATCATTTCATTCATGTCCTTCAGTTCATTCACTCAGGCTCGATTTATCATGTATAATGTTCCATTTAAAACCCCCGTGTTGACACTTTTAAAATGAAAGCGCGGACATTTCGAAGCGTTCGCTTAACGCCGCCGATGGCATTGACGCGGTAACAGTTAAAGGAGTGTTGTGTCTTCTCACTAATTATATGATGAGTGGGTTGTCATCAAATTCACCTCTGTGCACTCAGTAAATAGCTCTGAAGTGTCTATACATTAGTAATCGAAAGTTTTATACCACTGCAAGGTGACACTACATTTTTTCTCATGAACTCTTGCTTTTATTTGATTTATTTGTTGAATGGTACAACAAATCAGTTTCACTCTTGTGTCTTTCCTTTCTCTTTTTCCTTATTTGCCCCAGTAACTTAGGGGCAGTAAGGGCAAGAACAAAGGTGTCTCTGGGCTGCATGTAAGAGAAGATGCACTGGTTTTTGGGTTCAGAGGTATTCAAGTGGCTCTTCTCATTTCTTCTTGTCTGTTTTTAACCAGTTCCCAGACAGGAGCTGGATAAATCAGCCAGTGCAACGCAGAGTTATTCACAACACCATTCTGCATAGACAGGTGTTACAGACATCTCAAGATAACCATAAATAGAAACCAGAAAACAGAAACATCTCACAAATTGCTCCAGTCATTGGATTCATTCCCAGTGATGAAGCAACCCTGAAAATCTTTTATGACGACTTCAACTTTGGTGAACTTTGACACCTGAGCGCACACCGTCGAGCAACAGAAAACCATCTCGACAGTGCCGACCTCTGAGAGAACAGAGTGCCGGAGAGCTCAGAATGGAGGAGGTTATCTTAGCCTTGTGGCACCATCCAGTTTTATTTAACCCTCCTCTGCTGGAGTATAAAGTGCTGCACAGACTGACGAATGGTGTTGGACAGGGGTTAACGGTACAAACACAGCATGTGTCTTAAATGAACTACACGGACGTACTGACCCTTTACCAAACAAACCCAGAGAGGCGCTTTCACCATGATTGCGACGGACTGGAGCCAACATGAACACCAAACAGTAAGATTCTAGTTCAGCCTACTTCACTCACAAATAAACTTTCAGTCAGTCTGTCTGTCTAACACTTTGGTGCTATCTTTGACAGCTGCTTGCCAGATTTTGATATACATATTTATGATCACAAAAGGATGGTTTTCTCTGCTTAGGTGACCCCCTGACCTTTCCTTTAGCCCTATCATTCAGTTCAAATTTTCATCTTCACGCTGAGATAAATCCCTCTCATTCTGGGCATTCCACAACCTTTCCTCTTGTGCCAACTCCAGGTCAAGATGTCAGCTCTGACCAAGAGATCTCTCAGAATAAATGCCAGAACAAACTTTACATTTTGGCCTTACCAGCGGTGATGATGAGCTGGAAAAAAAAAAAAAAAAATGTTATCTAATCAAGTCATAGATGACCATAATCAGAGAGGGCACAGGAATAATAATGCCAATCACACAGATACATGTTTGTAAAGGTCACCAATGAAACAACCTCTCAAATCTGTATTACTCTGTATTTTCTACCCTGTTAAATTTCCTGCCCCATTCTGCAGCAGCCTGAGTCAGTGGCTGTTTCAGGGTGAAATAGCAATTTCCACTTCCAGATGCACATCTATGATTGCCGTGACCCCCATCCCTTCAGCACACCCACCAAAAAAATGCTTTTTGCATTTTGACTTATCGTATTCTATCTCTCAATCGGCCCACAGACGCCAGCTCATTCAGCTACCCACGAGTATGCCCATCACCCACTGGAATTTGACTTTTTTTTTTTTTTAGAGGAACACAAGTGCTTACCGAATGGCTTGTACTTTTCTTTCCAGACGTCTCATTTCACCTCTGTGCAACTTTTACAGGCACATTGTTACCATATGTTTCCTCTCAAATTGTGGACTGATTTTACACTTAACTCATCTTTTAATTAACGTCAACCTGGATAGCCATAATCACAACAGCATAAATAAAAAAAAATCAAATTAAAATGATGGAAAAGTGCAGAAAAAGGGGCTACTGTGCAAACAAAGGAAACATTACTTCATGTTGGACACGAGACGAAGGTAAGAAAATTGAAAAACACGAGAGATGGGTGTTGCTCTTTTTATGGCATGTCTTAAAAAAAAAGAAACAATGTCCAATAACTCCTGCAGCATCATTTAACTGCAACTTCCTAAAAAAATGGGAAAAGCGTGCCTTGTGGTAAAACTCAGAGAGCCAAATGTTGTCACAAAGACAGTGACAGGATGAAATAAACAGAGGAAATAGCAGAGGGGAGGAAATAACAAAAATAAGAAAATGGATAGAGGAATGGGGGAACCCAGCCAGTGAGCAGGGTATCTTGCTCAAGCAGCGGGCCTTTAGTACAGGGAAGCCTGAGGACCACACAGGAGAGACTTACAGCAATCCATATAATGTGACAGAGGAAGCGAGTGTGAATAGGGATTGTGAAGGTATACACATGGAGTGTGTGTGTGCTGTGTGGGAAGGGACGACATTCCCAGGAGAAGTTAATGCCTGTGGCCACAAACACACTGGGCCGCCACAACAGCCTTGTCACGTCCCTTTTTTCTTTCCACTTTTGTTTTCCAAAGCTATAACCTGACTCTGGTAAATAGCCTTAAGAAGAGCACTACATTGTGCTTGGTGGTATGTTAGTAGGATGTGCTGCGTTATCAACAATGGTAAAAGCTGTGGAGGATTATAACATAAAAAAAACAGGAATGTTCCTATGCAATGCAGTGAATACAGAGCGGAGGAGAATGGAAAGGTTGGTGTATCTGTCAAAACTATACATTATACATGGACAGGTATATCAAGTTGTCATTATCTTGTCATAGATATAGCTGCACACTAACCTTTATGGGGTATATATAGCATAAATCCAAACTCTCTGTATCATCAAATATCAATATATAAATGATGAGAACCATCTCTCAAGGTCTTATTAACTTCTGGGTTCATTTTTAGATTTGAGGTAGTTCTCAAATGTCAAACACCAACACACACGTAACCCCTCTTTAATTTTGTCGTACTGTGTTCTCACAGAGACAGATTGTTTGCCTTTTACTGATATTGCTCTCCTTCTCGAAACCTCAGCTAAAGTGTTTTATACAACGCCTCGTGTTATCAGTGCACACAGACAAACTATGGAACAGTTCACCTGCAGAATATGCCACAAAACTTACTTACATCCGTGGCATTGAGGTGGATTAGAGAGAGGCTTCTAACATTAATTCTCCACTTTCAGAGTTTAAGAGGTTCAGTTTTAGTTTATTTGCAAAAGGTAGAGGCTGGGACTTGATTTCAACACCTGAGATGAGGGTGGTCCTTATTATCTCAATGGTGACATCAGTTAAGCACCACTAGCATAATCAGCGCTATTATGGACACACATCAGTGAGGATGCAGTCAGTGGGACACAACCACACAGCGGTGGGAAACCCCTGCTCAGCGGGTCCCACAGCGGGCGGCGGCGAAGGTGAACTGTTGTGGCCTGTTTCTAGGCAACGGTGGCACATGGAGAGGTGAGTCAGCTGTTGCAGCAGAGCAGAGAGGAGTCGGCATCAAAAGAAGGAAAAGGACGCTGTCTTAATGCTGGTTTTGGTCATGAGCGCTGTCTGCCACTTGCTTGTACCTGTTATGTAAATGTTCTCTGCACTGGGGCAACAAGGTGTCCAAAATAATTAGATTGCTGGTGACCTGGGGCAGAGGGTCTCTTTTCTTGGCATTATATTTGCAAAGCCTGAATCTGATATAATCTGCCAATCACCAAGATTGTGGGTGTGGTCAGTCAGAGCTGACTGCACAGTGGTGATGTCAGTCAGTGTCGACTAACAAACACAAGCTGCTAGCTGAATATGGATGGTCTGTTAAAAAACGGTGTGTTTCACGCTGGAATGCCTTTGAAGCCCACTCCGGCTAACACTTGGCACCCAGAGTGTGCCTGACTGTGCCTCTTCATCAGTGTTTTTTATCGCTTTATTGCTTGCTCTCTTGCGGTGTACCCTGTCCTGGTTTCTCCCCGTGTCTGTGAGACAGGATGAGGGTGTGAAACCAGTCAACTGGATGCAGAGAAAGGAAAGCCTGGAAAACACTCTCATTAACAAAATGTGAAATTGTGTTGGTTCTCTCTGCCAGTGTGGCCCGTTTGCGTTTGTGCTGAGGTTTCATTATGCAGTCGTTAAAATGGTGAAGAGCTGACTCGAGTAAACCTTTTGTCAGTCGTGTGATCTTACAGCTCGGGAAGTCATATTCCATTGCGACGCGGAGAAAACAGTGGAACTCATTTCTTTTAATCAGCCCTGAGAGCCTTGTGCCGCACTCTTGAACCACCGCATCAAATCCCAGAGTCAGTCTACCTTTAAAAGTGTCTCGTCAGAGAAGATAAACACTGCAGGGAGCTGCTTTTTATCTGTCGCTTTGTCAACATCGCCTGGTAGAAATCTGCAGAAGCAAAGATCTCACAGCATATAAACAATATTCATGAGGAAATTGCATAACCCCCGACTTGCTCTGCTTTGAGTGCTCTGCTATGCCACAGAAAACCCCAGAATATCACTTTATGACCTTTTGTGTTCATGATACAAATGCCTCTTAAGAGAATAACAGGAAAAAAGAAGCCTGTGAGCAAAGACACGTTGGTATTTAGTGACTAACACGGTGACAGATTGAGATAGCTGCGTGTTTGTTGACAATGCCTCTCCTTGGGTCAGCGCGAGATAGGTCACCTCACTTTTTTTTTTGCAGCGGCAGGGGTGGCGAGGATGTGTGTAACCCTGACGAGAGAGGCTGTGTGACAGGCCGCTTCCTGGAGCCATGCAAAGGGCCCGGTGAAGACCTGTGGGCGTAGCTGCCGCGTGTCTCGGAGTGTTGCACGCCGAGACAAGCCATGTGTCATCTCGTTTCGCCCACACCCTTCCGGGAAGCGGCAAGGACGGGTGGACTGTTTGGCTTATCCTGGCTGAGTTTCTATATCAGGACACCCAGTTAAGGTTTAAAGCAGGGCTCCATTTACTACCCTGGCCTCTTGTCAACACATGTAGGGTCCTGCAGCTCGCTCAGGACAGGCCAGTTGTTGTTTATGGAGTATTGCTGCTAACCTACACACCCTAATTCATAGCATGTACATCAGACCATTCAAAGAGAACTTGTTCCCTGTGAATAAGGGCCATTGTTATCTTTTCTTTGCAATGCCGGCGAAGCATCTGTATTCTTAATGTTTCAGTCATTAAGACATGCAGATCATATTCTTATCAACTGCTCTAAAAAGACAACGGTGTATCTAATTTTCAATCGGAATCAAGGACCTCACAGTAAAGTCATGCCTGTGATAATATGTTCTTAAAAAGCATGAATTTTTATCAGGCTGCATTAACAACCCCGAGTACATCCTGTTTCCAAAGAGGAGATTTGCCATGGTTTCTGAAGGGCTCATTGTGCTGGGATTTCTCAGCAGCCTCTCACTACACTTCTTTGAAAAAAAAAAAAGAAGAAGTTCAGAATTTGCAGGGGAACTGGTGATTTCACACATAAAAGTCAGTTCACAGGTCTCTGGGAGTGCTATGACATCTGCACTGGGAGCCGAGCCGAATCTGATAAAGTGCCTCAAGTGAGGTCACCTGGGTGGTTGGGGCTACAGACTCCAAGTGTGAAAATCTAAAAGTCTGTGTCTGGCTTACTTACTGGCTCGATGCTATGGTAGCAGCTGCTACCGTAACCAATTTGCATTGTGGGTAAAGATTTTGAAAAGAAAGAAGAACGCAAAGAATAAAAAAAGACAATGTCTCCAGTTTGGCTTCGTCAGTTTTGAGCAGTCGATGGTGAAGGTACATTTGCATGATTATAAGTGACTGGGTCCAACACATTTATCAAGTCTGGGTAGAAGAACTGACTATTGTTGACACTGATAGATGTACAATGTCACAGTCTTTCACCCACAAAGCTTGTGAATCCTTTTTTACTGCTCAGATTCACAAAAAAATGACCCGTTTAACCCTGTTAAAGGAGTCTCCCCGCATTCACTGAACCAGGATTATAATATATAACTATGTTTTTGATGTCTTACCTAAGCCGCTGTAGCGTCTGCGCTGAGTAATGCATTAAATTTGACATTTAGTTATGTTAGCGCCAATTACATCACCACTGAGTATTGAGGTGTCTAGAGACCTTTATTATCTACATTTCCCTGTCAGCTACATTTCCTCCTTAACTTTATTTGTTGCTGGCAGAACCCTTGCCATCTGCGGTTAAATTTAAAATAGAAGGCTGGGGATGTGAGAAAAAGCCTGTCCATTCTCATCCATGCGGTGCAGGTATAGGTAGAGCTTAAAGGGCTAACACTCCTAAAGGCAACATAACCTTTTTTTTTTTCTAAGTTGATATAATTCGAGGAAAATTCAGCCTCGGGGAAGAATGATTTCTTTTGAAATCGCCTTGTGAGCAGTTAGGGCCCAGCTGCAATCACTCCTAATACATCAGTCTGGTGTCACACCCACACAATCTCATGTCACAGAGAAGATGAAAATGCCATGAGCGGGTGACTGATACCTGCCCAGATCCTCGCAGTGGCTCCGTGCAGGAGGAGAAGACACAGTGCGCACAGCCGCATGAATAATTCCAGCAGGTGCCAGGGTCTTGTTATTCACACAAGATAAAATGGAGAACAACAAGTACCGCTTCCACTTTTTTCCCCCATGATTTATTCAGCGATGCACGACGTTTCAACTCTCCATCATTGCCCGATGGATACCTTATGAAGAGGCCAGGGTTCAGACGCGGTGGTGACATTAATTAATTATAGGAACAGTGTGTGTTTTTCTTACAAGGAAAATGCAGAGACGTTTCCTGAGCAGGGAAATCCATGTCACCTGCATGGAATTATTACTTTCAATATGTTTTTAGAGTGTATGTGCACCACTTCAACACAAAAACTACCCCGATTGTGGAGCTGGATCTTCTTTTAATCCACTAATACATTACACAGACACAGACACGCTTGTGTCACAGGAACGATGAAAGCGCCTCAGCCAGGTGACTGATACCTGCCCAGATTTTGTTAATGGCACCATTCTGATGACAAACGACGGCAGCAGACAGGCGTAATGCGACTTCATCTTCGGCTGGTGTCATTACACGCAGCCTGCCACAAATCAAGGCCTTTCCAAGCCCTGATGAGCAGAAAAAAATAGTTCCTGATGAAACACTTATTCATACAGGTAATCGTAAATCTGCAGAAAAATGGAGCAGCGATGCTTGTAAGTGGCCTGCAGAAAGGTTCCAATCTGCTCTGCACAGACACAACCACTTTTATTTTTTACTGAAACATTCTTATCAAATTAGCAAAATAAGTCTTCTTAAAGAAACCAGTGTTATTTCTATATGCTGATTTTGCCGTTTGAAGCTTGACGAGCCGATGTTACACCCTGTGCACCCGTGAATTTTCCAGAAAAGCTTGCAGCAGTTCAGACACTCTTCTTTGAAAATAAAGAGGGATGATGGTAATCTGTAGCCATCGGAGATGTTACAGCTGCTGAAAGGAGCTCATGTGCACAGTATTTATCGGCTATGTTCAGCTTTTCTCTTTACAGATATTTAAACTTCTCATGCTTTCTTTGAATTCCTAACATGTTCAATAGTATGGATACTACTACCTCCATAACATACATTCAGTTTAATAAATCATTTTAAGCTTTCCATTGAAACTATTCGGAAAGAGAAGTTCAGTTGATTATGCCTTAATGTAACATTATTATTCAACCACGCTCTTCACATCGAGCACAACTATTAATGGATTTTTCTCATTTTTGATCTCAGTTCAAATACTCTGTTTGCAGAGGGGAAGCTGGAGCTTATATCTAACTGTTCTTCAATAATATCTCCAATGGAATATCATAACCATGTGTGAAGAACAGTGAGCGCACAGAGCAAAGCTCAGAGGCACCAAAGCCTTGGAAAGACAACGACATGAAAAAGCAGACTTTACTTCTTCTGGTGTAAGAATGGGAACGCAGGAATTATACATGGACATTGGTTTAGACATTGGTTTCCACATTTTATATAAAGTTTTCTAAAATTTTCACCAGTAAGAAAATCATCTCATGTCACAAAGAGAGAAAAGTGTGATACTTCCCAGAAGGTGTTTATTTCTTTTAATGGCTGTCTCAGCTGTTTGGCAGAGTACATGTTGAGTTGCGGTACCTTGTTAACGAATTAGTTGGATTTGATGGAGCTGATTTACCTGAAGTGCATTAGGCAGTGAGAAACTCCCCAGGGAGAGCAGCTGTTTTAAAAACCAGATCATTTCAGGTGGCTTCTTTCCATGACGTTAGTGATGCTCTCGGCATGTGGCACATTTTTTGGTGAAGTTTATATTTATCTTTTCAGTTTAGCTTCCGAAGTTTTATTGAGCAAACCACACACAAAATGGCTGACAACTTTTAAAATACAACCAATCTAATCAATTTCTATCAGTTTTTCACCCAAACTGAACTGATTACAAAATGTAACTAATTCAGTGAAAATGACCTAATGACCTAAGTAAGGTTCACAATTTGAGTGTCTTACCATTTATCTATTTTTTCCCCATTTTCAATTTATTGATCAATTAAATTCTTGTTTTGTACATAAGTAAATAAATTCTGTATAAAATGTTTGTTGAGTATTAGACATTGCATTTTTTAAGAAACATAACTGCTATTGTTTTTCCTTTTGCACAGGTAATGAAGCTTATGGTGCATTTGTTCTCCGCATATTGTAATGGACTTAAACCAATTCTGATTAAAATGATATGTTTTGTTTTTGTTTTCTTCCAGTGATCGAGATTGTACAAAGGGTTAAGAAACAGAAAAACTCACTCTTCATTCCTATTCTGACATTATGTTGTTTTTCGGGATGAATGCTGTATTTCTGCTCTTCGCAATCAAATACCGGGAGCGTGGAAGTAGCGACACAAAGAAAGGGCTTGATTGCTGGTTATTAGAGTTCATTCAAATGCCTGAATGGGGTCTATAAAATGGTAGCCTATGTAAAGAGTTAAATGGAATAATGGGTTGAAATGACAGGGAAAAACAAAGGTTCCAAAGTAAGTATCGCCTTTATTATATGTCATTATAATAAACAATGCGCTATCTCCGTTGATATAATATAATGAACTATTTAAATACACTGATATTCCTCGTAGAAGCACTGGCACTGTCGTAGTCTGCAGGAATCAATAAGCAATCATATTTACCTCACTTACCCTAACCCTATAATGCTACTCATACGTCACAATATTGACTGATGTGCGTTATCAATCATCTTACCCTTTATCACAGTAAGGCAAGTGTCAAACAATGCGTAAAAAAATCAAAAATGGAAATGCAGACATTCGAACGTGTCACCCGTCATTGATTTTGCCACAAAGCACAGTCATGGCATGTATGAAATTGACTTTTCAATTTATTTCTAGAAATGCCAGGAAGCAGACAAAAGCTTATTAATTTGACACTGAATAAATGGAGCCCAATTATGCCCGATCAACGCTCCAAACAAGGCGAGTCAGAGGTCTCATTCACTGCTGCTCGCAATCGCATAATACCTACAAAGGAAGGTTCATCCAGGAAGAAAAGCAGACACAAATTGAGGGACATTCAGAAAGTTTTTATGCCAGCCTGTTAGCAGTCTGAACTGTCTGTATGGTAAAGGAACAATTTGTCCTCTTTATCACACCCTCACACAAGTTCACGTCAGGAGGGAAAGAAGCAAAAGGGAAATCTTCTGACGGTGGAACGATTCGTTCTTGCTAGGAGTTTTTTTTATGACCAGTAACAATTACAATTTAGATGATGACTTCCACCTTCAGCGAGTCAGCAGGGATGGCAGAAGAAGCCGTATGATGGATGGTCGCCACATGAGAAGCCGATGGAGAGCACAAACAGGGGGCGTACGGCTGGACAAAGTGTTTGTTGCCGGTTTGTAGGCCACCACGGGAGATTTAGATCGAAAGTATCCAGGAGGGAGAAGACAACTTAGGGGAATTTGTAAGGGTTGGCCTCCGGGGGGGATAGGTTTTAAGGGAAACAAACAAATAGAGTGCAGACAGCAAATGTCAAATGTTTTCCATCAAAGACAACTGCTTGTTTGACATCCTGCTGAAACTTCAGGAAGCTTCGAGTAGAGATTTACCCCTAAACATGGCGAAAATTATACTTTCTCTTTTCATTTTTATAATGATCTGCTGAAATTCAGCTTATTCAAATGCAACCAAACCAGAACTTCACTGCACTTGAAAGCAGCCCGCATGTGTGGCGGCTCTGAAAACTTCTGCTGCGGGCAAGTTTGATAAATCTGCGCCAATATGTTCTGCAAATTCTGCCGGACATTTGTGCGCTTCTGCCACAAACAGCGCTCAAAATAGTTGCAAATGAATTCAAGCTCCAGACTGCACTTTGGCCTCGCTTCATTTAGCCACGCCAGGCTTTCCAAGTATGAGTCACCGCCGGCTATCAGCATCCATCTCTTTATACCCATTTATTTGTGAATTTTCAAAATTGTTTGCTGTTGCCATTTAAGATGATATTCTTGCTTCCGTTTAAAGACCTTGCAGCTCAGAGTGAAAAGGACAGGAAACTGCAGAGTGAGGGTTTCTGGTGGGCTCCAAAAATCACTTCATTATAACATCTTTTTTACCATTTTTCCCCACTTAAAGAACTACTTCCTGCATTAACTAGGAATGTTTGACACACATCATGTTATGCAGTTTTTTTTTTTTTTTCAAATGTAAATGTCCCGGGGTAATTTAGATACAGAGAAGAAATAAAGTGCGTACTTTACAGAACTATTCCAAACTGTCATGACAGTGCTGACCTTTTAGGGAACAGAGAGAATCCAAAATGGAGGATGCCAAGGTGTCATATTAGCTGTGTTGCACAACCCGGATTTATGTAACCCTGCTCCGCTGTGTGGGAACCAACACAGATAACCTTTTTTTTCGCCATATCGATTTTGACACCGACAGAAATAACCGCGACTGACGTCACAACCTGCAACACAGACACGGTGGTGGAAAAAAAAACTTAAAAGACTGAATGAAAGAGAGAGTACGTAATCTCCCTTCGACACTTCCTGGGGGGTTGCGCATGTGTGGTGTTATGAGTAAACAAGGGTTAAAGTTTTCATTTTCTACTTTAGCCGTTGTTTTGACATTTCATAGTCAGCTTTGCATCCATTTCAGTCACAGTCATTATAAAATTAAGCTCTGCTCCCCACTGTCTTGTCGAAAGAATTAGAGTCTGAAAACCCTAGTAAATTCTAATTATTATGTATAAAATATCCCACCAGAATGAAATATAACCCAGGCTTGGGCAAGCTGAGAAACGACTGATATTTCACTTGGAGTCACACATTTTGTATGCAAAGAAAAATAAATTACCTGAAAGGAGCAGTGGGGGTGGGTGGGGGGGGTCTACCTGGACGGGGTTCTCCACATTTATTGCAATTTTCTCACTAGTGTAATCAAAAGGCTACAAGTCAGCCAGAAGATGGAAAGGGGACACGGAGCAATATCACAGAGGGATAATGTAACACGATGCGGTGCATTTTACGAAGATCTACAAAGAAGAAAGAGAAATTTCATTCGCACACACCTTAAAACACACAGCTTTAAAGCAGTGGTGTCTGTGTGACGCTTAAAAGGAGTCTGTCTTGCTTTCTTCGCCCGCAATTTCTGCACAAACCTTTCAGAAGAAAATAATTCTTTCTCAAAGACATGAGAATATGAGAAGGGCCAATTTCTACCAATAGCTCAACAGCAATAGAAAATAATTCAGACGGGCGCTGAGGCAAAATTCAAAACCTCGTAATAGTAGTAGTGTGTAAGATGTGAGAGAGCACGGTCTAAAACAAGCCTCTTTCACCTGCCTGCATCAAGATCGGAAGGCGAGGTGTGGCTGAAGTTGTCCCAGTTCGCATTTCCCCTCTCGTGTGTGACACAGATCTGATGGTCTAATGAGTGTGAAAAGGGGGAAAAAAAGAAAATGCTCTACGTGGTGTCACATTTTATCCCCCCTCCTCACCCATCCTGATTTGCACCACATGGAAATGCAGTAAAAAAACAAAAAAATAGAAAGAAAAGGATCCCAAGGCCTCTGACCTACATGCAAGTTGTATTCAAACACCAGGCCAGACTTCAGAAGCGTTGCCATGACGATACGGGGGGGAAAGATCTCTCACTGTAGTGTACATCATTCACGTGAGACAACTGTCACATTTCTCTGTGCCCACATCAGCTTGGCTTAAATCCCAGATCCCGGCCTCGCTGCACAGAGGTGGAAGTGAGGAGTGCACTTAAGACGAGAGCTGCAGTCTTTAACATTTGTCTCTTTCTTACTGGCGCCGTCACCTGCTGATGAAGTCATCTCTAACTAGCACAAAAAGCTGCACAGGCCTTTATCAGACTTATATATTAAATTTCATGTTGGGGTATTTTTAAATTGCATACAGCACTCATGCTATTAAACATAAAGTGTGTGTAAATGGTGTTTCTTTTCGCTTCAGTCTGTTTTGTTTATTTTTGCTCCTGACAGGAAACTCATGTTCGCTGAAGGGACATGAAACGTACAATATTCACTGTAAAAGAAAAAAACACACAACGGCTCGTGAGATCCAACACCCCCCCCCCCGCCACTTCAAGAATGACAAATCGGCCACAAGTCGGCGAGTCACGTGACCTCACTTGGTGCTGGTGAGGCGGCGCTTTTGACAGGCCTTTCCGCACACAATGACAACATGGATGTCATATCTTATTGACCAACAACCCATGCTGGCGTTTGGCTGTGTGTGTGTGTGTGTTTGTGACAAAAAGTCAGAGAGGGAAAGAGAGAGAGAGAGTGTGAGTGTGTGTGTATGTGTCACAGTGACCTCCCCCCCTGCAAAACAATCTCTGATGGCAATGAGCAAACAGGACTGTATCTACGTTTTTCTCTTTCATCCGGGCTTTAAAAAGGAACAGATTCAGGGCAGATATCTGAAAGATGTTTGCTGTCATCACCGCAGCCGCACACTCCACCGCTCGTCCCCTTTTTTTTTTACATTTTGCGACCACGCACTCTAAATCACGGTCTATTCCTTGTATGCGCTCAGATTTATACATTCATGGAAACAAATGGGGCCGTGTCGCATTAACAACACATTTTATGCTCCCGAGGAAACTCTGCAGCAGTTACCATCAGCATTTCAGATGCGCCGTAAAGTGAGATTTCATATAAATTATGACATGATTTTGCATATGAAGAAGTGCTTTTTCACCGCTAAAGGACCCGGCCATAAAGAGAAAAAGATGCTCTGACAGAGGCGAGGGAAATTTTACAGGCGTGTGAGCGTCTCCTGGATTTGGCTAAAACAAAGGAGATATTTGCTTTTGAAGATGAAATCAAAGAAGCTGTGACTTGAAGAAATCAGCCTCCAATCAGTCACAGAGCCGCTGCTTTCAATTCCAGGAAACAAAAGGGATCAAAAATAGTTCCTTTGATTTTTAGCTCTTGAACACTTTGTTTGCAAGTGACCTGTTTAAGAGCGCTGGAGTGCTTTCTACTGTGAATTCTCTTCATAAGGTGTGTTTCATATCATAATGGAAAACTTTTTTAGGGGATTACAAGCACGGCAGATCATAAGCTCACGGAGGCAAAATAACAGAAGCGTAAAAATAAAGAGGAAGACACGATTTCCTGTCTTGTCTAGCACAATACGTTAATCCAACAAGCCATGGGCACGGCTTTGGCGAGGCACTTATTCTTCCGTGTAAGCAGCGAGCTACAAGTGCAAGAAAACAAGGAAAAGAAAATAGAAAGGGGAGAAAAATAGAAAGGTAGAAGAGCCTGAGAGGGGAAAGAAGAAGGGAAAAAAAGGTATTAGGGAAGATGGGCTTGTCTTGGCGAATGTTTGTACCTCAAGCACCTTCAAGTTGGAAGCTACAGTAAACTATTTAAAAGTGAAAAGGCTTCATTGAAGGCAAAGCTGAAGTTTTCATCAACAGCGCGCCTGTGGCTCACAATAGGGCGCCGCCGCTTTTTCAAAGCTCCGGGTTAGATGTTTTCTCCCCTCTGTCCCCATGTCCTCCAAATAACTCAGCCACTCACTTATTAATTTCAGAGGACACTTTAGACTGACTGTGTAGAACCATACAGAAGGGAAAAAAAAGAAAAAAAAAAACTCTGAAGCCTCTCCTTTCTCCTCCAGACACGCATAATAGAGAAAGTGTTGTGCAGTTTAAGGGGAGTGGAGGAACGTGCAGGTCTGTTATTAAAAAACTTTTTCATTACGGTTAAAAAAGTAATAAATTGCTCTCTAATGCAATCACTTCTCCCCACTTATCTCGTTGGTTCAACTACAACAAAATTCGAGAAATGGGATTAGCATAATAGAATGCCGATTAGCATAATGGAATAGCGTGCATGTTTTAAGAAATACTGTGTGCAGGCCGTCTTCGGCAACGCTGGGTGGCATATGGGCTTTTATTGTAGGGTAAACTGATAAGAGCGCGGGATAGGTTGCTGGAACGTAGGGTGGAAAAACAGAATGGACATGGTTTGAGAGGAGTCTCCTGAAGCTGGAAACTGCTTTCTTGTCGTACTTAAGATTCTGATTGAGGCCACAGAAAATGAGGCCTTGGAACTGCTATAAATACTTCCTTCAGTTACAAGATAACCATAGTCAGCAGGTTCAACCTTTTGACCAATAAAACTAAAACTACAGAAATAATACCTGCATGGCATAACCTAGGCTCATAATTTAAGGATTTGGTCTTAAGGTCCATTATGGTCCATTACTTTAAATGTTCCAACAGTGTAAGTATATTGTCTTGATCTGGATTTGCCCTGAAAGCCTTGAGATGTGTTAAAAGCAGTTCAGGATTCCACTCGGCAGATCTTTGCCTGATTTTGTTGACAAACTCAGATTTTGTATTGTTTTGTGGGGTTTTCAATTGAACACCAACCAATTCCACCTCCCCACACAAATCAAATCAAACACTCCCTTTTAGAAACTGGCCTGAAATGTCCAAGTGGGGGCTGTGATGTGTAAGGCAATGGTAAGAAAAACAAAATGAAGGGGGTCATCAGAGTTCATTATGGGTTTCTTTATTTTGTGTGTCTGACATAGAAAAAGTTAGCAGCCTGCTAGCCTGAAGGTGCTCCTGTATCTTTTATAATGTGCCTTTTGGAGGATGCTAATCCTCACGGCTCCACATCAGATCAGAGAGAAAACACTCTATTGTATTGTGAGCCTTAAAATCAGAGTACATGTATTTACCCTTCAGTTGTAAGCTTGTTGCTCCTTTTTTTGAAACTCATGTTGTATTGACTGTCACATTAAACCTTAACTCCGGCTGCGATGTTGTGTAGGGAGCTCTGCGCTTTCAGCCAATTTGTAAATGGCTAGAATTTCAATAGTTTTAAATGGAGATATTAGTCATTGGCTCTGATACAGGGCTCAAAAGATAGATGTTAAAAAACAAAACATACTCTGATTCCTGGAGGTGTCTATTTCCAAATACGTACGTCTCTTTTTTCTATACCATCTGCTTACCTGAACCAAACGTGTTCATTTGCATTTCCAATACATCATAAAAAAAGCCTCAAACACACACACACCAGCTCCCCTCCTCTCTCGCTTGCTCGCTCGCACAAATGCACCCACCATGCAGAAACCCTGCGCCGTGCATGCTCTCATTGCATATCCGATACATCATTTGCCTTGCACGAACCGAGACGCCTGTGCCCTACTTCATAAAGTGAAGTCAGGGCAGCTTTTACTTGAGGGCATATGAGTCAGTATTGACTAAGACACGGGATTCTTCACAAGCCCACCCACACTCTCTAAGCCAATAATCACACCAGTGCTGTCTAAGGTTGTGAAAAACATTATAGATCATATCTGCTTTTCACTTTTATATTAATTGAAAGGTACAGGTGTATTAAAAGTGACAGCTGGCACTGTTCCACGGGTGTAAAAATGCACAACTGGCGATGGGAAAATCAATACATTTTTCTTACAATGCCGTCACTCTGGGAGGGCCAAACTGTACAGGCCGCTCAAAAGATACGAGCCACAGTATTTACCTTGTTTCTCTCAAATAAAGTCAGGCAGCCGTGTCCTACTTCACACACCAAAAGCTAACATTTACTTGGGGGTATATGGCCGCTAGCTGCTATAGTATTCCGTGCAGGCTTTAATAGCTTATGATAACCATACAGAAAGGTGACTTGGATGGCACACTAGTGGGGTAGCTGCGGGAATAGAAACGCTGCCCTGCCGTCCAGTCAGTTCGTCACTTTGGTTACAGACTGACAAATCTCAGCAACTGACTGATTTTGACATTCAGGGTGCACAGATTGCCTGGCTTTTTCTTTAGCAGTGCCACGATGAGATTAATATTTCTGTTCTTTTTAGCTTGTAATATCTCAATATCTCATCTCACAATATCTTTTGTTCCTCATGATGCATTCTTTCTGACTTTAGTAATCCCCTGCTTTTTCAATAATTGCTTGAATTGTTATTCTTATTCTTAATATTGTAACATAATTGAATGGTTTGCCAAAAAATCTGATCTTCATGTCATTCTCCAGGATGAGTAACAGTATTAGAAGTTTAGTCATAAAGCAAAGTGCGACAGAGAAGTTGAGTGATTTTACTTTGTGTTTAGTGCTGATAACCAAATATTAGCATGTTAATACCCTAAGCTGAGCTACAGTTTTAGTCCTCTTTGGTTAGTATAGTTTTTTTTTCCGTCTATGCATATGAAGGATAAATTCCCTTGATCTACGTCACTTTTGCACAAATCATGTCAGTCTCGGGACATGAAAGGACATGTTAATTCTGCATTGTTGTTCCACATGAGAGCACATACATCTCCATCTTTGTATATTAAGATGAAACCTTTTTTGATGAAAGTTGCAAACACATGAGAGAAGGCACGGATTCGCTAAATATTTCACCCCCTTGAAGTAAACTGCATCAAAAGTGGAGTCGTGACACCCTCAGTTTTGAACACTTTTAGCTGCAGGCACATACAAGGGATAGATTTCTCTGACACAACACGCAGAGTGAAAGCAGATGCTGATTCTTCTTTGGGAGACTGTTGTGATTAATACCCTTTTAATTTTCTTTAAATTTTACTCCTACACATCATTAAGTGTTAAATTATGAGAAATCCTGTACACCTTGTCACAACTCTAAGCTCGACTGTAACTATATAAACCATTTATGCTAAAATCCCACCCCCCAAAAAAAGAAAAGAAAAAAGCACTAATAAAATCTTCATTTGTTCTCACTTTTCCATTTTCCATTCCAGAGTTCGATATGAACATGATAGCACGGAGCTAACACCACAGCACATATAAAAGCCATCCACCTGGCATAATCCAAATATAAAACATGCTTATATGAGCTCAGACAGCCGTGCAGCACTTCATAAGATAATGTCAAGGTAGCTCTTACCCCAGGGCACGTGAATCACCATTAACTAAGACATTGCATGCAGCGTTCAGGCCCACCCACTCTGTCTCAGCCATATGTACATCACAGGCTGCATCCAGCACCAAAAAGGCCCGTAATAAATATACAAGGGGAGGCAGTGCATCAAGTTGACATGGCATTGCCCGTGCTGTCCATGAAAGAAATTAATGATTCATGATTCTCAATTATGTTTTAATTCAAATCGGAGATTAGTGCCTGGTATGGGGCAGGCGGCGCGGCGGTGGGGTGGGAGGACGGTTGGCAGGAGCGGAGATAAGACATCTGTCTGCAGCGCCGGGCCAAGAGCGAGAACGATGGGTGACATTGAGGCCGCCGGCTTCAACGCGCAGAGAAACCCACATACGTATGCATTTGTGCGTGCACACACACGCACACCGCCCTTTTCAGTTTTATAAATCACTGCCCATTACCAAAGAAATTAATTTCATGTCGACCACTGGGAGCGATGCATTTTTTATGTTGTTAAAATCAGCAAAGAAAAAAAAATCAATTGGAAAACTTTTTCATTTTCCTCAATTAGACAGACTACAAAAGGAACATGAATAGAAGTGTATGTGTGTGTGTGGTGAGAGAAAGAGAGAGAGAGAGAGAGAGAGAGAGAGAGAGAGAGAGAGAGGTAAAAGGCTTTGGGTATCTTTTGGCAATTTGTTTCTTGGCAGTATTCTCCGAATCGCTCAATACAATCTCTCTAAAAGTTTTCATTTATCAATTGTTTTCTCCCCCCCCCACACACCTCCCATCACCATCTCCCGCCCCTCCTCGCCCCCAAGGCCTCAGAACAAGAGAGCCGGAGCCACGCAAAATCCTTCATTCATTAATGAAAGGCATCCATTACTGTCAAACGGCGACAGAGTTAATGTAAATAAATGAATTCTCCAACCCACTTAACCGTGGTTTATTATGAGCGAGCAAGGCATAATTGTGTTTCTGATCAGTTCAGATAAATTCAGACGCACAATACCCCCACCCCCAATGCCACTTCTCATTTGCATGCCAAGGTCTGCAACTAAGGGGGATACATCACATGGCTTATTACCAAGGCTTGAGTTAATGACACTGGAATATGAGAGGAAATACATTAAGGCGAATGTGGTAATGCTTGGCTTTGTAGGAGAAAGCCTCTTAAGTAAGTCAGCGGATGCCGCTTCTGCTGCTTATAAGTTACAGAGAGGAAAAAAAAAAAATCACACTTTTGTATGTTATAATCATAAGGCACCCATCTGCTTTGGGTGTTTTAATTTCGAGCCGACGCGCAACTCCGAGTGGAATGATGTGATTTCACTTTCAGCGCCTGCAACCCCGACGTGAGGTAAATGGCATTTTCAGTGAATGTGTGGCTCCAAAAGGATAATGTAAGTGGGGTTTTAATAGAAAAGCATGCAAGCCGGAGATGCAGTTTAGCTCAAAGTACTGTATCATTAGCACATACGAGTTGCTCCAGTCGGAATATAGCCCAGAACCTGTCAGCTTTTACGCACCGAGCAGCTGAGGATCACAATTTGTTGTCGCTGTTACCAAGCTGTTACTCGCCCGCTTTAAAATTCCCCTCGACCTATGAGAGCGCAGGCCTCTGCTCGCTGATGAATGAAAAGCCACTCAGCGTAATAGACCTTCCTCTCGTTAATCATCCGTATGCCGGTGGCCTCCTTCGTCGCCATGACACTGACCCCGCTGATGGCGCGCAGGTATAAGTGGCGAAGCGCCCTCTTGATGAGCGTGATTGGACCGAGGCAATAAAAACCTGGAATTTCTTGCGGGAACGCAGAGTCTCGTCTCCCACGCGGGATTCAAACGCCTCCTCAAGCTCCGCCAAGGCACGTAACAGTTGTGCACGCGTTGTTAAACTCTGCCCGCTGTTGTGCACTTCTATTTCGGAGACTGACAGACCGATAACCGTAAACGCGGTTCAGCTTGTCACATGCGTGTCACTTTTTTTTTTTCTTTTTTTTTGCTGTCAGCCATGAGAGGTTTTGTGTGTGCAAAGACAAAACTGTCTCAGTAATTCATTTTTTTTTAGTGCAGCACAGGGGCTCAGGCATAAGTGCTATTAGGGAGACATATTGTGACTGTACTTGCACGGGGATGTATTCAGGCCCAGTCGTTAGCCGGTGACATTTTTTAGCTGCGAAATGTCGGCGCACTTAGATGCCACATGTGAGCCTCAATGAAAGCCGGCGCCGGAGTACGCGTTATTATTCTTTGCAGCCGGCATTTCGTGGGCGTCTGGTATTTGGCTCGACCCACGGAAGCGTCAGGGAAAGGTGTTGCACGAGGAACACCGCCAGCTTAAAAACACCATTAGTTAATGTTCCATAGGTCAGTTTTTTTTGTTTTATTTTTTTTTTTGGTGCATCTCCCACATGTCCCATTTTACATTTCTGCAAAATGCGAGAAAAAGAAAAAAACAAAACAAAAAAGAAACAGGCACCACAAACCTCCTCTTGGCTGCTCAATAGAAATGAGGCTTGATGTGAAAGCAAAAGGCTGTGAAGCAGCACTCATGCTTGCAACCAAATTCAATAACTGAATGAATGAATGATTAAATAGGCACCTTTTATTGCATATTGATGCAATACATTTACTGCTGTAATGTAGCATAAAATTGTGACCAAGAAAGTGAACAAAAACTTGCTAAATATTTCAGTTATTACTTCTTCTGTCTATTGATTGGTCATAAAGGTTTTTGTCTCAAGGTTCTCTTCATCCAACTTTTTTTTTGTTTGTTTGTTTTTAGCATGCATTGATACCAGGACAGTCATGATACTGTGGACTTTATGATTATCCGTTTTACACTGTATTTCAGAATCACCAGCAGGAAATAACTCTGGTTATGGGTGCCAACATGGTCCAAAATGCCTCAGAAACACACACGTAAAAGCAAAGTTTGTTGTTGTACTCACTAGGTGGGGCCGTGGAGGTCTCACTAGGTTCTTCATCAGTGTCTGCAAAGCAAAATAAAAGAGTAAAAGAGTGAAATACAGTTTTCACTTCATTCAAATACAGTAAAGGTTGAAAAAAAAAAACGGTCCCTAAATTCCAGCAGAACAACATTGTTCCATTAAAAAACAGCACTGCATCCACAGATAGCTGTTCAAACAAGTCTAATCTCCTCATCTCCGATCTAAAACATTTGGATCCTGCTTTCTAAATTCCTTCATTATTGCCTATGCTAAGTAAAGTATAACTCATAACAGACAACTAAATTGGCTTTCTATTAAAGCGGCAGCATGACCAGAGTCAATCATGCTTGTTGGTTGCTTTCAAACCGCTGCTTAGTATTCATTTACACACGCTCACAACTACCCAGTAAATCCAGAGTTGTTTTTTTTTTTTTCCTTTCCATTGTTGGCCACTATTCATCGCTAATGGAGCATGAGGGGGTGCTCCGGTGTTTAGCTGATGCACGCCAACACAGTTGTTAAGCGTTACTCATTCACTTCCCCAAGCCACATCAGGTCTAGATGTAAAAATAGCGCACTTGTTGATATCTCGCGTAGCTGAACATTGAATGCACGAAAGCGGTTCGACTGCAATTACGCAATTCCCGCCGCTCCAGGGAGCTTTAGAGTATTGCACGTTTGTGGTTCGAATGATCTTGGAATAGTGCTCTACTGTATAGCCTTTTTTTCTGAACACGTCCCACTGAATTCACACACGCATAATCTTTGTTTTTAATGCACAACAGCGCCTGTAGCAGGGATCAAGAACATTTACAAGATTTATGTTTGTTCTTTGCATGTCTCCCGGGGCTGAAGTGCCACAAGTTTAGAACTCAACTTTGCCTTTTTGCATTTGGACAGGTGTAGGCAGTGCACGTACAGCCCATTGTGGGAACTTGCGCATAATGAATCAGGAAGAAAACAATAAGCGTTCGGAGGTCATTCGGCGTCTGAGTGTCTTTTCAATCATCACCGTCGACGACTCTCGAGGTGAAATTCCCAAGGTGGGCGCCCTCACAGTTTGTCAGACAGTTTCCATTCTGTGCTAGTCAAGTCTCAGGATTCGAGGTAAATGCTGTTTGTGAAAGCGTGAACATATGTTTGTGTCCGTCTAGGTTGTATGTGTGTCTATAACTGAACAGATAAATTTTTTTTTAAAAAGACTCAGCCTTGAATTACTTTCCTCAAGCTGCTTCTGCCACAGTGATTTCCTTCATCTCCCAGAGTCACCTGTAGCCATTCTTTAAAAAAAAAAAAAAGAAACCGTGTTTTGCAGCTGCATTCAGAGCTTCGAACGCTTTCAAAAGATCGTTTTCCAGGACATTTTCAGTAACCTGCAGCTGGCAGATCACCAGGAGGTTTGGGTCATTTCCGCAGAAGCCTGATTTAAATATGTTTTTTGTGCAGATGCACACGCATGAAGCATTAACATCATAACATACAAAAAATATGCAGCTCTCAAGCAATTGAAGGCAGAAGCGTAATGATACATGCCTTCCATGGCAAAGCAAATTTTACGATTTCTGCAAAGTCTGTGGGATGATGCAAATATGTGCTCACACAAAAGGAAAAAAAATATATACATGTACACAAGACAGATACACTGGGGAGATTGGGGGTAAATAACAGAACCCTTGCTGGTGTACAGCTAATATGCAGCTGGTCCACAATCCTGCAGTCTGATTCTTAGTTAAATATTTGAAAAATAAAATCATAAAAGCATAATAAAAGCATGCTCACACTGGCATTTAAAAGGTTAAATCCAGTGAGTACTTCCCAAAGATGCACCAATTCATCTCACTTTGCCACTCTGGTGTGTTGGTGTTTCTCTGCCACTGCAAGAAATTGTCCCTTAACTTGCCAATATGACCCAGGGTACATTCAAAAGCTCCAATTTTTTTTTTTTTTTTTTTTCAGGGGCACTCGCAGCATTGCAAACATAACTGAGAGCAGCCCCTTTTCCATTTGAAGTCCCCCATCCCTGAACAGAGCCTTAATTTCAGCTGCCAGCTGTTGAGCAGACATCAAACACTTTGCTCTCCCAAAAAAAGGAAAAGGAAAACATGAGAATGTGTAAATTATTTTTTTCACACAGATACACCAATTTTCTCTCATCTCCCGTGATTTTTTTTCCATGACTGGAAAAGTACCCAGGACATGTGGGAACCCTGGCATTATTCTGTTCCATAGACTCTGCTGCTGGTGGTGGTGAAATTTGCACCTCCACAGTAACATTGCTGCAACGGGGTTGGGGTGGGGGGGCGGAGAGTCTAGCAGGCCTCTTTGAATGGACTTTATGCAAAACTTAGCCATCACTTTTCCCCTCAAAATACACCAAATTGCATCCAGAATAGTCAATGGGCTCTCTTTATACCAGCTACGTGACAGAATCAATATATGTGCACCCACGCTCACATATATGTAGGCTTATTTCACGTCTATATTATTATGCATTACCACTGGTCTTTCTTTCAGTCGCAGGGAGTTCCAGCTTTTAACGCAGATTAAAGATTCAGTTCCGTTGTTCCTTCCTGAGAGGACTGTAACGACGGTTCATAAATGAAAGCGTGAGACGTATCCTGTGTGCAGAGACAGACAACACGCATGCCCACTCTATATGTGTGTCTTTGTGCTCTGTGTGTTGCCGGCGTCTCTCTTACTTATTTATGCCCGCGAGATGCTCCGTGCAGTGGCAGAGAGAGAGAGCCCCTCATCTGTAATAGCGGCCTTTGTATTGATACATGCTCAGTTCTCATCATGAGGAGGAGAATGGAAACGCGGAGCTTATCGGCATAATTGGGTAGCAAGGATGCTGCCAGTAGTTTGGCCTTTCTTTTTTTAATTTCCTGTTTTGAAATTGTACCCTCAAAGATAATAATGATATTTAGCAAGATACAGTAGCTGCTGAATATTTATGAGGGAGAGAAATTGCAAATAGCGTCATTAAGGGTGACTGTTGGAGGTATATGGGCAATAACATAACTACAGTATATGAAATATTATCAAAGTAATTATTAATTATT
The DNA here is from genome assembly GCA_037176925.1 of Amniataba percoides. NCBI lineage: Eukaryota > Metazoa > Chordata > Actinopteri > Centrarchiformes > Terapontidae > Amniataba > Amniataba percoides. Next base: position 3,767,791 of record JBAJHX010000011.1, on the reverse strand, counting down.
CAATATCCACGCAATATAGAGAAACAAACTAAAGGAAGTGATTACTCCAGGAGAAGACTGAGCCAGGAGTTCCATAAATAAATGTAAAAGTTACTTAAGGACATTATTGCTCTTCAGGCAATTGGTCAGCATTGAAACTACATCATGAGTGTGGATATGCTGGGAAACAGCAGCAGTAAATCACTCAGGTGCATCACTTCATAGCTCTGTCCAGAATGCGTATTTGCAGTATTGAAAATTACATTGAATCTCTGAAACAGTAATAAACAAAGTTCCCACTGTAATGGAAAATACACAAATGATGTCACTGCTGTTCATGTGGACTGATTCTTCAGCAATAAACTAGTAAAGATTTTTTTTATAATGGTTGATCAACATTTCAACAGGCAAAAATTTAGCTGTGACGTCTATTGATTTACTGACTGATTCACTCAGACAGGTGAAGTCTGAATTTATCTATTGGTGTGGAGGTGCACATCTTAAAGACAGAGACCTGGACAAAACAGAAACTATGTCATTCTTCTGAAGCACTCATTTAAATGACTTTCTATTCACGAGCACCTCTTGAGATTCATCCTTAAGAACCATCTCTGTTCAAGTCTGCGACATCATCATCCCAAATGATGACACCCATTTAAACATCCTGGCACATCTTATATTGTGCTTGTGCACTGCCTGACACTCACTCCCAAAGATAAGAACCCAAAACCAAAAAAAAGAAAAAAAAACTATTATTGTTCCAAAGACTGAACAATGTGGAGTTCTAACCTAGAAATCCCACTGAGATTAAGATCCTCCTCGAAAATGAGATCTTAATCTCAGTGGGATTTACCTGATTTAATCCTGATTTAATAAAGGTTAAGGTTATATAGACATTTGAAGGGTTCGATTGTGAAAACAGACATCTACATTTGAATGAATTTTTCCTAAGATGTGACTTTTGTTTTTCTTTTTTTTCTTTTTTTTTATTGTGCACTCCATAGATCCTGATGTTTTCTTTCTTGTGGTTTGCTCTCTTCATTTATGGAGAGACTCATCACTTATACACATATGTCTCAACAAGATATGCTGTATATAAACCTTGTGACTGGCCAAGCTTACTGAGTGGGAGTCACACAACAATGCACTGAGAGTGGCTCCTGCATGCCAGGCATCACCCCCCATGGTCGTGTTTATGTTTATGCACCGTGTCCTCAGCTCCAGCGATCATGGTGCTTTTCCAGAATGGCCCTGAATGTTAATGACACTGTAAAATGCAGCGGCCCTGGACGAAAAGGAAAAAAAAACAACAAAAGGCATCAGGATATGAAATGTCTCCCTCTGAGTAGGTCAAGCGTCAGAAAACGAGGAGAGTTTTTGGAGATTCAGAAAAGTTAGGACGGAGGTTAAAAAAATCAATTTGGACTGGTAACATTTCCCTCAGAGCAGCTGATTAATTCAATGTCTGCTCGCATTCAGACGTGCTGCTTTCGCCTTCGCCTCCCGGGTCGCGAGCGTGCCATAAGTCGCCTCATCATATGGTGCCGGGGCTTGCATGGCGGAGGTATGTTTGCACGCAAACCCAGTGAATAAACAAAGAAAGGAGAGGGGGAAGCGATAACAAAGTAGAAAGGAAAATAAATGCCAGCTGTCCTCTTTATCATGGAGATAATAATAAAGGGGCTTGGCAACAGACGCTTTAATCAGCCACATTAGAATATTTGCAGCAGCGTTTCATGACTCTACAGCTTGGATCATCACCAGGGATTTCAACTATAGGCGATCTATGTGGTTTCACCCTCCACAACTTGCCGTTTTTTGAGCGACTGCAGAACCCACGTTGATGAGGATTTTAATTTGACAGAGTGACCTTCAAATTTACCGGTCTGTGGAGTATTGATGAAACTATAAGGCTTCTCGAAAATTGTATCATAAAATACTGTTTACTACTTCCTGGCATTGGGTTTCAACTAATTCTAATCTTTATTTAGATACTTTTTTTTGTAGACACCCAGTTTACACGCTGAGGCACTGCAGGTGGTGTGTGTACTAAATTTGGGATGCGGTGACCTGTCCGGGCCAAAGTCGGCTGGGACTGGTTCCAACCTTCCAGAGGCGAAGAATAAGTGGGTATTGCTGATGGATGAATGGATGTCAATCCATCCTCAAAATAATGCATTTGCAGACCAGACAGACAGCTTTAAACCTCGTCATTTTACACACCGTCCACTCCCATCTCAAGCGGAAACTTTAAAAAACACACCAAGTCTACTAACAGGGGACAATGTACTGCATAATTTATCCTCTACATCCCTTTCAAAGGGATGTAGATACAGTGTGCCTTTTCCAAGGCACACACACACACACACACACACACACACACACACACTTATATATACACACGTCTGTGCATTCTTGCTGACATGCGTGTGCAGAGCCTTTTAACACTTCAGTAATCCTGATGACCACTAATATTGGAGAAAGATAAATCGGACCCACCCAGCAGATAACTACACATATGACTGCGCTAAGAGTGTTTCCCCAGCCATGTCAAATAAATGCCAGCTTAATTAATTACTATTATCATTTTTTACGGGAAGCAGAAGCCTTAAGTGAGGGCTGAGTCTGTACGCAAAAGGACGACAAAGAAGACGAAAGCGAGGCGGTTGGGTTTATAATACCGCCGTGCTTTGTGATGATAGTGAGATTTCTTATGGCTTTTCCCATCACATTTGTTGGGTGCAGAGACTCTGGGAAACAGTTAACAACCCTGTAAACAAGCGCACGGCTGCCTGCCTCGCTAGCACATTGCTAAATGTCAAGAGAGGGAGAAGGAAAACAAGGGTGCCACAGTGTCAAAGAGTTCTGCTGTGAACATGTGAGGTAAGATACCAGGGTCCATTTGAATCCATAAGTTACAGGGGTCAAGGTTTAGGGTCATCCGTGTGCGTACACACAGAGATATGTATTGATAAGTGAATCCATTTATTTCTAGCCCGAGGTCAGTGGCAAACTGGCCAATAAAATGAAAGCAATAAAACAATTCAATCATCAGCCACACATTTAACAAGTGGGGAGGGGGGGTCAAAAGGGACTTCACATTTTTAATTAAAACATATGATTTTATTTGCTTTGGATGGGAAGGAAGAGGATGGAAATGAGAACAGCCTCAGCATGACTATTTCTTTTGCAGTGGTTACATGAGTAAGGCATGTAGCTTGCAGATGATGACTTTTGAAAATTTGTAATAAGAATAAAGTTGATACAAGATGTGCAATGTAACAAGAAACAAGGTGTGTAAATTGGAAAAAAAATGTGTTTGACCTGTTTTGAGTTTTGCTTGGGATAGGGTCGATCAAAGTAATGTTTCTTTAAAAAAACACTTGCGGATCTTGTTTCGTGCTTTTATGTGGAACAAATTATTCCTCATTCTCCTCCAGTGCTCTGAGCAGAGGGGTACCACCATTTTTCGTTATTATTCAATTAGAAAAATTAACCACAAGCACAAACACTTGCAAGTAAATTTAGTGTAAATACACTAAACAAATCATGTAATGATGTAAAGTAATATGCAGTTCAAGTTAACAAAATGTCAATTAATTAATACTGATTTGTGAGCTATAATTGATGAGCCAAATGTTCCCAACTAGCATTGAAATAACTGCCAAGGTGAATGGAGAGCAAATATCTTGTAGACAAATAACTCACATTTTGGAGTTGGCAAATAGTATTTTCAAGTAATTTTGCTGTGGAATTGTTATTTGTAGAAGGAAAATTTCTACATTTTAAGTATTTGCAGTTAAACAGGGATTGCAACAATAGCTGCCAAGAATGAAATGTAATTAAACTTTTTCTTAGCCCCACAGATTATTGGGAAAAATGAAAGAACCATTCAAAACCACTATTACAAATTCTTTTTTCCTTCATTTTAATTATGTAAGTCGGAGGAGTCGTGCAGACGCATCAGTGAGTTAAAAAAACACAATTAGCCATGTGTGAAACAGCATTTAAAATGTCTCTATCAGAACGGACTGACAGAATTATCTGCTGAGGCAGAGAATGGAGAATGGTTGCCTTCTGAAGAAGCTGTGAAGTTTCCACAAGGCTTCACCAAACGAATGAAATGTTTTATTAATTGATTTGCTCGATTTCCCCCCTCATCCTCTTTCCACATTAGCATCAATTACTTTTTTTGTGTGTCTGTTAGGCATTCTGTAGAAATTGTCTTTTCTCACGTTGTGCGGCATATCAATTATATCGCCATGAACTGTTCGCAGATGTGACAGGAAAAAAAAACAACAACAGACAGACACACACGCTTCATAATCCAATCAATGGAGCTCAAATCATGTGTCCTGTTCTCCGGTAGTCATTACACCAAAACAAGTGGATTTTCACCTAAATCACACCCAACTGTGGCTGTTTTTGTTTTGATTTGGGATTTGCTCAGTGAGAGTCAGAGACGGCAGCCTGAGCAGTAGCACTGGAGGCAGATGATGTTCTTGGGGGTCATTAATTAACTCATCCAGAGCCTTTATTAGCTCCTTAATGGATCTGGTTAGAGCATATCAAGGCTTTGATTACCTCCCATTGGCTATGTGGAGAGGCTGACTACACGTGTGTGTGTGTGTGTGTGTGTGTGTGTGTGTGTGTGTGTGTGTGTGTGTGTGTGTTTGTGTTGGTGCATGTTTGTTAGAAACTGTGGGAGTGTGTGGAGGTGCCTGGAAGTGTGTCCCCTGCACGTGTGTGTGTGTACATATATATATATACATGTGTGTGTGTATGTTTTTGTGTTTTTATGGATGTGTGGGCGTGTGTTCATGCACCTCCAAAGATCTCTCTAAAAGGGCTTCATTTGATGCAGAGAGGAAGTTGAGGGAAGAAAGGTGAACTTGTTATGCGAACTTCACTTATTCCTCCTACTACTCTGACCTTGTCGTGACCTGCTATTGTACAACACAGCCCACCACAATATAGTTTGCTCTTGTTGGTGTCTCCCAGGAGTGAACTGCAAAAGGTACTAGGATAATGTGCAAAGAGGAAATAGGGGTCATTCTGCATTGTTGGATTTTCAAATGTTCCACTGTGTTTGCTCTGTTGACCATAGCTGCTTAAATAATGCCTGACCTGATGCACTATATGTGAATCTAGCATTGTGCATTGTGCAGCTAATATTGATTGACATTTGCAATATGGGGCGATGATCCTGCCACAGTATGGTTGTGTGTGTGTAAAGAGAGCCTCAAGGCCCTTCTCTTGCCTGTGGTGAATGTTCTTAATTGAGAGACGGAGGAGTTCTGTGCCCCATGCGCTCTTCCTCCCCCCTCCAACACATACACATGCACAAGCGCGCACACGCCCGGCACCGACTCAGCAGCACTCCTTCGATATCAAACACACGTCGTCCTCCCCCTAGGCCTCTCCACAGTCTCGCTTTCAGTTCCTCGCCGAGCCTGCACACTTTCACCCCCGAGGCTTTTTGTACCGCGCGCTAACCGAAAGCTGCTGCAGAGGGTGCCGGATTGATCGTGGGCTCCTTGAATCCGCAGGAGAGATGAGAGGGGGACGAGATGATTTATTGAGAAGACACGTCGTGGAGGAGCAGCAGCGCCCTTACACAGCTAAACCTTGGGATAAAATATAAGGGATGTGGGTTCGACTTACTCGAGCACACAGGGATACGGCGTGTTTTTCCACGCGGGAATTAACGAACACACACACACCACAGCACAGCTAATCTCACAGTTGGGAAGTTGAGGAGTGGTACACTGGTTGAACGGCTGTGCCAGTTAAGAGAAGTAAATGAGGCTTGTTTGATGGATGTGTACGTGAGGGCGCGTGCTCTTGAAACTTTGCAGTTATATGAAGGAGCTATTTGCATATTCATTTAAATCAAAAGAATTAGAGAAGACAGAACCATAATGTAAAGTGCAAAGTGAGCACACGTGGTTGCAGCTTATCAGTGAAAGATGCACTGGAGGAGTCGTCATTTTGCAGGAAATGCACATGATTTGTGTTTTTCTATTAAAAGGACATGAAGAAAATGTGAAGCAAAACACTTTTTTTGATTTTTTAGATCTTACACTTTGTCAGCTTATGAATCAGTAAGGGAGGCTGTGGCAAATAAATGTATGTTTAATGTGGTTTTTCCCCTCACAGCCCAAATTTAAAGCAGCGCTTGTACAGTCAAGGTGACATCTTCTCAGTCTCCCTTCTCTCCTGCCACTGACTCGCTTCCCTCACTTGTGGTATTTGCAGCTAGTCAGGTGCCTACTTGTGCGATGTAGCTCCAGTAATTGGCAGCATGGCCCAAGTGCCTGTTAAGACTGCAAGTGCATGAAGTATTTTTTTATACGACACTGGAACACACTCAGTTAATGGCGTCCTCCTGTAGCTCATGCAAATACAGTAGATGGCCCTCGGTTTCTCAAATGCATGCTTTTTTCTCCTTTCTATTTACACATAAACTATTGCAAGAAACAGCCAAACAGCACTGCAATTACCAGGTAAATGAAAACTAGGAAGAAAAACATGCTGTCAGGGGCCTTTAACAATTCAAATGCAAAGAGAGCATATAATACCATTTCTAAGGCAGGAACATTTGTCTTGACATCATGAAAAATTAAATGTATAGAATAATATTTTATGTCAGTTTGTATAGTATTTGAATATTTTTTTAAATAGATTACACTTCATACTCTCACTAGGTATCTATGATAATAATCATGTTCACCAAGCACTGTGATTTTGAGATTTTAGTTGATTGGTCAGTCAACACAAGACACCTGCCTACTGGTATGTAAATGCGGGATAAGTGGGATAAAGAACTTGTGTTTCCACGTGTCATCTAGATGTCCCACCTTTAGGTCACATGAGTAGCCATCTGTCCATGCAGGTGTTCATCATTATGTCATTAGTTTGATAGAAAGTGAATTCTACATGTACTTTTTTGGTTTTTCTTCCTTTGGACCTCATGTTTTCACACTCGTATCTCAGCCCTCTGATTTTCCTTTTGCTTCCAAACCGTCTTCACAGTTACAGGAACACGCAGTGACATCGAACTTGCCAGCAGCATACTTTTTTGTCTGCCACACGCACAGCCGTAACAAGTCAAAGTAAAGCCACGCGTAAATGTCAAAGTGGAGTCGCTCCGTTACAGCTAGATATGAACTCTGACCTCAAGAGTACCAAAAGCAATTTTTTTTGGCAGGTTTCAGCTGAGCATATTGGTAAACAAGAAAGCTGTCAGCCGCTCGTGTTGAAATGATTACACAAAAGACATGAAATCGAAATGAACGGTTTTCAAAAAAAAAAAAATCCTTTGCTGAGTTAATTATGCCTATTCAAAACTCTTTCTTCGGTGACCTTTCCTCACTGGGGGAATGACACGCAGCTTTGCTCTCTCCACAAAGTTTATCTTCCTATCAAGAGAGCATTTCCATTTAATTCCACTTCTTTCCCACTCTAACCTTTTGATACAGTGGTTCAGTATGCAAATGATCATCTTCATGTTGTTAGTGAGGTGAATTAGCATTTGCTTTTTTTTTTTTTTTTCCTTGCCACATTATCTCACTTTGGGTTTACATAAACGTTCATTGTCAGTGTAGCTGCGGCCCCCTGAATTATGCATAAGGCCCTTCCCTGGGTTGAATCCTAGAACTTGAGATCAGCATATTTTAGATATTCGCCCATTTTCTTTCCTCTCCGCACACTGGGCATTAATATGTATACTTTGTCTGAAACTCTGATAGTAACACCTTTTGGGTGTGTACAACCTGCACTGTCCTTTAACAACACTCTAAAAATGTGCAAAATACATGAGATAAACTTGCATGTGTTTGTCAGAACCAGTGCTCTAACACCATGCATCTTTGTGGTTTGACAGGACGCAGATGACGCACCACCGTGCTGTTTTGAATAGCCCACTGCTAGAAATAGGCATTTTAATGCATAATCTTTGCTCTTATGGAACAAGATTTGCTTCCTTATCTTTCTGCATAGTTGAGAATAATAACAGTGGTCCAGGCTCAATGCAAACCAAGTGCAAACACAATGTAAGGCTACCCATAATTGAACATTTTGAGTGCCTTTTAAAGAGATATGACAGAGGAATTTGAGTGACACTCCCACTGAAAGGTCTACAAGTGAGGTGCTGTTCATTCAAACATCCAAAGTGTGCGTAGAAATAGGAACACTGGGGGCACTCTGAACCGACCTTTTCATGACTATAACAGCAGCAACGCTCATATCAAAAATATGAAATTATATGCAGCGAATGGTCAAAGAATGACGAGATGGCAGACACGATAAGACAGCATAAAGGTACTGCAGTCATTGGGATGAAAATGTTGCGCAGGGTCGTCACGACAACACATAAAGCACCGCTGTCGGTTCATAACTGCATTCAAATTTGCATTTGAACTTTACTGTTCTGTTCATGCTGAGGGTGCAGAGAGATTGTTTAAATCCTGCATAAACCTCCCCATCAGTGCAGATTTGCATCGACCATATCCAGAATACTATATGATGCTCTTCACAATATTACAGGATACCATCTGGAGAGTGAATTTAAAAGGAAAACATATATAGGTAGCAGATGAGGTTAATGATAGGGAAGGCTAATTATCACATCTGCTGTTGATAAGGGGCAGAGTTTGGATGTTATTTCACAATTAAATTAGTCCAACCTTAGCGTAATAATGTCCAAAGCTTTGCCCTGGCATCATATGCATCAATAATATCTGCTGCTCTCACTTGCTCTGTCATGTCACTCTCAATATGAAGCAGGCTCGAGGCTGACAGCCCCTCCTGATGCAGAGCTGTCCTTTTGCCAGTTCCTTATTACCACAAATCGCACGCACTGGAAGTCTCTCAGAACATTCGCCCATAATGGTGTTCAAAACAAGGGGAGTGTAGCTGCCCAGTTCATTTCTGTTTTAGACCTTCTCCACTAATTGTCTGGTTTCTCCAACCAAGGGCGGCAAACATACAGCGTCTCGTGCTCCAACTCATCATTTCATAGACAGACCAGGGTCTTTCCCCAGACTTCATCAAGTGCCTTTACATAACCATAAAAAAGTCTCTATGGCACTCAAGTCACCACTGACAGAGCCACACACCCTCAGCTCATCTTCACTGAGGTGCTGTGGTGTCTTTACACATCAAACTGAGTCAGAGTATTGAGGTCTATTCTTGTGATGTTTGCTGGTTGACACAAAGGAACTGGAAAATGGAAGATGAAGGGTTTTTTTTTTCTTACACTGTTTGTGAGAAATGTGAAAATCCATCCAGAGTGGGATTTATATTAAATAAGTCCTTCTTTTTATTGCCATTTCTCGCCAGCATTTTCCGAACAGACTGAAAATCACCATTACCGTTACGCAGCCAAAAGAGTGAAACCTTATCAATGGAATTATGGTGCTTAGGCTTCTAGTTACTTTAAGATGTGTTGCTTGAGTTAAATAAAGTGTAAGAGCCTTTTAAAACCTCTTTTTTTAAAAAATATGGGTTTTGCTATGGAGGACATGATTCAATTCCCATTAAGGGGTAAGCTGCATTTAAACCAAAAAACTGGTTTGGAAATAAGATTTTCAAGTCGCCTGAAGGTAAATTACAGCTAACTTTTTACTTCCATCCAGTCAAATCCTAATGTGAATCCGTACTTTTTCATAATTTAAAAATGAAGAACAAGTAGAAATGCAAGAAAGAAAAAATTGCAAATCGTGTCAGTGGATAATTTAAAATCAATGTTCCCACTAAGTTATTTACATAATTGGGCATACATATTAATTCATCTTAACAGTTTACTCAAATATAAATTCCTATACTGTATATTCACATTTTAATTCATTAGGTTTTTAAATAAATGTAAAAGTATGTTAATCATTGAGGATTTGCAACATAAATAAAATGCCTGAAGCAATAACGTGCTGGCTGTATCATGACTCTGAACATATCATAACTGGGTTGCCTCCTATTCAGGATGCAGTATCTTTATTCATATACAGTATGTTAAAATGCAAATACACCGGTTATCCTGTTCTTAGTCTGATGAAATAAAAAATCCAACATAAGCCCACATAAATGCTGCAACCCCACATAGCTAATAGACAGCACGCACTACAGTTATAACTCCCCAAATCAGTATTATGTGAACTGCCAAAACTCAAAAGGTGAGCTGCATCAAGTTTCATAAAATTCCACTCAGCAGCGTCTGAAACATCTGATCTATTGTCCAAATAACCAGTTGTTGTTATAAGCAGCCATTCCTTCTCTCACATTAACATCACTTTTCCCAGCAGCAGGCAAATTTGCACACAAAGGCTGCCATGGTGATTCGGCTAACCAGGCCCACATAAAATCAGAGCCCAATCTGAAAAAGCTATTCAAGTAAAATACGGCCTCATAAAATATCTTTATTACCATTTGTGCAATTTACTGTGGGGTACAATCAAAGGAATTGACTATTTTTAATTGGAAGTACTCTAAGAGGGCAAAGATGGACAATAATAGCGCAATGATGAGGTTGGGGAAAACAAAAAGGAGAGACTGAAATGGGTAATGTAAAAAAGTTAAACATATTTAAAACAGGAGCAAAACAAATGATTTCACATTATCAAATTACCAATACTGTAAAAACCTCATCTTTTGAACTGTGAAAGCATAATGAGCTGATATAAAGCACTGGCCAATGAGTATTTAAAGTACATCATGATTGTCAGTATAGCACCGTAAAAGTATGGAACAGATGCTACAGCGCACATCTTTGACATTTTCAGCATTTTGTCATTATCATTGCACATGCCCAAACAGCAGTCAGCTGTCTGCTTGACCTGTTATATCATAACTTACTGGACTAAGCAGAGGAGAAAGGAAATGGCACTGCTGCACTTCAGAAAAAAATATACATCGGCTACTTGACATAAAAAATGGAGTTAGCCCTCGACTCTGTCAGTGGTGTGATCAGCCTCGTGTGTATTGGACACCTGAGGGGGAAATATTTCATCGGGATCACGGACGCGACAGAATTTGAAATCAAAGCTGCGAAGCCCTGCCTTGACTTGCCCTGCCACTTGAACATTTTTTCCTTATCTTAGCTGTCTTCACCACTGGCGGGCAGACGTGACTGTAAATGGCACCCCGCCCCCTGAAAATGAGTGTAATATCTGCAGCTTGGCTGAGCAAGCTTTGCCCTATAGCGTCCACCAAACACAGTAAGTTCCCAGAGAGACGCACCCGGTGCCAGGTTCTGCCTTTTTATCAGTTTCCCAGAGTCTGGCATTGTGCACAAGCAGGTCTAGGTGAGGAAAATTAATTCTACATTTTGGCTGTCAGCCTACCAAAGTAGCAGCTGCTAATACCAAAGACCCCAACTTGAGTACACTATTGAATATGAGTCATAAGATATGATAACAAAGGTCTAATACATTACTTTCTGAGATGACAGAAAAAAACACAGTAGGGGAGGCCATTTTCCTTCCACACCTTTCCTGCAAATGTATTTGGCTAAAAATAAATTCATCTAAAATTATTGTCCTTGTCTCTATGTGCTATGCAAAAATCTGCTGCTGCAATGCTCTCCAAAGATGGAAGCCTCTCAAACATGCTTGTCCTCCTTCTGCTATAATACACTGAATTGGGTGAAGCCAGCAGAGCATTGAAAGTGGCTCTTAGACTCACTTAAGCAGCGGTGGAAGTAGGACCTCCACATGTACATGTATAGTGCATGCACTTCCACAACTCTTCCTCAATACTCGATAACAAATCAAAGTTCTCCCTTAATCCTACTTAAGGAAAAGTGCAGAAGGAAAATTTCGCGATAAATTCACACATCAGTATGTTACTGCTGTAGCTGGATGGAGTTACAGCCACAGTAGTTTTACTTTCACTTAGTTTAGTCCAGTGATTCCTGACCTAGGGGTGTTTTGGAGTATGTATTGCCGTGCATAGAAATACAAGTGATGGGTTAAAATAAAGTGGAGATATCAAAAGATGAAAAAATAACTATCTTTGCAAGCTGAATTTAACAATAAATTCTCAACACATGCAGAGCTTCTGGCCTCAGGGTCAGCAACATTTACATATGTATAAGTATATTTATTTAGTCAAGTTAAGTCCATTTTACTTATATAGCCCAGTACCACAAATCTCGAATTCGCCTCAAGAGGATTTAGAATTTGCACAGCGTATGACATGTATTCACAGATCCTTGTAGCATAGTATTTACTGCTCTACATTACCATTAATTCATACTGTATATGCCACATGAAATATGGCAATTTGAATTCTGTGGTGTGGGGAACTGCAGACTACATCTGCGAACATAAAAATTAACAAACATAAGGAATGGTGTGGCCCCCGCTGCCTCTCACTCCAAACCCCAGTTTAATTGGCTGGGAGTGACTGACAGAAGCACGCTGTCGAGACCTCTCCTCATTGATCAGTCGTTTTACACTCCCGAGTCCCACTTGAATCACCATTTCGGATATTCATGCTACAAAATGCAGCAATTCCTTTTTATTAAAAGTTAATCCGTACATGTTCTACTGTAGCTTTAGCTTTATGATGCAGATTTGGTACAGAGATCTGAATCCAAAACCACCATGCTACCTATTGAGTTAACACGTAGTTTTTTTTTTTTTGGTTGTTTTTTTATTGTATGGGTCCCTTGAGCACATATGAATGACTAACTGAGATTAACTGGAAAGCATCCTAAATACAAATCCATTTTAAATTACCAGAGCGCAGGTGGACAGATGTAGTCGCACCCATCCAATAATGTCACTATTTCCGCTGTGCCCTGTTTTTCCTTTTTGTCCCACTTGGACCTCGCAGCACAGCCCGTGCTTCTTTTGAGCCATTATGCAACGTTTTTGAGTTACAGATTCAGTAATGGCCATCACGGTATCGGTCGCAATAGCACAGATGGATGGACGGAGGCCCGCTCTGCCCTGCTTTCTTCATAGGAGCTGCTTTCAGCTGTTACACTACCCTCCAAATGATGTTATTCCTGCCGTTTTTCGCTGACATTTATCTTTCAAAACATATTAATGGAAACGGAGCTGCATGGTTCTTGATCTTTAATACATTAGAGAGAAGGGAACCATTAAAACAGCTGTGAAATTCCGACAGTGAAGTGATTGGACTGAGTAGAATATGCACTTCAAAGTCAGACAAGTTACTATTCTTATATCCCAAGCTGTCAAATTGTTTTACATTTCGTGATTTTGTTTTATCTCTCTCAGTACTTTTGAAGCCAGAGGTGTGCTTGGTATGCTGTTTTTTTTTTAATTATATTTTTGCAATACTTTTAGCAGTAGGGGGTTAAACACCTTGCTGAAGGGCACCTCAGCTGTGGTACATCAGATCTTGCTGTGTTACCTGCACTGGGGCCTTCAATTCACAACCCGCTTACATTCAGGCGGCCGTAATGCAGCCGCGTTAATGGGAACGACGGCCCATGGATCACAAGCAATGAAAAAGTTGGATTTGAAAAAGGACGAATTTCAATATTTTGCACCAGCCGGTACTGGAACGCAGACAAGACACAGAGAACCATCCCTTATCAGGCAAAAGCTCAGCAGTCATTCTGTCTTATTCACAGTTTGACAAACATTTGGCTTAACCCCCAGTCAATATGCAATTACCCATGGCCAAGTGCTTACAATAGTCCAGAGCTACACAGAATTGAATCTGATAGTGATTCATTATTCATGTGAACCATGCAGTATTTATATCCTGATAAGAAAAAATAATTCAAGCTAAAATTATCAATTATGTATAGATTTGGCATAACTAAATGCAAAGTTTCTATAGTCTTTATCCACGTGGAGCTTGAGGGGAAATGCAATAATTAAGAGAGAGGGAGAGTTTTGTTTGTGTCAAGGTTTTAAACGAGCGTTCAATCAATAGCAACCCATTTGACTCCATAGATTCAAGTGGCTTAATCTATACAAACTAATCGACGGGGGACGAGGGTCCCGTGCTCGCTCGCGTCATAAATTTTGCACCTGTATCCGTCTGTGGGAGTCCCGCATCCTGTGTGCGCCGCACGCCGCTGCAATTCACAACTTCATTATTGCTCTATCACCGGGATTAATTACGCTGAAAATTCTCATTTCATTCAATGTAATCACGGAGATGTGATGTGCCGCACAGATGAATGACAGACATGACTTTCACAACAGCACACAATTGTTAACATACACACATGCACATCCAGGATTATACGTCGCTGGCTACACTGAGGTGATCCATTATTAGGAAAAAGTCAAACTATACATCTAAATCTTTGAAACATATATCACACTAACTAATAACTGCAACTAAAATGTACTTCCTGTGTTTGTCTTAGAGAACCTACCAATGTAAATATAAATCTTTTCCAAGAAACCTTTATCTATTTGAATAAATAATTTGAAAAAAAAACTAAGGCAAATTGCATACAAGTAAATGCATGAACAATTTTCTTTATTACCCCTGAAACCCTTCCAAAAGTATTAAAAGGAAAATTATAAGCTTAACTGTAGTGCTCCTAATAGATGAAATTATAGATGACTATTATCACACACAGGTCTCTGCACCTGTGGATTTGAACTGACTCTCCAGCAGCTATTTGGCTCTCTGCGTTCATGATTTACATCATCCAACTTCTCTTTTGTTTTTTGTTTTTTCATATAAAAATTTATTTTGGCGTCCTTGAGCTTTTAAGTAAGTAATTAGGTAATCATTAGGCACACCAAAACCAAATCACAAAAGGATAAGCAACGTGATCGCACATTTCATAGATACTGACAGCGACAAACGCTCTTACAGTTAACACCTGCAAACTTCCATCTGAGAATAATACAGTAAATGGCTTCCTCTTCCTATAGTCTGATGGATGTCAGGCACTCTTGAAGACCTCCTGCTCCCTCCTGAACACACCAAGCCCACAGTTACTTTCAGCATAATTCATGTTGGCATTTTTCTTAATGCTTGCACTTTTTTTGTCCACAGCATCGCCCCCATTTGTTGACAAGTCTGCCTGCCAAGTGAATTTGCATATTCATATTTGGCCACAATTCAGGAAGAATCAAGATGTTTAATACAAAGTGCCCGTATATCAGGTGTCATTGACTAGATCATGTATCTAGATGCAGGTAAACAGCGTGTAGTGTTGAACCAGGCTTTCTTCAACACGCACTTCAGCTTTTTTTCAAGTGGAACTACTTGTTGTGCCTCGCCCATCCTCACAGGCAGAAATAAATTAAGTGCAAATGCGCAAAATTGCTTTTAAGTGCAATCCAGCTCTTGAGTCATTTTTAAGCTAATTACATCAAAATATCAGATCATGCACCAAATTGTGCGGGAGGTGAGAGAGTGTAGGAAGGGTGGAGGGGGGGGACAGGAAGAGAGAAAATGTAAGAAATGAGAGAGGGAGCGAGGGAGGGGAGGGAAAAAAAAAATGAAACAGCAAACAGGATGACTGCCTCCGAAAGAGTGGGTGAGGTGAAGATATATTTGATTCTATTTTTACAGGATAACTCTTTAGCTATGTGATGACAAATGACTTTCTCTGTGTCACAGAAAACAAAGTGCCCCACTGGGAGCCTCTGTGCTATTTCATGATTTCTCTGACCCTGGCAGTGACAAAGTGAAAGTAAAGAGAGAGACTTCCAAAGTAGCCTCAGATGGTCCCACGCCATTAGAAATAAAGTAGGCTTATAGGACGTGACGGTGCGTGTTTACACTGAGCTTGCAGGCTCCTGTGTGTTTCTGCGAATGGGAGGATGAACAATTGAAACAAGGTGTCTGATAACTGATTTAAAAAAAAACAGCATGGAAAGGTGATCTAAAATAAAATGTGTCTGTGTCAATATCCAGCCGCATCACCACCGGACAGAGAGCGCAATCAATGCCATTTGCTTCAGGAAGGAAGGACGAGTATTAATCCCACGAGCTGTGCCTCGCATTTGACACTGTTGACTCTCAATACTAACCTCAATTTTTCAAAGGCGCCCGGAAATCTATTTGTTCTTGAGACGCTCCGACCTCTTTGCCCACCTTTTTGATTCCCTCAAAATTCCCATTGATTAGTCCAACTTACATGGCCCCAGTCACATTTGCTGTAGCCTTTCCCTGGATTATTGGATTTGGATTGGCTTGTTTTGTTTTCCTTTACTTAAAGCTGCATTAATCAGTATTTATCGATATTACCATTGAATTAAATGACTGCAGTGATGTAAAATTGTTGCTGGTAACACTGTTTGGGTTTGGTTTTGGTCCAAACTGGCAGAGAGCCACAGTGAGAAAAAGGTGGCTGATGAAGAGAGGAAAATATCTAAGAGAGACAGCTTTCTGTAATCTTTGCTTTTAGCGGCGAGGATCTCTTGAGATCAAGCATGGCATGAAAAGGGAGCTTGAAACTGTAAAAGAGGAA
The DNA here is from genome assembly GCA_037176925.1 of Amniataba percoides. Taxonomy (NCBI): domain Eukaryota; kingdom Metazoa; phylum Chordata; class Actinopteri; order Centrarchiformes; family Terapontidae; genus Amniataba; species Amniataba percoides. Next base: position 3,751,392 of record JBAJHX010000011.1, on the reverse strand, counting down.
GAAGAAACAAAGCAAAACATACAGATGGTTGGCATAATTATCAATCCTGTGCTTTATTTCATCCAAGCCAATCAAACTGTGCTCCTCTTGCTGACAGTTTGTAATGAAACCCCACTGTTTTTTGACTGAAACTGAAAACCTCAAGACGACCTTCGACACCAGGACATGCACTGAAAATTGGCAGCGTAATTATTCAGTCTATATACCATGAGAAGAAAATGAAAAAGTCCCCCAGCAATGTCATCAAAATGCTTATTTAGGTCAGCCGTCAGTTTACAGCTGAAGTATATTCAATAGTGTCAGCCTTTTATCTACTTCTTTAAGTGTGAAGTTATGGTGAGGATTAATATTGCACAAACACAATAAGTCCAGAGCTAATCATTTTGATTTGTCTGCTATTATCTGCAGAACAACTCAGATAAATGTTGGTTTTCATCCAGCTAAAGAAATAAATCTGACTGCAGGCTCCTCAGCTGAGGGTTTCATGTGGAAATATTAGCAGTGTTAATGCTCAGCTATTCAAACAAATGGGAAGTTTTACTGTGCATATCAAATGTTATATTATCACAAATTAAGATCCGTTGGAGGAGGCAGACTCTGCGCGCGTCTATAAATTACCGATTCAGGAAAAAAAACAAATCTCTGAAATGGATTACAGGTCAAGATCTTGGCACCGGTCAAGTATTCAGTCACTAAGCGATTTTAAATCTAATGTTGATATAGTATGCCGGTGATGCTTTAAGTGCCTTATTTTTAGGCAGCTGGAGGTTAAAAAGAGGGAATACAGAACTGCAAACAGAAAGGAAAGGAGAGGGGATAAGATGAGGTTAACAGATGTGACTGGAGTAAACAAGATGGGGGCAGAGATGTTAAGGGGAACAGGTCTGAGAGTTGGGAAATAAAAGGGGTAACAATTTCTTTCAAAATGCAAAATCTACCATTTGGAAAAAAAATCAATACCTGAGAAGGTTAATTTATTGCTGGCATGAAAGCCAAGCACATTATGGCACTGGGCCCACAGATGATGAAGTACAGATGATCTCATGAGCAAAGGATGGAAGATCTTGGAGGCAAAAAAAAGAGCAGAGGATCAATTTAAAAATGTTATTCTGTTATTCTGAACAGCATCCTGACGACCATTAAAACACAAAACTATAAATGATTTAAGGACATTTTTCCCGCAATCAGATGTATGTATTTGTCTGATCTCAGTAATTGGCCCTTGATTGCTTGACTGCAAAACAGAATAAATGCATAATTGTCTAATTAGAAATGATTAATTCAGATTTAGATGTGAAATGATTTTGGTGTGTTTGGGGAGATATTTAATTCATGGCACTTGGTTGGGGTTAAGCGAATTAATATGAGAATTACCTTCCATGACTAGGCCTCAGGAAGAAAAAAAAAAAAGCCCTTCACCTAAGCCAACAGGCAGGAAATGGGGCTGAATCTGGGGGGAAATTAACAAGGATGTACAATGAACATGTCACCTCAAACTGAGACTAGAGTGCAAGGGCTTGGTGGAAGGAAAAGTGCTGGAGAGATGGAAATGCACTATTATGTAGCAGGTAGTTACAAAAACTGCTTTCGGCTCTCGCCTAAACTCACATATTGGCTTTGACCTTTTGACTTCCTGTCTAACTGGAAGGATGTGAGTAGATTTCAGCTGCATAACCTTACAGACACATAGGAAAGCCTGATTTTATTGTGTTTTCTCTAGCCATTTAAGACATTTAGTTACTCATTAAAACACAGCAAATCTTGCTGTTTGAAATTACACTCCAAATCTCACCACATAACCATTCAATTTACCTTCATGTTTAGTAATTAAGTTGATCTTGTTCAAGAGTATAAATGTGTTATATGAGCTCAATTTTGTAATCAGCAAACATGTTGTTATAGCAAACTGCCACTGAAGGCATTTAAAAGGAAGAGTTTACTGTGCAATATATATACAAAAATATACACACAAAAAGTGTTCAAGTAGCGTGTGCCTCTGCCCCCCCCTTGATCAGCAGCCATCTTGATGCCTTCTCCGTGCCATCGGTGACGTTCCTGATGGCTTTCTTCCTCTGTAGCCCTGCAATGCCAAGGAGACTGAAGACCCTGTCTTCCACGCCTCTGCAGCCAACCTCGATGAATGTCCTCATCACGAATCAGGGTCTGGACTTTTTGGAGCTTTCTTTCGCTTGGAGTCCTCCACCATCTGGTCTTCCTAAGGGATGGTCAGTTCCATCAGGACCACTTGCTGTCTTGGACATCACGACCATGTGGACCGGACAATAGTCTCTCGTGTTTAAGATCTTGAGCCGCCTTCGAATGTTAACCCTCAGCTGCCAGTCCTCCCATTGGTAGCAATAACCCCGCTTTACTATCTTGGGTGCTGCTGTGACTTCTCTCCTCTTTCACTGCACAACGGCCTTGTGTGCAGTTGTTTGCTACCGTTAATCCCCCTGCAGATGGTGTCCGCTTCTGCTCTCAACACACGGTCATGACGCCAACAGTAGCGTTCTTCCCCTGGGGCATTCGGACAATAACTCAGAGTACACTCCCCTGCAGCGCTTCGGCATGATTTTAGACCCTATAACAGCCGTGCCTAAAATTGTGACGACATTAAAGCAGCAGGACGCCTTGCAGCACAGCTCTCCCTGCTATTATGGGACTAGTATTACAATACCCGAACTCTTTATCTACTCCACAAAGGCTTTGCTTCTCTAACAGGACTCTATAGGTGATAATCCCGCCTCCTGCTGTGAGGCTGATGCAACGTGACATCAAGACATGGAACTGATCACACAAGAGTAAAACCACCGCTCTCTACCTAAAGGAGACACAGGTTTTGCCTCTCTTCATGGCATAAATATAACTAACTGAATTTATGTCACTGTGCAGTAGGTCAGCTGGATCCTCGCCTATTTTGCCTGACAAACACAAGGTGGTGGGTGGTATATTTGGCACATGCATGTTTCAACAGCATACCAGCACTGTAACATGCCAAGCTGACACATCTGTCACATCTCTATTGTCAGTGCCGAGCAAAGAACCGGCGTGAAAACCGAAACTGTCAGAGGTCGGGGATACATGTAAATACAGGTCTAGCGAATGCCGTACTTGCAAAACAGAAGGCAGACGATCCAATTTTCCTTTTCAGCCCTCCTTGTGGGGTTGAGGATGGAAGGCCTTGAGCGGAAATCCACACTCTGAGCCGCAACAGGCACTATTTCACGTCGTGCCATTCAAGCTACATCTTATAAGCTTTGCTTTGAGTGGACCAAAAGTGCACTCACTCTCTAATCCAAGGCGAGCATCAGCGCTGACTTAATTGACAATGACTTAAGAGGTCTGCCCAGTGGGCTCGAGAGCCTTTTTGATAGCAGTCTTGAACAATATAAATAGGAGTGTAATACATTACCATCTAGGGGCAGAGAGGCCCAGATGCATTTGTTTTTCTCCACATCTCAAAATGTTCCAGCAGGTGATGGAATGGTAAACTAAGGATTCTTTATGTGGAAAATAATAATACTTAGAGTAATGCAATACAACAACAGAAATGGACACAGGGTAAACAAAATGCATATCTTGCATTCAAAAGTGAGCATTGGAATAGCCAGCGTGATTTGTATTTTCAACCTATCATTTTTCCAGAGCTCTCAACAGTCTTCGTTAGCAGTTTGGAGTTTGCTTAGTTTTGAGAAGGTGCAGTTAAACTCTAGGGAGAAAGCTCATAAGTGGATCTTAATGGACAGAGCTGATTTAAATCCCCTAACACAGTGTCAGCAAGTTTCCTCACAAGCCTCACAAAATGATTATTTATGTATTTTAAAGCAACAGTCTGTAAGGTCCCTTCAATTTTGTAAATATACAGGCGCATACAGGGGATTATCTATGTGACTTCTACATTATACTTTACCAGCATTTCTGTCATTTGTTTCTATACCCACCTAGTGTTATTTTGGCAGCCATTTTAGATCTAGACTTAGTCATTTGGATGAAAATGCTTATTAGTTTTAGTCACATTTTAGTCATTTTTTAGTCATATGTGTAATAGTCATGTTCTAGTTGATGAAAACGCAAAAAGAAGTTTACTTTTATCACATACACAAGAGGTAGAAATGTCATGTCAATGCATTTTGAACGTCTGACAGACCACCCTCCAAGGCTGGATTAGTACGCCAGGGACCCCTGGACACTGAAGTTCATAGCCCCAGACCTTCAACGCACACAGGCACAAAAACACACTCCTGCACACACACATCTACATCTATGCCAGCCATTAAGTCCCACCTTAATTATTTTGAATCCACAAAACAATAATCACACCTCTATTGATCAATGACTGAATAACCAGTTCAGCTGAGCAGGTGTATCTGTACACTTCAGTAGATCAACAATGCAAACATGTACCTGTCTGCAAGACAACACACATCATTCAGGACAGTGTGTGACTCTACAATAGTAAGCACTGTTTTACAGCCCACCTGACCTGAACAGACTATCAAGAGAGTCATTATTTGGTAATTACACAAAACATCCGAATGCAGGTTATTAAATAAGGCTCACTAAGTACACTTGAAAGCTTCACAAAGAACTGCGGAGGCAAACACATCATAAAGTTGAAAAACTAATCCAAACACACGCAACAGCATCCTCCCACAGTGATGGAACACACGGTATGCAAACATATCAAACAAACTCATCCGCAAAACATGCAGCAACACACACTCACAAAAGTAAACACTACTCAGTACACAGAAAGCAATATTAAATTAAGCTTACCTTTCGAAGTGCTGTTCAACCTTTCTTCTCCCTCTGTGTTGTCATTTCTTCTGTCTTTTCTTCTGTTGTCATTTCTTCTGTATTTTCGTTCGCCGAGCTGAGGCAGCTTGCTTGATGTGTTATGCTAACTAACTGTACTGTGCTAACACTAGCTAACATACTCCGTCTCTGCGTCTTTTATTGTGGCCTCTTCTTTATCTTCCTTTTCCTTTTTTTTCTTTCTTTTGGCATTTTCCACTGCTTTATCGCTCCGTTTGTCGCTCGTTTTTTCCCTTATATTTCTCACTACCTCACTGACAGGAGGTCAGGTACAAGAGAATCCCTCTCCCTTTAACTTTAACTTTACGAAAAAAAAACTGACACAGGATCGGCGCCATGGAAACCACCTGTTCTCTAGGCCCGCCCACTCTAACCATTAGCCAATCAGCGCAGAGCATTTCCGCCTGCTTGTCAATCACTGCTATCGTATTCATTTGATTGGATTACTTACAATTACTTACATTAATTACTTACAAATGTCCAAGTTTAGGTTGAGCTCTTCACCATCTCAAAGGCATCAGTGAAATAATTTCTTCATCATTGAGGAAAACAACACGCCCCCCCCCCATGGTCTATACATTCATTTAATTTATAGGGAAGTTAAGAAAAGTGCAACTTTGGTTTCAGTCCACCTCATGGATTTACTCCCAATTCCACATAATCAGCAAGTTAGAATATAAACCACGTAATTAAGATCTAGCCTGCCCTTGATGAGAAGCAAAGGAACGTAATATGCCTTACATATTTAGAAAAGTCAGTCCTACTGCTTCTATAATCACTGCATATTTTACTGAGTGTTTACAACTTGCGGACAGACTGGCAAACGAAAGAGAACAGGTTGCCTGTCTCATATGTTTTGCAAATGAGCCTGTACAGTACTGATGTATCTCGCCTTTGGAAGTATTCCTCACAAAGTAAACATGGCCGCGAAAACAATTGTCTCCCAAGAGGCTCGCAGCAAGCGCAACAAAATCTGGGAAGTGATGTGGCGGGGGGGCTGCTGGGGGATGCCAAGTGAGCACAGTTTGTGGCAACAGCCATTACACTTTCAAATGGGAATTACCTTGTGTTATGTCCCAGGCATTCTCCCCTCTTACATGCAGATATCCCCTTGAAACTATTCATTGATCATGGAAATTAAGCCCGAGCATATTTATTTGCCAGCCAGACTCTACCACTCAAGAAGGCTCAACATTTGTTTTCCTGGTTGTCACCATGTCTCTGGGGAGCCGTGTGCCACCTGTTCTGTTTCCGGGCGGAAAATGATTGCGGGGAAAGTGGAGGCTCATTTTGCCTCCTGATTTTCTGCGAGAGTTTGGCGGCACATTAGCCCGCAGCTTCAACTCTCACTGCACCGTGACCAAGCCGTAAACTTTACAGCAAAAATGATTGATGAGCGGCTCTCGGCAGAAAACTCTCAGGGGTGTTTTCTGGAAAAGTCAACTTTTTTAAATTAAGCATTAAAAAAAACTAGGTTGTCTTATCTGTCTTTGCCATAATGTATGAACTTTTCAGCAGTTTTTGTTATGACACTTTCATTTCTTTGCATCGTACAAACTGTTATATTCATATTTATCACATTTTATAACAATGAAAAAGATTATAAGAGCTCTCTATATAAACATACATGTAAATCAAGGACAAAAAGAAATGCATGAACATTTAATTCTACATTCACTCACCCTTTAAATCTGATATAGATATGAAAGGCACATATGTTGGGTATCTATCATCAGATTAATGTAACAAATATCTTAAAAACTATATAAAAAATTATGTAACTTTGAGTTTCTAAAGTTTTTAAAAAAGTTGTTGCTTTATAAAACAGAAATTCTACATCCCACAAGCAAGGTATAATGAAGAACTAACCATTACAATTGCTGCTATTACTTTTGCTGTTCCTAACATTATGACATGCCGCTGGAAATGCTTGCAGCATCATTGATTATTGATTGGCGACTGAATGAGAAATGAGCGAACCTGTCAGTTTTAGCGGCTGATGAATAAATCGATGGATTCACCGGTTGATCTCCTGACACGCACCTGAAGATGAAATAGTCAAACAGCTGCAGATTTACACAGATTAACTTGCCTACACACTCAGAGAAGAGGTTGGCGGGCCGTGGGCTGGCTTTGAAAAAAAACTTCTTCATTAGTGTGCAGGGACGCTTGCTTTTATATTAAATCAATGGTTTTAGAATGGCTATACACATATACAAATGCGCATATCGGACTCATTAAATATTCATGACTCTAAAGTATGCTGTGAAAACTTCTTTTCAGGAACACTAATAAATCATGGGTCAAAAATGCAAATCCTCTGTCCACAACACAAAGTTTTCTAAATTGCACAAACAAAACATAAATCCCTCACTGTCATTACCAGTGGCATCTCCCCAGTTTATTTAATGTCAGTTAGCCAGTTTGCTCTTGTTTCATCTAAACTGTATTCAAGCCTCCAGTAAAGTGCATATGGAGCACAGTACCTCGGTCATTAGCACTGCTGCCCTGTACCAAAAAGGTCCAAGCCGTGGGCTGTTCTGTGTGCAGTTTGCATTTTCTCACTGGGCTTGCTTCACTTTCCTCCCACGGCCCACAAACATCACACTAACCCACCAGTGAGAGCAGGAGTGTGTGTCTGTCGATGTGCGAACCTGTGGCACGTGACCCCAATGAGAAGGGGGCATGTCGGCTCAAAATAACGGCGTGGGTATGTGCTCGATTGTTTTTAGTCTGGCTAGCAACGTGATTCGAGGGATGGTGGCGCCTGTCGGTCCACCACTCTGACTGAGACTGAAACATCTCAGTAACCACTGAACGGATGGATTGTACTGAGTGTGTTAATCCCCTGACTCCTTGTCCGGCCCCACCATCAGGTTGACATTTAAGGTTTCGAGTGAAAAAGCCTCTAAAGCAGTATTGGCATGAAAATGGGTGGAGGCATTGATGTTTCTCTCAGAAGGAGAGATAACTCAACCGACGTTTCATCTGTCATCAACCTCAGCTGGAATTTGTCTCAGCGAGCGAGGTTTCATTAGGAAGAACAAGAAAACGAGACAAACGAGATGAAGAACAAGATGACCAAGGCTGCAGCAGAGAGGATAAAACACTCCGATGCAGACGAGAAGCTCGGCTCTCTTCTACTTGTTATTTTTCTTCAGTATAAATGAATCTGCTTCCTCTCGGTCTGACGCTGCAGCCTGTGCACAGGTGAGGACGCTGAGAAAAAAGAACAGTCGCGTTTATGTTGAAACGCATGATGTGGACACGGCGTGGCTGGCGGCAATAATGAGGGCAGCCATTCCGGTGTGCTTTGTTTACCGTCTGCGCGTCGACCTTTTGCCCTGCGGGGGCGCTTGTATAGCCTGTATGGTTCCTGCCTTGCGCCTAAGTGCTCGCAGTCTGCAGTGAAAGCTCCCTTACACCTATCAAACCGCCGAAATGATGCTCGCGGAGACCTTCTGCAGAGCCACATCAAATGGAATTCCAAAAATAGCTAATTTTAACTCACACGTACACTTCTGGTATAGCTGTACTTAATTTCGCTACTTCCCTGTAAACGAGGCCCCCCCGCCGCTGTGTAAGGCCAGGTGAGGATACGTGACAGGAAAGCAACGCCCACAGGAGAGCCAGAAGATTAAAAACAAGTGTTAAAAGTTGTGTGTTTTTCCTCTTTTCCGACAAAACATCCGAGTCACTTAGTTTTACAGGAGCAGGCCCCCCAGTCTGTGGGGGCAGATTCTCTTTGGGACATGAACCGTTGGCGCGTTAACCTTTAAAGGAGTCGTGAGAAGCGGGCGCAGAGGTGGAGGGAAAGGCCAAGTCAAATAAGTGGGGACAGAGAGCGCTGAAGCTACAGGGAAAGGTGGAGATGAAAAGAGGAAATGACACACAGAGAGAGGCAGACGAAGAAAAAAAAAGAGGGGGGGCAGAGCGGAGGAGAGAGCGCGGCCTTCTGTAATGAGCCCCGGTTAAGAAGCGGCGCCATAGCGTCTGTCGGTTTTCATTTTGCACCGATGCCTCCGCGCTTTTTCTCTTTCAGTCCCCGCGCTGTAATCATGTTGTCTTGTAGAACTTCTAGAAAAAAAAAACAGAAAGAAAGAAATAGAGAAATGTTCTCTGTCTTCGGCTCCCGTAGAGCGCGCGGCTCTGTTCACTTCCCGTTTCAGACATCCAGGCTGGAAATGTGCACAGCGTTCCGACGTTTCCATTCGCGGACTCTTGTCTCTCCGCGATCAGACGCTTCGAGTCCATGAGGCAACGCGGCGAGGAGTACACAACGACGCCTTTTTGCACGCCTCTGATCCAGATGCAAATAGGCTTGGCGTCACTGTAAGCACTCTGAGGTGGATTTCTTCTTCTTCTTCTTCTTGTTCTTCTTGTCAGAGTGGTCTCTGGATAGCTCCCCTCCGAGATGTCGGCAGTGTAACTTTTTGACAAGACGAGAATAATTACAGATGATGATTTCAATATGAATGAGGACACGGAGATTGTTCTTTCGTAGAGCCGAGTGCCCTCAATCCAATAAAGTTGTTCCTCCCCGAAAAAAAGTTTTTGACAGCGTGAGCGAGAATATTCGCCCAAACAGTCACAATGATGTTTCTCCCCCAAGAGCGCAGCGGACCAGACACACCAGAGATCTCTTAAGTCGCTGCCAGCGAGAAAGCTCAAATTTCTGTCTGCTGTTCTAATTGCGTGGATGGAGGCTGATGCGTGAGAGGAACAATGACCTCCGACTGCACGTTTGCTCTGAGTTATTCTGTAAAAAAAAAAAAAAAACGCCATAATTGGCATATTTCAAAGATGCGCTTTCTTTTCACCGAACAGAAGAGCCATTGGTATGTGGTTAGAGTGACTTAAGGAAATCAAATCTGAGTTTTGTAATTACATTAAAAAAGAGGATCTGTGTGATGTTGGTATGCGGCCCGCGCTTCATCTAGTCCTATACACAGTGTGTGCGGGGGAAAAGTTTTGCTGCTCTCCAAGATAATTCCCAGAGTCCTCAAAGAGAAGCCATCCAGTTTACATTGTCAGTTTTTCTTTGAGGGTCAGACTGCTTGCATATCCCCAATGTTATTTTGATTTGTGCATCTCTGCCTTTTATCACTGAGCTGTTTCTACTGACACAGACAAAATGGGACTCCCCGTGGACCAATTATTTTAGCTTTCTCATTGGCAGCGCAGCTCCGCTATTAGTGTGGGCTTATGGATATAGCTAAAGCACTATACGATGCCCCGTCTGCTTTGTGTGCGGGTGCGCATTGTGCGTGTTACAACTGACAGGGAGGCGCGTCGGTGCGCTTCTATTATGAGGCTTCTTCAGAGTCCTCACATCGAGAGCCCTGTCTCCGGAGGGAGTCCGTCCAGATCCACCAGAGAAACCGAGTAAATAAGACTGTGCTGGGGAAAGAAAAAAAAAAAAGAGGAGCTGTCAAAGAAACATGAAGAGAGCGCGCCCAGGCCTAATGAAATTGGCAATACCGACACAGAAGGCGTTTCATGGCAATCTCATGCCAGTGTAATGATTCCACGGCTTGAATTGAACCAATTCCAGCCAATTTCAGACAGGTGTTTACTCCCACTGAGTGGCCAGCGCCTACGGCTGTCCACACAACAACACATTTCATTTAGATTGGTGGGCGCTATCAAAGTGGGGGAGAGGGGCGCTGGCTGGTGTATTATATTGAAGTCTGCTTGAAACATTCCACACATGAGCGCTTCCAAGCAAGACTCATCCAGCCAGTTTTTTTTTTTTTTTTTTTTTAATTGAAAATACAACAGCTTCAAAGGGTAAAAGTTTTGCAAAGTTCCCCAGCTCGCGCCTTCGCAGTCATGTTTGGAAATTGCATGTCTATTAAAATACCACCAGAAAAGTGAGAGCAAATTAAAAACGTCAAAAAGTGAAATAGATCCTGTGAGGACACGGAAAAGATATTTTCAGGTAGAGTTAAAAATTCATTTTCTTTCACAATTTCAAATCTATTGATGTCATTTATGAATTTTTTTTTTTTTGGTGTTTCTGCTGTCAGTCAGTGGAATTGCATTTGCAGGTCCATATTTGAAGAAAGAAGAAGAAAACTTTATTTTTAATGCACAAACTTTTCATTATAGAGTTTCAACATTTAAACATAATGCTAGATGAAAAACAAAAGTACATATACATGAAATGAAAGACACAAAAATAATATTAAACACCAAATTAAGCTAAAACATCAGCGGTAACTGACAGAATCTGTTATTTTTTGGGTGAACCAGCCCTTTAGGTTCAACAGCTGTAAGGAATTCACCAGCACGTTCCCTCTCGGACGGTTCAAATTCACATAAGCAGCGTTTGTCTCAAGTGTCCTCATAAAGCCTTGCATACACTCGCCGAGAGGCCGGCGATGACAAAACAGAAATTTCACACTTCCGTACCTTCCCGCGGCTGCAGGGGTGAAGAGGACGCTGTGACAAGGCGCGCACTCAGGGACGAGGGCCTGATGTAGAGCGCCGTTCAGCCCCAACAAGTAATAAAACACTCGGGCAACGGCCACTCGCTGCCATGGTAACAAATGTCCATATAGGTGTGTGGCAGAGAGACGAGATGAGCTACCGGTGTAAGGGGAAAGTAAAAGATGTAACCTCAAAACGGAGGTCAATTATGTTGGAAGTTATCCATGGCTTAGAGCGGGGACATCGCCGCCGTCACACAAGATAATAGCTATTACTGACAGCTTGGTAAAAGTCGCCGAGTACAGTGCTGAGCTATAATTTCTCGGAGGCTATATGCCAGCGGTGTCAGCTCGCATCTATAAGGTATTCTTCACCGCAACAAAGGAAAGGAGACGGAGAGTGTGTTCTTATAGGTCAGAGACAACAAGGCCGCTGGAAATTTTGATAAAAATTGGCAAGTCTTTTGTGCGGCTCTTTTCTCTCCAATTTGTTTATTCGCTCGGGCCCGTTGTGATGCATTACAGATCTATACTGTTCCTAATCCGCTGCGGCGCAGGCTTTGACAGCTTCTTGCTTCTGTTTGGAGTCCTGAAATTTGGGGTCCAGACAAACGCGGAGCATATTGCATGTGTGTGTGTTTTGTGCGAAGAGCCCCACAATTATGTGCACTTGTGGGAATCAATTCCGGCGTCTCCCCTCTTTATGTGTGTGTGTGTGTGTGTGCGTGTGTGTGTTTGTGTATCTATCTCACAATAAATAGTGCCATAAAGTTTACACTCAGGTTTCTTCCATTTAACTGAGTCTCGGCACTGCTGCAAGACCGTAAAGATTACAACTACAGTCAATCATTTGAACTGAGATGTGTGCTTAAGGAAGAGTCCAGAAAGTACACATAACTTCAGCGGCGGAGGACAGGTCTCTCTTATTGCCCCTCTAGCTTTTCTTTTTCTCTTTTTTCTCTGTTTCTTGCACTGCTTCTTTCTTCTTCAGGCTCACTCATTCTTTTTTTAACAGCCTCGTTTTTTCTTTTTTTTAAGCCTTTGTTTCACTTTCTATTCCATCCGCCGCCTGCGCCGGCTTTCCCTCCCTCTGATTTGTTCCTTCCTGTCTCTTTCTTCCCTCCTCTCTGAAGATGGCCTTCACACAGAGCGAGGGGGAAAATGAGCTCGGCGAGAGGGCCGGGGCCCGCCGCCGTGAAGTCAGACAAAGAAGCGAGCAAACTGACAGTTCATGCACACGCACACACACACACAAACGGCCACTTTAATTGAGGGAAGCTCAGCGGGAGTGATCAGGTAGCGCCCGTCCGCTGTTGGGAAGTGCTGAGGCTTCAAAAGTGACCGCTGCTGGTAGTAATGCCCCTGTCACGCATCAATCAGCAGTGCAGGTATCAGTACAGGCACGCGGTGAAGGGCAGAGAGCTGTTGTTGGTGGGAGCTGACTGCAGATGCACCGTTGTGCTGTCATGACTTATTGACTTTAATGCACCTGACACATGAGCTCACATTTGCACCCATGCATTTGTTCGCACCTGATAAAAAAAAAAAAAAACGCGCACACAATTTGTAAAACTAATGATTCCATAAATCTCTGTGTGCAGCAGTATGTAGAGGTCATAATGAGGTTAGAGAGGTGGATGGGCATGTAGCGCTTCCAGCTTTCCTGTGGGACACCAGCTTTAGCGTTAGCATCCACCTTTTTTGTGTGTTTTGGTCGAATAAAATGTGATCGGAGGATAAACGTCTGACTTTTTTTGGCCATTAGCAGAACCGCAGCTGAAGCCTCGTCCACTCTGGCCTCTGCGTACAGCTGTGGTATTGATCTTCCTCAGTAATGGGGCAGAAAAAAAACAAATGCACATGTTCAGTGGGAGGAGGACTAATTGGTGGCAGATTCAGGCTGCTGCCAACTGTCTCGACTGTTGTTTCGTGTTCGCAGTAATTATACAAAGGTATAAGTTTGACGCTGTTTTACATAGCAACTTCAATGCCCAGTCAAACACATACAAGACACCCCTGACATTTCTCAGCGCTTTCATGTCTTTTGTTTGATACCCGCAGACCTTCTTACTGTGTGATACATGCTATGTGGTACTTTAAGGGGATATGTTGAATGGCACATCTTTTTAGCTACAAAGAGGCATTTGATCTGCAAAGAGCCCGTTACGATGAGTACAATCAGAAAGGAAAACCTCACAATGTAATATGGAAGCCAGGAGGAGTAAATTATACATCTAAACAGCGCGGCCTCAATAACCCCCCACTCAATAAAAATGGCACCCTGAAGAGAGATTTTGGCGTTAAATAGGGACAGCTTAGAAAAACAGAATTAGCTCAGTTCACCCACTTATGAGAGCCATCCAGGAGGGTGGAGGGGCTGCCCCTAATAAGGGAGATACTGCTTTTTTTTAAGAGGAGATGCAACCATATAAACACTTTTATTGCTCTATTACCGAAAGTGTAGCGAGGATGAAATTCAGCAGCTTATTTCCATCCATCCACGCTCGGATGAAAACTCGAGGGTCATGGTTAATTGGTTGGTAAATTTAAATGCAAACGGTTGCGGTTGCCGTCCAGTCATGGGGAAGACTGACAGGAGCGAACGTGATCAACAAACAAAGCCTGCGATTATGTAATTCACGAGGAGGGGGGGGTCGTGAATTACGTCAGTCGCTGCAAATCGTCCCCCCTTTTCTAATTCCATCAACGGAGGCCTTCCCTTTCCCTTTGGAGCTGCAAGGCACCTCTCAAATTCAGATCCCGAGTCCTGGTAGATGAGTAAACCCTGAGTTGGTCAAGTGATACAAGGCTCAATCATCTCTGCAGTGGGAGTTGCAAGAAATGTGAGTAACATTCAACCAATTTGACTTTTCGGGCCGGGCTGGAGTGCTAATTTCCTCACCGCTCCAGATTTCAGATGGGACCTCGCAAATGGGCTTGAATAACATCCTGCAAAGTCAGGAGCCGAGCAAGCGAGAGCTTCGAAATGTTCAGGTTCCATCCCTCGATGTAGCTGGAGTTTCTGTCATCTCATTACACCACATATAGACAAACGACTGCCACTTGCCCGGCCTGCACCTCCAAGAAAAAAAGCATTTGAGCAACAGATTCTTGTGAGATGAATAGCTTTTCACAGCAGTTGGCTATCTATGAGTCACCCAAACACTTTGCTGACTGTGAAAGTTATTTGATCCGGCTCCAAATAATAACAGTTGTCATGGAAACGTGGCCGATCCAAATATCAAGCACTTGTTCAAAACTGAAAAAAAGTACATTTTACAGATGTTTGCGGGAAGGTTTTCACTGGTTTCACTTCCAGTTTGGCTCATTATTTTTGGCACTTCCGCTTCTTTTGCTTGGCGTCAACGGACACACAAGTGCCACATGGTATTTGTTAAAAAAAAACAAACAAACAGAGCTTCGTGGACATGAAAATCGTAAAGGCCCTCTCGCCAGATCCTTCATTTGTCTGCACCTGAAAGTGAGCCACCCCGTACAGCAATCACCCAGACAAAGGAAAATCTATAAAATCAACGCGCGCGGAGACAAATCCAAACTTCACTCCCGACGCCGCCTTGACAGAAATGAAACGATCCCTCCGCTCGGTTGTTTACACTGCTGCTGATTGTCTCAGATACAACTGGGTGAGAAAATCATACATATCGCCTGCATTCTGATGAGTTGTTATCGGCCAATTATTTTCTTCCGGCTGTCAACAGAAATGAAGCTGTATTTCTGCAAGCATGGCTAACAACCCGCAGGGAGGCCTGTCTGTCGGGTGTGTGTGGTAGTGGTGGTGTGTGTGTGTGTGTGTGTGTTTGGTGGGGTTGCGCTGCATAAGCCAAACAAATAGACTGCAGCCTCCTCGCGCACCCTCTCCCTTTCCCTCCTCTTTATTCCTCCCTTTTTTCACGTTCAGAACTCTTTCTTACTTTCTTTTTCCTTTCTTTATTCCCTGAGGTTTCTTCCTCATTTTCCCTTATTACAGCTTCACATCTCTCTACGTGCAGCTCTGGATTTGGTGCAGACTCTCTCTCTCTTTTTTATTTTTCCCCTCTTCCTCCGCCACTCCTGTCCCACCGCCGCCGTCTCCACTCGCCTCTCTCCTGTTGGGTTTTAAGCTCGCCTTCGTGATCCCCTTTCTCATTTCCTTCCGAACACCTGCGCTCCGTATTCGCACGCCCCTCCCGCGCTCGCTGTTTACTGGCTCATGCACATCTATGCGACACACACACACACACACACACACACACACACACAAGCAAAACAAACAGTAGCGGGCGACCGACACAGTCTCAGACTCGGTGCATGGGAGCAAAGGCATAACAGGCCAGAAACAATTAAGCGCAGAGAGGAGACGGGCCCGCTAGTGAGGGACATTTACATTATTGAAAAGGACTTTGAGGGGAGCGGTGGAAGCTGCATGCCCAGAAAACACACACAGACTGCCTGCCTCACTGTTGGACATGCCAAATAATGATCTCCCCTCTGTGTCTGTCTCTCTTTCTGCCCCCCCGGCCTCGTTTTTGTCTCCCTCACCATGCTCCGCTCCCTCTCTCTCTCTTTCTCTCTCTCTCTCTCTTTCTCTCTGCATACTGGATGTGCCCTCGGGTATCATCCGAATCACGATCTAATCTTTACAAATGGCGTACCTTCGGAGCTGCGTGATGTGTCAGTCCGCATCACAAAGTAGAGCCCAAACGCGGGAGGACGTCCATTGTGCTTGACATTCCTCCTCCCTCCTCTGTCATTTCATCATGTAAAATGTCAAAGTGTGTGTGTGTTTGTGTTTTATGTAAGCACGCATATGGATGTGTGCAATGTTGCTCGTGGAGGGATGTTTGTGTGTGTGTGTGTGTGTGAATAAGGTTATATGCACTTTGTTTATATGCATTTTTTAGTTTGTGAACCAGGTTGGTGCTTCCCTCAAAGCAACAGGTGACTGAAAAACACACATACACACACTCGCTCCTTTCATGTGCAGTTTGGTGTGTGTGTGTGTGTGTGAGACACAGATAAAGAATTTTTTTTTGTTGTTTTTCTGTGCATAGGCATATCGCTCTCTGTGTCTGTTTTGTGTAGTTTTAGATCTGTTTTTGTCATATGATGGTATATATGGCCTTTGTGTCAAAGAGAGATTATTTGTGAAGTGCTGGGCTGTCCCTGCGCGGTGGCATCTCGCTTGTGTTTGTGAGAGAGTGTGACTGGGATAGGAGGAGACGCGGGACTCATGGAAGCGGTCGGCTAAAGCCAACTCGCAGCCAACCCGCCCCCCCGGAGGGGAAGAATTCAGCGCGCCGTTCTTAGCAAGAGCTTGTCAGCCGGAGCAGCCAGGGGTCCAAAAATCACAAACGATTACATAATCCTTAAGAACACACACACACACACACAGGCACACATGACAAGCTGTTCTGGTACTGCGAAGAACTGAAATGATCACCACAGGTAGCAAAAAATGTGCTTTATGGTTTGAAACTGCTGCTACATGTTTAAAATACTCCTTCACTCTTATTTAAATGCTTCTGCAGGGTTGTATCTAATTTGGTGTTTCACCAAAAAAACCCACCTTGCATTATTTTTACCACGTCAATAGCATTTAATTGAGAGCGAGGGTGAGATTCATTCGTGATCGGCCTCGTCTGACTGCAAAGTGAGCGAGGCTCAGCAGGCTCGGGCTAATTTTAGATGCAGAGAGGCACTGACCTTTCATTCAGGAAATTCTGATAGTTGCTGTTTTGGTGTATCCTTGTT
>JBAJHX010000011.1:3707204-3734295 GCA_037176925.1 Amniataba percoides | reverse complement strand
GTTACACAAACAGCAGAATAGGCTGCTGGTGCGTGGCAGGACAACACAGGGACAAAGCCGACATCCGTTTGGTGCAGCTGCATCTGTTTCATCTGCATCTGACTATTATTTAGCAAAGACAGAAGAACATGAATGAACACAAAAATCAACCGTTATAAGATTATTTTATTAATAATTTTTAATATAAATGTCATAATATTCTGTATTGCCCATGAAAAGACCCATGATGATGAACTGCAAAACAAAATCACAGTTGTGAGTCTCCTTTAGGAATTTGGACACTGTCGTTCAGTTGAATTCACTCACTAAAAGCATCACATTAGTGCGTTCTGTGGACTATTTTCACCTGCCTGTTCGTGCTATTTACTCATGTTGACCTTCGAAAAATTCCTAAAAAAGACTGGAAAAACTGTTTTAGCAATTGATAGTCTATATATGTATAATATGTATTATATAATATAGTAATTCAGTGCATATTACTTCATATCAGAGTGAGAAAATATTTTCTGTATACATAATATGCAGATTGTGCATATAACATTTCAGCATTGAAACTTTCTTTATCTTTTTTTCCCCCAAAGTTCAGATAAAATGGTGATTGGAGCCATTTCAAAACCATTTTTAGTATTTTATCGTGAAATGGCTTTTATTTGAGGAGAAAGAGGCCGTTAAGTGGGACTCTGGGGCATTAAAAATACCCGAGTCTACGGAGCAAACGAGAAAATGATCATGATTCACAAAAAACTATTTGTGATCCATGTTTTGTGATATACGGACCACGCATCAACCGTCATTAAATCTAACCATGTATCCAAAGACTTTCAAATCTGAAAGCACTCAACTTGAAGAGGTACTGCAACAATTTATTACTATGTAATGAGGAAAGTTGGGAGAGAGATGAGGATTTAAAAAGTGGCTCCAAAAGTTCCAAATGCACTGAATCCTACATTTCCCATAATGCAAAGTAATACTGTTTTTCCACTTTTCTATTCCCACACCTCGACTTCGTAAGTCTCAGGCTCAAGGCATGAAAAGCTTGATCACATCATTAGGTTCATTTGCACATTCTAAAACAACATGTCTCTGTTTATTTGAGATAAAATAATGAATAAATAAAGGAAGAAAAAACAACAACAACAAAAAACCATCAGGTGTCTGCAAGATGAAGGACTCTGGCATGCAGGCGTGGGTGCACAAACCCTCCGTGCACACTTGCATAGAACAAGCCTCTGCAAATACTACACTCCAGCCCAGTGCACATAATGCACACGCACACACACACACACACACTCAGACATCTCATTCAGACGCTCAGCTGCCTGCCTCCCCCACAGTGTGGCTGCTGGGGAGTTGCCTGCTGAAATATCACCTTGAGTCTTGCCATTTCCCAAACTCATTTACTTTATTACAGCAAGTGTCTGCTATGAGCGGGAGGAAACAAATGGGAGAAATAGAGGGCTGGAGATAGAAAAAACACACACACGCACACACACACAGACATTCTTGTGCGGACAAGTGTGCACACACGGACCACCGTAATCAGTCTCGCGGGGGGCTCCATGCTAACGCGGAGGAGAGAGAGGGGAGATTAATAGAATGAGAAGGGGAGTGTGTGCCTGCTTGTATGAATGTATGAGCGCGGGTGGTGTGTGTACGGTTCGCACACGGGGGGGTGGGGGCGGTTGTGTTAGCACCAGTGTGACTATCCAGAAGGAAATGACATCGACGGGGGTTGCCACGGCGCAGTGGAAGAGATGCCACCGCCACAGTCTTCCCTCCAGTCATCCCCCACTTCATCCATCAATCCCTCGCTCGTGCAATTCTCCATCTATCTTTCTTCCCTCCGCTCACTCCATCTTTGTCCCTCTGTCTCTTTATCCCTTCGCTCCACTCTCTGCCCTCTCCCTCCTTCCGCTGTCTGGCAGAGCTCTCTATAAACATGCCAGGGACGGTGCCTCCTCTCTCCCCTTCCAAATTGTCTTCCTCCGTTCTGAAACGGCCGTGATGATTGCATTCTCACACTCCATTGTAAAAGAGAGAAAAAACAACAAAAAAACCCAAAAAGGGGACAGAAAAAGGCGAGCAGACGGTCGCCGGCCTTTTTGTGGACCGCTGTTGGGAATCTGAATTGCCTGTCAAGGGGGGGGGGCTCTCCAGCTCGAAGACAGGACACAATGGAGCTGTTTTGACGGGGTGAGATGCAAAGCAGAGGCCCGTTCTCCACGATGCCGCGCAGTCATTATGATGTCCTGACTCAACGCTTGGCGGCCTGCGTCATATTGCAACAAGCGTGCACACTCACAGTCACACTCTCCTCTCCCTCCCTCTTTCTCTCACTCTCTCACACACACACACAGGATATGGCCCACGTAAATTATAGCTTGATGGTACAAATCAAATGCAAATTGCGCACACAAACAGAGGGAAACTGAGTGGATGTTAATGACATGACAGTCAAATGTGTTTTGAAATGTCGCTTGACAAATACCAATTAAAGGGCAAAAAGAGCAATGATGTGGAGAGCTTTATGTGTACCAATGATGCAGACAACATGTTTTGTGCTGACATATATTGTATCTGTTTTTATGTTTTTTTTGCTGTATAACATGAAGCTATCCACATGTGCTCAGATTATAGATATTTCTTTGTGTTGTGCATATGAGGCGGTATTCTATATGCATTTCTGACTTTTTTTCTGCCTAGATAGTGCTGAATGGTTTGAAGATAGCACTTTGAAATGTGATTATTTTCTGTATAATAACTTATATGGAATAACTTGCAGCAAGATTTCAATCAGCTCTAGACAATGTCCACACAGAGTTCTTAAACTTTGTAATAAAACTGAAACCAAATACTCATGTTTAATGAAATATTTACATCAGTAACATACTTTACAGAGCTAAATCATCATCACAGGTAATCCTGATACTGACAGGACAAGCTGCTTCTACACTTCCAATCCCAGATATGCTGTATTCTTTATATGTATTCAAAAGAAAGGAGGGTGAAAATGAACAATGTTGTTTCATTTAGAAGAAGAAAATCTTAAGAGGCATCACCAGGGTTGGGGGGTAGGGGGGGGGTCGCACACAGTCAGACAGCATTACAGCTCGAGGCCAGGAGGCATCACTGACATTTTCGGGATAAAGGTCTTGATGAAACCTCACCGTATCGCACACAGACACACTCACTCCGGCCCCTAACGTGTGAAACCTTCGCGGTCGGACACGGGAGGCCTCGCTTCCTGATCGATGGGACAGGCGGATCCCGGTACCCTTCCTCCACTCTCCCCCCCGTGCCTCCGTACAGGAAGCTGAACTCTGCTTCCACCGTGACTTTCTCGCTGCGCATTATAGCCGCGTAGCCCTGACTCATCTAGGCCAACTGGCAGAATAATAAGCAGAGAGGGATATTTGGTGGGACTTTAAGAGAGCTGAAACTACGGCGCTGTATAAGTGCCACTTTCACTCACTCAGATGAAGAAACACTGCCAGTGATTAAGCTTCTTGTGAATATGTGTGTATGTGTGTGTGTGTGTGTGTGTGTGTGTGTGTCTGTGTGTGCCTTGGCTCCACTGGGAGCCTGTAGCAGAGCCTTAAATTATACATATGTTCTCATTCCATTACCAGTGGCAACTACTAAAGGCTTCCCAGCATTTCCATTACCAAAATGAAGGGATGCACGCACTCACTTACTCACTATCGCTCTCTCTTTCTCTCTCCTCTCTCTCTCTCTCTCTCTCACACACACTCACATTCGCACTCACACATTCACTCATGTATAAGCGGGGACATGCTTAAGCAGGACAGTGTTGAGCTTTTACTCATGCAGCAACACCGAACAGTGACATCCCCGATAAAAGTTCAGGAAGGAGTCTTCATTTTAATGGACTCCAGTGCATCTTGTGACCAAACGGCTCCCGGTTCAGATCCTCAGACAGTCTGGCAAAAAATCTGGACAGAGGGAATGAATGATTAATGCCCTGTCCTCTCTTAACAACACTGAGATGCAGCTGAAGAAGTGATTTAATCCTCCTCTCTGGTGGAGCTGCCTGTTGGCCGCACCGGGCAGCTCCCAGCTGCGAGCGGCTCGGGATGTGCGCGCAAAAAAAGTCAAACATTCGGTTTAATAATTCCGCAATAACCACTCTGAACAGAAGTCTTGGAGAAACCGCATGTCTTCCCTTTGTCATGATATTAAAGATGGATTACAAGGCGAGTGAAACATGAATAATGCACTTCTGTGATATGATTCCATTTCCCAAAGTCTGACATGACATGGACCTGTATCTGTTGGACAGTGTGATGCTGCTGCAGGCTGGAGCTGCATGCATAAGCCAATACACTTTTGTTTTTGTTTTTGTTTTTTTGTTTTTTAAGGAGGGCGTATTTTACACCTTGATTAGACAGCGAGAGTGAAGAGAGACAGGAAGTGGGGGTGAGAGTGAGAGGGGTTGACATGCAACAAAGCTCATGCTGCATGCAGTGAAACCATTCAGCTGCAGAGCAATGAGGCTTTTTAACAGCAAATTATAGATGCCGTGCATGCACGCAGTGTGTGAGTGGTGTTAAGTATTTTATTACATACATAGTCACTGGCAAATGTGCATATATGTGCTGTTCATTCTCTGGTTTACTTGGAGCTCTTTTCACCAACCTTTCGGATGAGAGACATCAGCCCTTAACTATTCAGCCGCACTCTTCCTGTGCTGTGAACCTTGCTCCGCTCCACTCCATCCCACTCCACCCAGCTGGATGCCAGATCTTAAACCTTCTCCAGTAAACACTAGTACCTCGCTGCGGCTGCTTCTCATCAGCTTTCAGATCAGATCGAGGAGTGGCGGGGGCTCCGAGGAGAGGTGTTATCAGAGAGCTGAGCGGCACGGCCCCGGTCGGCCGGCGCTGCAGTCATTTGAGCCCGGGCTACGAGATGAGACAACATCAGACAAGGATTAAATCAACAAACCGCACTGACCCTGGGTGACCACGCGGGCTACTTACAAGTCTTCGGAGAGAGGAGTATTTAGCCTTTTGGGGAGGAGACGTGGAGGGGGAAGGAGAGGGAAAAAGTGGGACAAATGAATGAGTGAAGGGAGGTACACTCAAGGAGACAGCTTTTCAAAAAGCAGCCATACCCAATATATCCCTGATTCATGCTGGGAATATGGAATAATGAATGAGTAATAAGTGTATGCCAGCGTCCAGGAAACGATGGTATATCCGTTTATTTTCGTCCGTCCAGCTTGTCATGTGAAATTCCACGAGTGAGCGTCTCGAAGTACAGACCATCCAAAGACCTAGTTTTAACTTTGACTTTGCCAGCGCGGGACAGGATGGAGAATCTTAGATAATACAGCAGTAATGTTGCGAAACTGACCCAGTTTGGCGGCGCAGCGATACGTAATGCGCCACAGTGCAAATAAAATGTCCAAATCCCACTGCGCCTCTGGAGGAGTGTCCTTTTTTTTTTTTTTTGCAATATGGGCTCTTTCAGGTCCAGTAACTTTCTGTTCATCTCAGCTGTGTTTAAGTGGAGAGTGTCAAAAGGGATGACCGCGCTTGTAACCTCAGAGGAGGCAGACTTACGGTCTCAAACAGGCCGTCTGGGGGCGCAGACTCAGTCTGTAATGATTTACTGAAAAAGTTGTTTCTTTATTTCAGAAATCTGATCAGAAAACACCCACATTTTAATCCTGTATAATACACTTTTTGCCTTGAGGCGTGAGTTTGCCAAGTTTGGAGTCCAATGCTTAAAACTTGTTTTGGTGGTTGGTGTTTGGTGGACTCGCAACAAGTCGACCTTGTCACTGTTGTTCCATTTTGTCTCCACCAGCGCCGGCACAACAGAGACAGGTAAACAAATTGAAAGATTTAAAGATGTCAAAGTGTTGCGTAACGGGTCCTTGGCTGTTGTACATTTTGCTCCACTCCTCATTCTCTCCTTAAGCAGTGTGTCCACTAGGCATCTTTTTACTGGCAGGAAAGCACAGAGGGTGCAAAGGGAGCGAGTGCCTGGATAAAAAAAAAAAAAATTAAAAAATCAAGTTAAAAAAAGATAGAAAAACAAAACGACACTCGGAGGTACTTTTAAGCGCCGGGTAAAATGCAGTAATGTTTGCTAGCTGGTTTGCAGCCAGCACGATGCTACCACTGGGAAATACATGCACAAACCTGCTGGAAAGATTCAGTCAGGCTAAAGAGCCAACGCTGAATATTCTCACCAAATGCCGGTTATTATTATTACTGTATCGCTTGTGTGTGCTGCAGCTTAATATCAAAAGTTAAACTACATGATGGATTGACATTCAGAGAAAAAAAGAAGAAATACTGAGATCTGGAAATTTGTTGTTAGGTATTAAAATGGTGATTTGTCTGAGTGGCATGACTGATCAAATCCAGCTAGGTTTTTTTCCCCATTACTATTATTTGTGGTTTAATACAATATCATTGACTTATTTGTGGTTGAAAGTCAGAGGTACTACTTTTTCTTTGCTTGTTGTGCTTGATTTGTCAATAATATTGTTGTTCTTGGGAGCTTTCAGTGTGACATAACTGTAATTATTCAGTAAACATGCTGTTTCAGATATATACATTTCTTTTGCCAGCCAAAGAAGGTTTTATGTGTCAGGTTGCATCCTCTTTGGAGGTTTCACGCCTCTACTGCCAAAAAAACAGAAAAATGCAAGGGCAGGTTAGTCTTTTGGCTTACTGCAGGTATAAATATTTAAGTGATATGTGATTTTATACCTCCATCAGATGATGTAACGCGTTAAATGCTGTGATGCTAGCTCCTAAATAAATCACACATATTTCATATAACTAGAGACGAAATTGCAATTTGTACATTCAGAGTTTCCTTGTTGTCCCGGTGCCTTGTAAGCACTCAGAACCCCACAGCAAACACTGTTTTTATATGCAGCACAAGTTTTCAGCACAGGTTTTGCCCCTCGGGCCGAAATCACTCCAGTCAAGTAAAATAAGCAATTTTGCGGCGGGTTTTGGAGATTAGACTGACTTGAACTTAAGTCTCATTCGCAGCTGCACAGATAGGAAGTGAAAACGGGTTGTTGGTCGTTTTATTCAAACATTCATGATTCAGCTGAACTACTTTATCAGATCCTTCCATAACAGCAATGCGGTTCAAAGCTGCGGGTGGATTGAAAATAGGTTTCTGTTACAGTTCGTAAACAATCTGATAATTTACTTGGCACTATAGAGAAAGAAAGGAAGGAGAGGAGGAGGGGGGCAGAAAGCAAGTGAGAGGGAAACAGACTTAGCAAAACAGAGACGCTGAAAAGGCATGAAGACGGCTGCCAATTCAATGATAATTACAGTCTTAGGAAGAAAAAAAAAACTCAAATCAACAGAAAAAAAAAAAAAACATATTGAGCAATGGATTTCTGCCCGAGGTGAGATGCTGACAGTATCTCTTCCTGCTATCTGAATCTGTCACAGAGCTTATTCCTCAATTTTAGTTCTGTGGAGTGCAAGAAGAGGAAGAAGAAGCAGGAGAAAAGAAAAAAAAAACTCCCCCTGCACTCAATCTCATCCACGGGCAAAGCCATCACTCACACGGTCATATTTGAATTAGGTGTCTAGACATACAGTTTGCCAAAGGACTACTCTGCTTTGTCGCGGAGGGTTTTTCCGTGCAGCCCTTATCCTCTATCAAAGTGATAGAGTCCCAGAAAGGATCCAAGGCTGGAAATGAATGCCAGTGTAAATGGATACGATCTGGAGGGGGTTTCCTGGGAATGGGTGGCTGAAGTCCTCTAAAGCCGCTTTGTCGAGAAGGGAGAGGAAAAGAAACATCCAAGAGATGCGACAGAATCGGTGCGATGTTGAATCCTATTGTGAGATTTGACACAGAAGCACGAAGCAATAGTGATACTAAGGGATGAGGGACAGGTCGACCCAGGTATACCGAGTTATACATCCAAGTTAATATTTATGAAGTCCCACCACAGGTAACGAGTAATGCATACGTTAACCATTGCCTATTTAAATAAGGGTGGCAGTCCTCTTGTGAGATTAACAGTGGAAACCATCCCACCTGAGGCCTGGTCATGAATCGAAATCTCAGTGATGACCTTGAGTATGAAATATAATTGAAATGTAAAAAAACTGATGGCTGCCAAAGTAGGATGTGTTTGTTTTGGACAATAG
The DNA here is from genome assembly GCA_037176925.1 of Amniataba percoides. Lineage (NCBI taxonomy): Eukaryota > Metazoa > Chordata > Actinopteri > Centrarchiformes > Terapontidae > Amniataba > Amniataba percoides. Next base: position 3,726,130 of record JBAJHX010000011.1, on the reverse strand, counting down.
TAAAAGGAGGTGCATCGTGGATCATGGAGAAATACTAACCAGACCATGCAATGCTAACATCCTCTTAACACATGATGACATTAGCATGCTGAGCTTTAGCAGATATAATGTTGACTATTGTCGCCTTCTTAGAGTTGCGTGTTACCATGCCAACATGTGATAATGATGGCAAAGCAGTTTTGTTTTTGAAGGGATTTGGCCTAATCCAAAACATAATGCTAATATTAGTGTTATATTCCTGATTTTACGAGCTACCATCAAAAAGACTTAAACTGATTTAACTCATGTCACAAAAAAAAAAAAACAACACCACAGAGTCGATGCCTTTTAATGTGATGCTCACATACAGCGAACTTGTTACCAACAGAGAAACCACACGACTTGAGTTGCCTGTTATCTGATCAACGCTCGGCTTGATGTATATTAAATCGCCCTAATTATTATTATCCCTGCTGTAATAACATGGAGTAGCTACACGGGCGCCACTGCTCCGCACAACAGCCGCCGCTTGTGTCCGAAAATCCCCACTAAGCAGAGAAACCGCGTCACTGACCGTCGCACATTAACTGATGCTCGCTGCCTCTTGTGCTGTCTTTCAGATGAAATGCTGTGCAGGCGGATGATTATCATCGCAGTTCGGGAAGTTAAAGTCGCTCGGCGTGCCCGCGACACCTCAAGAAAACAGTTCATCCTGGCATCCAGTGATCCGGCGCCCTTTATTCCCACCCTCTGCACTGATCACTCACCTACGCTTGACTTCCACTATACTCTGACAGCTCGCCCACGCTCCTGCATCCATTTTCACTCATCTCGCCCTGGCAGAAATTGTGCCTCCTCTCTGATTAGTAAGTATTATTTATGCACTCATCATCCTCTGTCTTTCACCTTTCCTGCTGCCAAGAAAATAGGCCAGCTCCAATCTTTCGTACAGATGAGCGTTTGTGTGTCTGGTTATTCACAAATGTTCGCATGCATACGAATCTGCGAGCACGAGTTGGTGCATCTGAGTGTGTGTGTGTGTGTGTGTGTGTGTGTGTGTGTGTGTGAGGGTGGCAGTCAATTAGACAAACAGACACTGTCCTTGGATAAGCTTTCTGGCTTTCTCAAGCACCTATCTTCGATTCGGGGGAACCGCACAGTTCTGCGTGTTCAATTCCCAGCTGTGTAACCGGCTCCATCATACATGCTGCGCATAGAAAGAGGGTGGGGGGGTTGCAGGGGAAGGAGGTAAAAAGAGGGATAGAGGGAATCAGAGGGAGGTGGGGGAGAGGAAGAGGCAACATGAGATAGAAACAGAGACCTAGAAAAGGGAGGAGAGAGTGGCTGCAGTAGAAGATGGAGGAATTAAATCCACCACACAACAGTGCCATCTAGTGGGCTCCCTTTTCATCCGTCCCTTCATCCCTCCTTCCTTTTATTTTTCACCGCTCCTTCCTTCTCCCTGCCACAGTACGTCCCTGAATCTTCCAGCTCGCACTTCCGCCTCTCTCTCTCTCTCGCTCTCTCTCTTTTTTCCTTTTCTTTCCTAGACACACGCAGACACAAATACATCACACACGCCTCCACGCGCGCCCACGCACATTAATATGCATGCGGGGCAGTGCATGTACGCCCGCACAGATTCCTGATTTGGCATGCCAAAGCAGCAGCGACTCGTAATCTCCTCTTGTGTACTGTGCCCGTGTACCGCAATGATTCAGAACAAGCAAACAGGACTCACACAGACACACACACACACACGCCGTGAAGAAGTTGCTAGCCGGTATGAAAACACTAGTTTGTCTCTGCCGTCCTCTTACCCTTGTTTACTTCCATTTTTCTGTCCCCTTGTATTGCTATGTTGACCTCCCTCTTTTCCTCACCCACCTCTCCCCCACCCCTCCCCTTCATCCCTCCCTCTCCAGAGTGCCACCACCCAGACCGTAAACAGCGGTGATGGATTACTAATTGTCCTGCTCTAGATGTGGCGGGGTGGAGACAGCTGCGGGTGGGTGGATTGGGATGTGTGTGTGCGCGCGTGTTGATGTGAGTCACGCAATCAGCGCAGATAGCGGGGGTTCATAAGGAACCTCGGTACGCACGCACGCCGCACTATTACACAGTATCACGCGGCGGCCACAGAAATGATGAGATGTTACATGACGGGACATTTGACCTTCACACCGAGCATATGTCCGTGACCGAGCGTTTGCAGCTTGGTTCCTCGCCCATTAGTTTTGCTTTGATAGCCATAATTAGGCCCTCGGGGGGATCTGCTGCAATCTTCAAGCAATAAACTCTGTCTTGCAACATAAAAATAAAGCAGGGCTGCACTGCAAAGGTGGGCAGGTTGCGCCTGGATATGGAAAGAGTTCAATAATAACATGGCAAACACGGAGATTTAGTGGCCCTCCCCTTTGACGGACACTGGCGGTAGCATCGACTTCCCACAGTGGCAATTTAATGTCATGCTCACGGTGGAAAGTCTGGATGATTGCTGTGGTGCATGACAATAAAAGCAGGCAAACAAAGAGAGACCGGACTGAATATTAAAATGGACCAAATATGGGAGCTTAGCTGGGTCACCAGTAGGATGAGCTCCCTGTTGAGATGTCCAGTCCAAATAAAACTTTTGAGGCGATTCAAATTTAGATATTCATTTACTTTCAGATATTACAATAAAAAATTTCTAAAAAAAAAGATGTTCAGTAAGTACTCTAGTGTTATTTATTGCAAGCAGCTAAAATTGCTAACATGAAATCAACACAAAGTGGAGCCTTCGTAGCTGAATGGCTGCTGCAAATACATGTGAATCTGCAAAATCACTGCATTCACCACAGCAAGCTCTGTTGCTGTTGAAACCCCTTATCTCCTCACGTCTGTCACTTTACTTCCTGCCCTGTGTGTTTCCCTTCTGATTAACCAGCTCTGCAGCAATTAGTTTCACCTGTCTCCCGTTAGTCTCCTCACCTGTTTCCACTCCCGTCACAGTGTATATATACCATATATAACAAGAAAAGACATCAACACAGCTCATTCTCATTGAACTCTCTGCAAGAAAAGGAATAAGCACATTTCTCATGTGTCAAACTATCTCTTTAACAAACTCTCCTCTTCTGTTTTTTTTGTTGATAATTAAGTGTTTGTGTGATCATGATTAATGGATTGTGATGGGATTAATCAGGCCAAAAACACCAGCCAAAAACATTATTTTTTTGTCCTTTTAACTTTAAATATACTTCTTTTAGTATCTTAGCCTTGATTATGTTATTTATCCAAATCTCTAAATCACATGAGGAACAAGTGGTTGTGACATTTTCAAGTGTTTTCGCCACTGCTGAGTCAAAGTTCTGAGTAAAAGTTTCTTCCCGTCTTTTTGGAAGTGACTTGAGACAGCTGGCCTCGGGCACCGGTCGCGGCCTGAGATGCAGATTGCTGTACGGGCGCTGCTGTAAAATCCATAAACGGTAAAATCTTAATGCCACACTAAAACTGAGCTTGAGTCAGCACACATGCCCTCTTATCTGCGCCCCCACCTGCCAACCCGTCCTCCCCTCCGCCTCCCCGCTTCCTTCCCGTCTCGATCTCGGTGGTCACCCCGCCCATCAATTAAAGCGACACCGGCCAATGGAGATGTTGTCTTTGCTGCCCTGGCTTGTGGCGGAGGGGAGAAGGAGTTGATTGCCCTAATGAATTATATATGCATTATTGATAAGCTTTTCTCTTGCCCGGTTTCCATAAATATATATTTATATAACGTGTCACTTTGTCTAATCGTCACCGGCTGGCCCTGTGTCCTCAAGCTTCTGGCAGGCAGCACGGCCCAGGAGTGGAGCCAACTGTGTTTATATGCAGGTTTTTGCAGCTTGGATTATTAGGCAGGGGCTGTGTTTGCACGCCGACTTCAAATATGGTCAGCGCGCAAATTCACCTTCGTTCAAAAAGGAGAGATTCTCGGATCTTAAGCGGGAAAGACAGAAACGACTCCCAGTTCCCTCCGATGCGGCGCAGACCGTGCGGATACATGGGTGATTGATTGATTGAATGATTGATTGTAGCTGCTAGGAGCAACCTCCGTCTTCTACTGGCAGTTATCAAGCGGCTCCGCTGCTCAGCAAATGTCATTCATAATTAAAACGGACCAAAAAGATGAGTTCGGCTTTGGCAGGCCAGATCTTCTTGACTTCGCTGCGGCTATGAGGTTTGATTTGATCAATCATCTCCCCTCCCTCTGCAACCGAGAATAAATAAATAAAAATAAAAAACCTCCTCTGGGCTTGAGCTGCTTGGTGAATAATTTAAATGCAAACTTGGGCATCGTCTATCCTGTCATCTCAGGATCTCGGTCATCTGGGCGGAGCAAGATCAACGTTTGATTGTTGAGTCGTCCCGGTCTGAGTCGAACCGAATCTTCCTCATTACCGTCTTCCTGCCGCAGAGCACATCAGAGCTGATTGGCAGGCTCTTCCATCAGTCGCGCTCGCTCGTGCGGTCACACAGAACGGTTTTTGGGGTGCGGCGCTGCGGGGTAGCACGCGGGCTCACGGAGAGCTGACACACACCGTCTGCAGTCCACAAATGAACTTGTTTCCAAGCGTGGAGCATGCTGAAAGTGGCATAGGTGGACAAACATCTTTAAACTTTTCGTTTCTTTGTACGTGCATTTTAACACATGCCTTCATTGCCACCGGTTAGTATGCCGATTTGTGTTACCTGTCAAAACAAGACGCGTCGAAGCCAAAGTACGTGTTACGTGGCCCTTTTCATTTGGACGACAGTCAGCCGTGGTAAGAAAAGAAAATGTCTTTTGTTTACTGTTTACCAGTACGAGTCCAAACTGAGACAAAGTGATATGTCACCAATAATGCTGTTTCCCTCCGTGATTGGAGCATCGCGGTGACAAGTCTGTCGCTGACTGTTGCAATCAGCGGCAGAGCTCTTTCATTTTTTTGGTCTTCTGATCTTCTGTAATAAAAAAAAAAAAAAAAGAAGGATGCCAAATGTGCTGTCAATTGCGGTGACATTTCTTTCTGTACATCTGACAGACGGCAAAAGGGCCCCACATTTAAAGAGCTCTGGAGTACAGTAGGTTCCCTTTGAGGAGGACGGATTGGCTCTAATTGCCATCATTTCCACGCCGAGGCCCCTTTCACTTCCCCGCACGGCCCGAGAAATTCAACTTGACATTCTTGAGAAGCATCAAGCCCCTTTTAGACCCTCTGTGCCCATCTGCTACCCTTTACTTTGTCTCTCTACCCCCCATCATAATGTGGCCCTGTCCTCTAAAGAAAAAGGCAAAAAGGCAAAAAAAAAATCTCCACACACAGCCTGCAAGGTTCTACAAAAAAGAAGCTGCAATTACATTTTGAGCCCTGGAGGGGGGAGGAAGTTGAAGGGGGTGAGGATATCTGAGTGCGATTGGTCACGCCTCCCCCTCCCTGCTGAATCCCAAACAGACAGAGAGATGAGCAGAATGGGATTGCCCATTTTGTTCCTGGATAGAGGAATAGAGTCCTCCCTTTTGAAACCCTCTCATATGTCACAGATAGACAAACAGACACGGGCGCGCGCACTTTGCACACACACACACACACAGGCGTGCGCGGCCTTGCTACTTTGGTAACTACACCCTGTGGTCCAAATGATGACTCAGTGCTTTAATCGTATTTGCAGGGGATTGATGCCTGGAGACGAGTTTCCTCGCCACGGACGGTGCAAAGAAAGAGATAGAGACGATAGGAGAGAGAGAGCAAAGCCTCGGACCAGGAGGAAAATAAGGGAGCCGTCGGAATCAAAGGTGCAGCTATTGAACCACGGCGACCGCTTCATTACTGTTGTCGGTGATGAGAAAGGACGGCCTTGTTATTCTCTCAACTCATAACGGGAGATTGCTGGCAGCGTTTGCACAGAGGGGGATACTGGTTAGGCGCCTCTTGTCCGTACCTTTTCCACACTCTGCTCTCACATAATCCAATCATTTAAGTATCCTCGAGCTTATTTTGCCTGTTAGTGCATGCGCCTATCTCCAGGTGGCGATTTGCAGGTGAAGCGGCGACGCTGACTGGGAGGAACAATGATTGGACGAAGACTGGACTTGCTTGAGTTTCACCTCTCATCCAAGATTCTTCTATAGTTCATGCTTTTGAAATGACCTGGATGAGACTGAACCAGTGCCACATTTTGCATATCTTAAGCTAGTTTAGACTTCCCCTTTAATTTAAAATACATGAAACTTAAAAATAACACATGCAGAGCAACAGAAGACACAATGAGCAGAACAAAATTGTTAGTTCACGAAGGACACAGAGTACCTCGAAGGTTACACAAACACTGTCAAGCTGCCCTCTTCTAATTCTGCTGCAATTTAATCAGCCCTTTATATGACTTCTGGCTTCAAATGCTAAAAAAAAAAAAAAAAAAAAAAAAACTTTCTTTGTGCTGTCGTTTGAAAGTTTTATTCTAGGAAGTTTCTCCTCCTCTCCCCCAAAATGAAGAAAAATACAGTCACAGGCTCGGTCTGACTGGTTCCTGGCAGGAAGACGCTCCTCTGTGATTACAGTAATGATGCTGAGAGAGCTCCTTGACACAGTTCCCCCATTGCGGACGCTCGCGATGTTGCCATTTGTATCGGTGCTGCAGAGGACAAAGCGCAGGGGGCTCTTAAAGGGGCTTCATTTAACATTAGAAGATTCATTACGGAAAAACGTGTATTTTTCTCATCTCCACCTGACGTGTCCATTAGCATCGACTGCACTGTGCTTGGAAACGTTAATCATGAACTACTCCGATCTCGCGGCACTTAGCGGCACGGAGGAATTTGTCTTCTTAGGATGAAGCGCTGCATGTAACTACAGTGATGCTAAATATATAAGTGGAGTGCAGTTCCTATTTTACATTTCATTTTACATTTATTTAAGTTAAAGAAAGAGAAAATAAGTGGACGTAACTAAGCGAGGCTGTGATGCTTTACAGCGCGCTGATTCTGTAACACACGGGTGTGTGCGGTCCGTTTTCACTTTGCAAATGCATATGAGATACAGCGCACAGGGAAATTTAAGGCATAAAGCTTTATCTATGAATGATTAGTTGCAAAGTTTGAACAGCTCCAGTGTTTTTTTTTTCCAGCTCGCTGCTCCGGCAATCTAAAACAACTCGACGACGGCCGACTTCTAAGGGATGACTTTGGACTGTGTCTGTGTTTGCATCTGCGGATGATAGGCCGCTAAACCCGAGGTCGCGCCTAATCTCATATTTTTCAAAAAAGATAATGGGAAATCAAAGCACACACAGAGGCGCCGGCACAAGCTATTGACTAAGTATTCGCCATGCAAGGAAAATGAATGTGGAGAGTTTATCTCTATTCCTCTGCTTCCACACGCTGCTGCGGTTGAATTGGTCCGGGCCATTGCCATTAATACTGCGAGCGCCACTTGGAGTGTTCAGTCAAGTTAGAAAGCAGTCTGAAGGTCCCTCTATCAGCACCAGGACTGCTATCGCAAGTGCTTTACGCCAAGAAGCTGTGTGCAAATACGGAAGGTGTTTTACAGAACTCCATATATAATTCCCTGATTTTTAGGGAATTGGATTTTTTTTTTTTGTTTTGTTTTGTTTTTTTTTTAATCACCCATTTATTTATTGGTTTATTTTGCAGGAGTCGTGCTCACCACGGCGGCAGCTCTGTTTACGGAACAAGGGAGAGCATTAAACCTTCTGAATTCTCTTGGAAAAAAGAAAATAATCAACCGAGCTGTGCAATAAAAACAACAAAGGCTAGCGTAATGAGCACAAGACTTTCACAGCACCATTATTAGCCAGTGCGGCGAGATGAGGGCCCTCGCACAATTACAAGTCCCGCACTTATCTTGTCGAAGCAGATTCTGCAGGGGAAAGAGAAGCCTGTGTGTGTGTGTGTGTGGGTGGGTGGGCAGCAGAGTGCACGGCCAAGCCTTTCAAAAAAAAAAAATAAATGCTAACATCATCTCTGATGGGCCAATATTCTATAGAATTCCACAAACTCAGGAGGACGCTGTAATATTTCTTTTTCTGCTGATTCCTGTCGTGTCACATGGGCCGGTGATTATCTCATACCCGCGCATGATGTATATCAGGCCTTGTTAACCATTACAAAGTGCTGAAATGTCATGTAACTATGATGGATTTGGTCATATGGCATTTATTATAGCTGCAGCATCTGTGTTAAAGGGTAAACCCTCACTGAATCACGCAGCGCTGAAAACTGCAGCTGCCTGCTTCTGTAATTGTGGGACATATCATGTCTGTGGGATATGATATGTCCCATGATATATTCTTTATCAGCCTATTTTCCCGCAAAACACAACTGCTTGTTAGAGCAGCTCCACAGTATTGAAGGTACCCTGTGGAGTTTTTATTTTTTGTATTAAACTAAGTTATTTTATTTCTCACCAGAAAAACATTCTGTGTGTCCTAGTGGGCTCATACATGAGCAGAAGGCATTTAATTCCTTATAAAGCATTTTCAAAGCAGAGTTTTGGAAGGATTTCAAAGGACTTTTTTTTTTTTTTTTACATCCAGCTGTTTGCGTGCAGGTTTTTCCTTTCTTGTCTTTTTTTGGCACGTTGCTGCTTTTTTCAGATTTTCAGATTAGTGCAGAAAACACGCACGTTTGCATGCACGGCAGGTACAAGTGCTCAAAAAATGTAACTTTAATCTCTCAAAACCGCACAACCTACTGCCAACCTAACACGACTTCACTGTTTTGTTGCAGTTTTAAAATGAATATTTCCATTACAGATTGTGTGTTTAACTGTCTGACAAACTAGAGCTCTAAATTAGAAAAAAGAGCTGCAGAACTCTCTTTTTATTCATATTTTCATGCATGTTTCCCTTCTGGTCACACCTCAGTCTCCACTCGTTCTCGTGGCTAATCTGGTCCCATGCTGCCGTCTGAACGTGTGTCCACTGCTATGGACGAGTGTGAGGGTTTCCCTTCCAAGCAAACTGCAGAGCAGCTGATTTCTCTGATTGACACTTTGCAACCAGTAAGGAGATAAAGCAGTTAGTGGCATCAGCCGTTGTACATGCTGTTTGGAGGGAAAACCTACACACTCTTCCATGGCAGGGAGCTGAAGAGGGGTGATTCACAGGGAACAATAGTAGGGTACATCTGATGACCTCGTGATGTAACAGGTCAATCTGACTCATCGCTCTGAATGCGTATCTCTGCCCTCTTTTCCCCACGTTTCCCTTCGCTCTCTGCTGAGCAGCAAATTAAAAAAAAGAGGCACAAAAATCCCATTGCTGAAATTTTAATGGAAATGTGAGAAAGGAATAAATACTATTTATCAAACGCCCATACTCCTTGTTAACTATAAAAAAAAAACCTCTCCACAATAATATGTGTCCCCATTGTGTCTGTGCGTGCGAGGCTTTGAAACCCAACACCTTCTTTCACTGAGCGTTTTTTTCACTTTCCCGAATAAATTATTAAATGGACGTGAGTGTGGTGACTTGCGATACAAATGGGCAGCTCATTGTTCTCCGTGTCCCCCTGTGTGCTCGTTAGCATGATAATCAGGTTAGTCTGAACTTGAGACTTCCTGTAAGAGTTTATTTATGCAAGAGGTTACTGTGGGTGAAAAAAAGGAATACAACTTGTCATTGAAGCCTATTGAAAACCGGTATCTGCACAGCTCGTCTAACCTTGTAAGAACGCTGTTAAATTCAACTAAGTCCTCTTAATTTAATGTTTAATGTCACAGTGTAGATTTTAAAAAACGTTTTATTGTGGTCACAAATGGCGACAACAGCAGCAGGATACGTTTGCAGCGTTGATGTATTACTCGTGTGGGGAGTGTGTGGACGGGTCACTTTTGCATTGCAAAGGTCGCTGCCCACTCTTTAAGTGTGGGTAGGCCGCAGTGTGTGTGTGTGTGTGTGTGTGTGTGTGGGCTGTGGCTGCTCAGTGTTTAGCAAAGTTCACTTGGGAGTATTTATGAAACTCGTCTCCGGCAGTCTCATGGCTTCGGGGTGAAAATCTGCTCCGGCGTCGGGGCGCTGCAGTGCCATTTGTGAGACAGCGAGGGACAAAACACTGGGCGGGCTCGATTGCCGGTGCTGCTTTAAGCTTTCCACCTACACCGCGTCTCTGCAAATCTTCCGTACAGGTGGGAATTAGCAGCGGTAATGTGGTCTGGGCCATGCGAGCTATCTGCGGTACCCACACAGAGCTGCGGTGCAACAGAAGTGAGGCCGTCCTCCCTGCTGAGCATCTGTTTCACGACTTGGCTTCGCGCAGGTTCATGATTTTCTCGCAAACGACGTTCCTGGGCGACGCGGTCTTTCCGCGGAGCTCGCAGATGACAAAGTCTCATCATCGCCAAGCGCGCAGGGGTTGTCGCTCCGCGGCTTCCCGGCGCCAGCTCTCAGCTCTTTTGTCTTGTCAGGAGAGAGACAGATTGCTGTCTGCCTGCCACGCCTCGTTCCCCCGCCCCCTCCGCGGGCCGACTCATTACCGCCCACGAATTGGCTCGTCACGTCTGTGTCATCTCCAAACTTTCGGCAAGCACCGCGAGCATGTGGTTATATTCTATTGCTTCACAAAGACAGGGGAAAATATCTGACCAATGACAGTAATGACGGGGGGATGGAGAGTAATGACATGCAGGGCAAATGGGGGGAAAGCCAGCTCTTGATCTGAGAGACTGAGCCCTCAAGCCAACAAATCACCCCCTCTACACTGACCTCTCACAATGTGTGATTTGGTAATTGACATTCCCCCTCTCGTGTTGATCCTAGCTTCTGGCCGCTGGTTCAAACTCAGCAGTGTTCACACCATCCAATTCCTAAAAGATGTATTTAATCAGAAACACTTTGGCACCCGTTGAAAGGCTCCAGCAATCAAGTGGGGATGTGGCTAAGCTTGTCAAATTTGTGAACATAATCATTTCTTGGTATGGGCTTTGTGTTTCATCTCTCGCCATGTCACCTTTGTCTCAGAAATATGGATTCGCCTCTTCCGTGGCGCGATGCAGCCAGCCAGCAAGGTCTTTTTCTCTCCTGGGAGAAAGAAAGACGGCGACTGGCGACGGAGTTTTGTCCCACGCCGAAGAGAAATAGTTTGAAAAGGCTCACAGTTTTTCTAGGCGATCGTCTTTTGGGAAGCTCTCAAATGCGCGGCCAATTAATCGGGACGGATGGAAAGACTCTCCGCCGCAACATCGCGATCAAAAAAATGCCCCTCAGATGTTTCGGCAGCTCAGAAGGCAACGCCGTGATGCTGATCATCACGAAAGAACCGCAGACACTCGTTAGAGATTAAAGTCGTCCTGTGATTTATAGTTTTGCTTCTATACAGTTCTGTGTGTAGCTTCAAGCTATCTGGATTTTTCACTGTATGGATCCATCCCATAAGAGAAAGATGAAGCGGAGTAAAGACGGCGTTTATATCTTCACTGATGAAACTTGAAACTTTGAAATCGATGCAACGTGCGGCGTGTTTACTGTCGAGCGGGAGACATCACAGACCTCAACGCTTCCTTGCTTTGGCTGCTCGCGGACTGACACTTTTAATACTCCTGCCAGAGAGGAAATATGGTAGGTGACCTAACACGGAGGCTTACTACTGATGGTCACAATGAGAAGGCTCAGTGTCAAAGCCATTATACAAGCCTCCGAGAAAACACACACACAAGTCAACCTCTGCCGGCGTGCCAGGATTTTTTGACTCCGCAGACAGCCTTCGGGGGAGATTTCCCTTTTCATCAGCTTTTCTCTTCTTCCTCCAACCAGAACCAGTTAAAAGATTGGGATTTGATATGCTGTCACTCATCGCCCGCCTGGTTCGGATGACAGGCGGGTTCACGAGCCGCCGTGGAGTTGATGCGGGGAGGAAAATTTCAAGGCTTTGGAAGATTCCCCACTGAGCAGAAAGGCAATCATTAGGAATTAGAAAGGGGAGGAGGATGAGGGAAAATAGTTCAGGGGAAAGGGGAATAAATTTAATGGCGAGTCAATAGGTATTGATTTTTATGTAAATTTCTACACAGCAGAGGAGCGCCTGTTCGATCATGGGCTATCAGGATGCAAAATAAGGCTAAAACAGTGAATGGGGGATAATATCCCCTCATCTGTGGCTACTATTTCTCACTATTCTGCATCTTTCTCCACTCTGCTGCCTCTCTGGTCACTGACAGTTCCTCATTCACCGACTCGTCACCTTTCTCCGTCTCATTCTCTCCCTCCCGTCCCGTCCCGTCCCCTTTGTATTACTGCCAAGCAGTCAAATGGATGTTGGCATATTTTAGAGCCCTGTTGTCCAACTCTCTCTCACGCGCGGGCCAAGTCCGCGGCGCAGCAGAGTGCGACTTGGCAGCCGACGAGACGAGCACACAAAAGCAATTAGCCCGGCCACCAACAGTCGCTTGGAGAACCGTGCTTTCGTTCTGTTCACAAGTCAAATAGAGAGCGTTATTTATATCCAAAGGTCAGAGCCCTCCCTGTCAGAGGATTTCAGATCTGCTCATGTGGGACGTTTACGTTGCAGACAAAGGAAAAAAAAAATTTTAAAAAGAAATCTAAGCAGAGTGATGTTAAAAAGGGCCGATGACAGCGCCACCTCCGCCGCCACGCGTGCACACCAGCCCGGCAGAGGTTTGAGGCTCTGTGTTTAAAGATCAAGATTTTAACAACCTCCCCTCTTTCTCACGCGCGTGCAGACTTACAGTACAGTTACAGCGCACCCCGAGCAGAGAGGTCAGTCGAAGCGGGGCACTGTTAAAGGCGGCGGAGTATGACAACCTCAGAGGGGCCGACCGCCCTCGCTGTCAGGGAAAATGACCCTCATCTCACAGTCTTTGTTCCGAACAAGAGCAAAAAATGACAGCCGAGCCTAAGAATAGCATGTGCTGCCGGGATACCTGAGAGGAAGAGGCCTGATGTGATGTGCTCGGCGTGAATGGACTGTCAGAGTTCCTGCGGAGGCCCGCGGTACGTCAGCTGATGAGTACCTGATTCTGTAGCTGACACTGGAAGGGTCGCGTGAAAATTAGCAGCCGAGGTGTGAAAATTCACGGCTGCAGCTGAATTTGTAGAATAACGAGGTTTCCCACGGTGTCCGTGACACAAATTGAATGCTGTCTTAGGACTTTCTATACCTTAAATGACACTCCTTCCTGAGTTTATAGTGTTTTTATTCTGCACAGAGTACAATTTTAGTTAAGTGTGCATAAAGTAAAAGTCTCAGATGGTCCATGGCCTCTGCAGAGAAAACATCATGTCTCTCTTAATTCCTTCAAACTCGAAATATTCAGCAACAACTAATACAGATTGTGCTTTATTTTACCATTTAGGTGCTGTTCAGAAATAACAGGCCTGATTTGAGATTCATATATTGATGCTGATCTGAATGAGACTTGTTGTGCCCTGCGAGGCAAAAAAGGTGAGATTTTTGTGTGTGTGATGAACACCTGCGCAGATCCTTGAGTATTACTGAGGAATGCATTAACAGTGGTTTATAGCGGCTTCCCTTGAGATTCTCCCTAATTGCTCGGGCAGCTCTGCTCTAATTGATTATTGCTTTATTAAGGATGCCACCTGTGGGATTTTCTCCACTTTTAACAGTAAATGTAATAACACACATTGTATTGTTATCATTATTATTATTATTATTATTACAGTATTGCCAAACTTTTCATGGAGTTTAATGAAACAATTTTAGAATTAAAGTACAGGTGATGTTAGATAAAGATTTGAAACCTCTGCATCTGCAGCAGGGGCATCAGTTGCTAATACAACCTGTGATTTATGATGACCACTCTTCTTTAGTGAGCAGAGGGCCCGGGGCCGACGATGTCAGTCAATACCTGCAATATTGCCTCATTTGCAGCAGCTGTCAAAGTGACTTACACCCGTGCACACACACACACTCACACACACACACACACACACACACACTCACAAACACACCTCCCCTACTGTCAAAGTAAATTGGGTGCATGTTCTCTAAACCCTATTTATGGGTCTCCCATTGTTTTTCTTGATGCAGTGTCTGACACGGTGAAGAGAGGGCAAAATTCATCCACCCATCATCCGCGGAGAGGGAAAAGAAGTATGTGTGTTTGAAACTGAGGCAGAGAGACAGAGATGGACGGACAGGACAAAGAAGACAGAAAGGTTGAAGCAGACTGGCAGGCATAAGAAAGAGATAGATGGATAGAGAGATACAGAGAGAGAGAGAAGGTGAGACAAACACACAGGCAGACAGAGGGATAGACTGCACGCCATGAACTCAGCTGTCACTCCCCCTCCACCTCGGCTTCCTGTCACTCACGGCTGATGACAGGCCCCATCCTGTCTCTGCCTCCGTCACCTCAATCACACGAGGACCTGATACTGTCATCACACTCCGAGCGCCATATCAAACTAGTACACTGCTCGGTGTGTGTATGTGTTGGTGTGTACCTGATTGGGTATGTGACCCCTCGCTGGGGAAAGAATGCGCGTGTGGGTGCAAACGCCTGATTGTGTGTCTGCAATTTGACGAGTGAGCCTTCTCGACGAAAGTCTGCCCGACTGTCGGTCCGCCTGACAAGCTCCCATTCTGAGGAAAGCCTATGGACTAGGGCCGGGCCGACCAATACACCCGTCGTAAATCTCAGTTGCTTACACCGGGACAGCAAATGCTTCGATATCAGGGCGGCGTTGAATACAGATCAAAATGTATGATGCTGGATTTCTCTCTTTGCAAAAAAAAAAAAAAAGTCAGATCTCCGGAAAACATGTTTAGATGATTGATTCTGATCCGTCGGTTAGTTTTATTCAGTTTTACCAAGGAGAAATCTTTTTGCCGTCAGTCAGCATCACCCAGATTCAACGCTGCCAATCAGGGCTGTTTCCCGTGAGCTCCCCTTTGTGACCCCTAGTGGTCAAAACTCATTTTGCGCGGGTTTCGTAAAAAAAAAAAAAAATCAATAAATGATTGTGCACAACTCTTGTCGGCGTCATACGACGAGGGCGGACGTCTTTGTAGGTGCCAGACAAAAGAGAGCTGCACAAAAGCAGCTGAGTGAAAGATTTCCTTGATGATGACCTTGATGATTCGTTCTGAGCCCTTGAAAAGTGTCTCTGTAGGCTTCAGTCATACTTATCCAATCAGGAGCCACCAGCCCAGTCTAGTCTGTGGGGGCAGCGCCAATAAAAAAAAAATGGTGGGCACATCCCGGCTGCAGTTTGCAGAGCAGCAGGACTTCAGTCGCTGTATGTAATATTATTTCTTCACAGTCACCTTCCGGGGTTCTGGGGTGTAAACTCCATGACTGCACCCCCGCTGTGACACGGTGACGCTTCAGTCCTTATGTAACAGGTCAACGCCGAGGCAGGCATATGGTAGATGCAACCTGACGGCAGAACGCCTTATTGACTGGAGACATCAGTCACACGCCTCCTGTATTTTTCACCTCTCCATTCGCCAGTGTCCTCTGGCCGACCACCACGCGCGGGTCTTTACGGCGCGCTCCCACTCTAAGCCTGTCGCTGAAAGCGCCAGCACGGGAAGAGAAAGTGAGTAAAGGCACAATCGCTCAATAGGCAGGAGACAGAGATGAAACGACTGAGGAGTGAGGGCTTTTTCTGATCTGAGCAAATGAGCTTCAGTGGCGATCACGTGCAAGTCACAGAGAAATGCACATGTTGCACTGCAGATCTCTGTAGCTGAGTCCAAGGTCTGTTTCAAAGGAAAAATGAGAAAAACAAATACAATAGAATATAATATTATGTTACAATATTATTCAAGATTTTATTATTATCATGTGCACAATAACTACATGGAGCAGTCGCTGGCAATGAAATTCTTGAGTCTCTGTACTCCTTTAAAAATGCTCGAAATATTTTAGTAAGAGTGAAAAAAACAGAATGATTGAAGAAAAAAGTAAAAGAAAAATGTTGTGATATTAGATATTTAATGTTGAAATGAAAAGAACAAACAAAAAAGATCATTTATGATATTTATGTAATCTATGTAAGTTAGTCTATCAATCTATTGATCCATCGATTTATCTATCTTCTAACACTGCCATTTCAGATCCTGTGTTTGCATAAAGTTATGTTTTTATAGAGTGGCCATTCCATCCTCTTGGCAATATTTAAATTTTTTTACACTTCATGTACACTTCCTGTCTGAAAAATGAAAAACATAATTTGCATAAATCATTATTTAAAGTTGTTTTTTTGGGGAGGATTTCACATTTCTTTAGTTTTGGTGATAAAACACACACAAAAAGGGGACTTACATTTTTTCTCTTGGGTTTTTAAATTACAAATCAGATACAGACGATCCTGTGACACCCGGACTGTCCAAAAACAGATGCAACCTCAATCCACATCATCCTCCCCCTTTACAGGCCGGCCTAACAGAGACCGAAACGAAGTCATGGAGCAGGAATTCAAACCTGAAACTACCGACAGGAAACACTCTGAAACCCAGTAAATCACCCTTCAAAAAGAATCCCTTTGCTTGGTTGGGTGCTTTTTGGTGTCCTCCTTCTCCTTCCAGCTGTTTCCACTGCTGCACGCTTGATGTCTGCCCCCCCACCCCCCACCACCACCACCACCCGAAACCATCCCAAGGTGCTGTTCTCGTGCACATATTCAGAGAAACGTCCTTCCCTGCCTGTGCGGAGCGTCCCATTTCTAAAATATAAGTTATGGATTTATTCATTAACTTTCATTATGTCCACTCAGAGGACACGAGAGGAGACAAAGAGGAGAGGAGCTGGAGTGTGCGCGCGTCCGTACGCTCACATATGGACAATGATGTGGAGGATTATGGCTAACCTTTAGTTTTGGCCATTTTAAGATGATTAATTTGCCACTGTGTTTTTAGCTGGAGGGCAGATGCAAGCAGCGAAAACTTATAATTGCCTCAGTGCTGCATACCCTTCTCAATGTCGAGCCAATGATAGAGAGCCCCTATTCAATAATGCCTAATCTAGTAGGGATTTAATCAGGAAACAGATACAGTTGAGGAAAAAAAAAACACGAGGTCCTTATGATTAAGTTATTCTCCTTCACTGGTTTTGTGGTTTGTGAAGGCTTTTCATACCCACGCATATAATATATAGTAGAAAAATAGGTAAAATATATATAATTAGTTATGAAATTCAGATTAATTCAGCCTTTTTTAAACAGGTCTTTCAATAAAATTATTTAATATTAGTTTATCTATTTTCACTTGTCTCTGGCCTTTTTCACTGTCTGAGGACTGCAAACACAGCAAAGCATGCATCAAGACAGATCCTCCGCTGAAAGGGGAAGGAGGAAGATCCATGAAAGAAGATTTCAGTAAAAAAAAAAAAAAAAAAGCCCTATGGTGAAATTTTACCATTAAATTTCACCTAACAGAGGCCCAGACTGTTCTTCACCAAGGAAGATGATTATACGAACTATTTCTTTCTTGGAAATACTTTTTACATCTATGCAGAAGTGCAATTCACTTGTAACTTACTCAGAACACTTTATCTTTGTACTTGTATCTTATTATTTTTACTTTTTAGACTATTCTTTTATTATATATTGTTACGATGTTGTACTGGGGCAAAACAATTATTTCGGGATGAATAAAGTTGTTTGTGTTTGCAACACAGAGGAAGATGATCATTTCAAGAGGACCTCCCTCAAGTCGAGAGACACGGAGGGAGGAAAGGGCGGAAACGAACACAACACCTAAGATGTGGATCGTCGGGTCTAGTTACATTTTCAGAGAGCAGCCCCCTGACATTTCGGTCGCCCATGCCGACAGCAACGATCTGGGACTGAGGCCCGTCAAAGATCTTACATACGCCATGAAGAAGGCTCTGATGCGGATCCATGCAGAGTTTCCTGCAGTGATCACTCCTGCATTGATGAGCTGCGAGTGTGGAGACGTGGACGACCGACCAGGGACGATGAAAACAGACGGGAGGATCATCACCACATGGATGAAAAAAAAAAAAGGCTGCTGGCAACTTTGGCTGCAAAGTTACTGAGCATCATCTGCTGAGATATTTTAATGAGAGATTATTTTTGGCAGATGGAGCGCATTTCACCGCAGAAGGAAATGAAATCTCCTTGTCCAGCATCCACTGCGCCCTGAGGAAGATTCGTGATCCTACTGAAGACGATCTTCAAGAGGGGACCATGCAACAAATGAGCCGTCCTGACAGATGACTTCTTCCCTTCCTGTGGCTTTGGTGGGTGATTTCTGGGATCAGGAGCAAAAACCAATACATGTCCTTTGAGTTTTTTTTTTATTCATCTGAACTTTACTTTCAGTGAATTTGGATTTAGTCTTCTTTGTGATAGGTTGTTCTGCACGCTGTCTCCTCATGTTTGCTGACTCCAGCCGCATGATCACCATGTGAGCTTTCCCACTCTCTGCATTCCTCGATTTCACCGCCCTGCAGGATTTGTTTGTTCTATCAGTTCTATGGAAACATAGCATATTGTATCTTAATCATCTGTTAAGCATTGCAGGCATGATTTGTCAGCATATATTCCAACAATATACATAGAGTTTTGTATAAATGGTTTAAAGTGCTAACAGTGCTAACGAATATTGGTGATGTAAGCAAGCAGAGTGTGCAGAGAGCACATCACAAAGTTTGACAGTTTATCAGGAAATACAACAAACATTTAAATGCTGCATGGTCACATTAAAGTCACATTGAGGCCTGTTGTTGTCATGCCTCGTTCATTGATTTACTGCTCTTGTCTCATGTTTGTGGTGTTTTTCCATGTCAGGTTATGTCTTGTTGTGTTTAAATGTTCTCATCTGTTGTGTTTTGGTTCATTCTCATCATGCTTGTTTAGTGTCGTCTTCTGGTTACGTTCTGTCATGTCAAGTTTCCATGTCTGTCTTGTTTCTGGTTCCTTGTTCTGGCATGTCATGCTTTATTTTGAAATCTACTCTCCCTCATGTTTCAGGTCCCTTTACT